>JACDJE010000146.1:0-404324 GCA_016647715.1 Pavo muticus | reverse complement strand
GGGGGGTGATGTCCTCGTTGAACATGGCATTCAAGGGATGGCTGAGAAGGGTGTCTTGATCCCTGCCTTGTGTAGCCAGGTTTCAATTAACTGGAGCTCCAGGCTGTTTAGGTGTTGATCTTTAAATATTTGGTGCTCTTTCTGAACTTAATAACAAAATAAAAAGTGGACTAAAGAAGCAATCAGATGATTTTTCAAACTGGGGCTATAGATAAAGGCAGTGATTTGGATGATTCTTCCAGACTTATCCACTGTGATCATGGGAGTTTGCACTCAAGAGATGGGAATCTCATTGGGCAGAGAAAACTCTTGTCTGAATGTGTCACAAAGTTCTTCACATACCGTGACAGAATGTAGTAGTTTAATACCACTTTTGGTGAAATAAACGTGCAAGTTCCTATCTGCTCCAGGGGGAGACATCTCTACCTGGTTTTAAGGTTTGGGTTTTTTTGTTAGTTTAAATGACACATATTTTTTAGCTGTTGTGTTAGAGCTATGTTCCATGTGACCTGCCTCTTTAGGACTGCCTTGTGAGTTGCAAGCTTCAATTTTTTGTGGCTTTTTGAATGCAGGATGTAGGTGGCTTCAGATTTCTCTTTGTGTAACAGCCACTTGCAGGGAGCTGCAGATGGGATAAGAACGCTCTGTAAATCTGCTTTAAGGGGCAGTGAAATACATTTATCTCAATTCCAGCATCCCTTACCTATGTTGCTTGTCAGACAACCGTCTCTTAAGAACAACCCTGCATCAGGGTCAGGTAAGCTTTTAATGTCTTCGTGCAGTAACAGCACAGTAAAGTACATCACGCAGACTGAGTATCTCAAAGGATTTGATAATCTATAACCAAGAAATTAGTGCCGATCAACACCCTGTAGCGATCAATTAGCACTGGGATTGACATGGTTCTTCCATGTCCTGGTATTTCATTTAGCAGCTGAAAACCTTTGTGCTGCAGAGTGTCAGTCTCCTGGAGAAGTGGGGACAATTGTCACCCCTCAAATAGGATTTAATCATCAGTTGGCTGTTCCCAAACCGGGCCGGGGGCCGAGGGAGCTTTCTCTCCAAAGTCATTTGTGAACTGCGCGACTGAAGTGACCTTCCCTCTCATTTGTTTTTTCCATTTTGCTCCCACCTGCTTCCCGCAGCATAAACATTGGGGAAACGCTGATCAGCTAGATCCGTCAAACGGGAGCTGTAATTTCAAGTCAGGCCATTACCCAAAATTAAAGCATATGTGGCAAAGAAATTAGCAGTCTGCCATGGAAATGCACGTTCGTATAGTACACCTGGAGGTGTTATCTGCCTCTCGTGTTCTGTGCTTTGAAATTAGGCAGTGAGTAGCCTGAAATAAATGTGGACATGGACTTGGAACATCTCATTGAGCTTGTTTGGTTATTTCTGATGCTGAAATGGAACATTTTATCCGCATTAAGAGATATACATTCCATCTTCTTTAATTACAGAGTATTATGTCGGATTGCATGCGAGCTGTAGGCAAAATCATTACCAAATGGGTCCTCTTTTCCTGTGTACCTACTGCCCTGGTGGTTGTTGTTTCAAGTTGTGTCATCGTCCTTTGATATAATTTAGGGGATGGCAGAGATCAGGAAAGCACTTGTCCCTGAAGCTTCATTCAGGAAGGTAATTGTGCTCCTTACCCACAATGAAGGTCAATAACAGCTGTGTGAAGAAGTGCCGTAAACCCTACTTGAAGATACCGATGTCTGAAACACCACCTTACTGCCTGTGGAGCACAAGGAGATGAGTGATGGAACTTTCATTCAGTGGACAGCAAGAAGTTTATTTAAAGAGTGGCTCTTTTTCTGATGCAATTTCATTTTGAAGGTATTTGATCCTCAAGTATTTGTTTCTTAAATATGGCAGTTCCTAAGGGAAGTTAAAAAAGAAGTTTAAAAACGTCTTAATGCTTCAGTATT
Source organism: Pavo muticus (assembly GCA_016647715.1). Taxonomy (NCBI): domain Eukaryota; kingdom Metazoa; phylum Chordata; class Aves; order Galliformes; family Phasianidae; genus Pavo; species Pavo muticus. The sequence goes on along the minus strand of JACDJE010000146.1, from coordinate 402,387 downwards.
TAGAAAATCAATAATCACATAAAACGTTTCAGCAGTTTTACGATTCCTTCATTATTTTTTCCTGAAAAGCTGTTCAATTAATTCCTCTGGAAATTGTGTTGGTTTTGGCTAATTTTTACTGCGCCTAATCAGAACTTTAAAGATGTCTATTTTAGTGGCCACAGTAAAATGTTTTTACTGCATTTTGCAGTTTTAAGCTACTCTGATTGGGTTGTTTGTTTGTTTGCTTTTAGATGGGGCAGAATCACAAAAGAATAAACTGTGTACCATCTTTGGGACTGAACTGCATTTCTCAGTACCCTGAACTTGTTGTTAGCACTCTATGTGACTGTTCCCATCTCTGGCTCCTCCTGGGTTTTGATGTGGAGGTTTTGTTACAATAGAAGGGTGCTGACTGATGAAACCAGTTCTCCCAGGTTAGTGTGGCAGGAATGTTATTGCTGTTTGGGCTTTGTACTTGCTAAGCAAGTCTTTAAAAAAAAAAAACACAACAAACTTGTAGTTCCAAGGCTTGCTGCTGCATAAGACTTTATTTTTCTATAGCATTAGGTTTACCAGTTTTTCTGTTTTCCACCTTTTCAAGTTTGGAGCCTTACCCAAAACCTTTCCCAAGATTTTGCTCTGTTGTGTGTGTGTGTGTGTGTGTATGCAGTGTGCACTGCTTTACTGTTAATTCAGGAGTGTTCAGGGCTCCAGGTTACAGCCAGCATGCAGCACTGAGCACCGTTTGATACTTGAAGGAAGCACTCGCTCCCTTACTCCATACAGTTACAGGCTGCTGGTGCAGCCACTCTGGGAGTTACTGGGAAGGACGCTTTGGCCTCCAGCAGGTGAAACAGGCATAACCACATTGATTGTCCTGTGTTAATAGAGCAGGCAATACTTCTCTTCCTGTGGCAGAACTCAAGGAAAAGTTGTCTCCAGCTGAGCTGTTAGACTTCTGGCTCTAGAGGGAGATGGTGTTTTGAACGCAGTTTCACTCCAGGTGAAACTTCAAACCCGTATTGATCACTTCCAAGAGTTTCATATAGACTTTTCTCTCCCGGTGCTGAAGGTAGTTAAAGCCTAGGAAAAAGAGCCGTGTGTCGGGGTTTGTTTCCTTACAGTTGGGCAGCTTCTTCTCAAACAAAAAAAATGAAGTAAAGTCTAGAATAGATGTAGAGCACTCATAATGCTGCTCTAATTAGTGAGCGCTCCCTAGGGACTCATTAGAATTACAAAAGCATTATTGTGGGTTATGCGGTGGTTGGAACATGTCGAGTTTTGGGCAGTTCAACAATACTACCTTGAAGAAAGGCCTTCTGCAGCCTTTAAGAATTTTCTGTAGTTTGGAAGGAAGCACAAATTGCAGTGTCCTAGAACTCCTTTATGAATTGGGCCTTATGTTCGCTCTTGTAAAGAAGGAGGGTTTTGAGTTTATATGCCACAGTCTAATAGGTACATAGTGACTGCTTAATGGGATTTACATTCACTCAAACAAAATTAGGTTGGTAAAAGACAATGCAACATGCTGTAACGTAAATGGGACTGACGGCAGAATTAAATGTTTGTGGAAACAGGGGCAGCAGATCTATCAAGAGCTAATTAGACAGAGTCCAGAGACAGACTTAGGAGTAAACAGCATCAACAAAGAGAGAAGGAGAGCAAGAAAGAGAGAAAATGGAGTCTTTGTGTGGTGATGAAAAGGAGTTATAAACAAAGTTATTTAAATTGGTAGGTCCGATGGAGTCTATCCTGTGAGTAGGCTTAGTCTTAGCTGAACCTGTTCACTAACCCAAGCTGAATTGCAGCTCTGATATCCCTTTTTATGTGTAAATAGTTCCTCTTTGTTGCAATTTGCTATTTGTGGAGTCTTTCTCTGATACGCTTTTCATCACAGTGTAATGTTACCATTTGCTGTCAACCTTTCTCTCAGACATGGGTTAAAAGCAGACTTTGACCCAAGTGTTTCCAGCAGCAGAAAGTAGTCTGGAGGGTGGCACCAGTGAAGATGAGAGGGCTCAAATCCTTCCAGCTCACCGCAGGCCGCCAGTACCAGGTTTGATACCCCTTGGGTAGCCATCAGCTGAAAATGATGCATCGGCACAAGGGCAGGCCTGGCACGGAAAGGATCCTGTCTGCCTGTGTGCAGCCCTCAGTGCTGTCGTTGCCATTATGGCTGTTTTTGGCACAGCTACGGCCTTCTGTAGGCTTCTGGTGTCACAACGAAGGAAGCAACACATTTGGATAAGACAGAAAAATAGCAAATATCAAGTTTATGAAGGCCAGTCCCTAAATTCACTGGGATCGAAATGGGATTAAAATTTCATAAGGGACTTCTTTTTTATGAGGGCTTGTAACAACAGGATAAGGGGAAATGGCTTTGAACTGGAAGAGGGTCGATATCAGGAAGAAATTCTTTGCTGTGAGAGTGGTGAGACCCTGGAACAGGCTGCCCAGTGAGGTTGTGAATGCCCCCTCCCTGGATGCATTCAAGGCCAGGCTGGATGGGGCTGTGAGCATCCTGGTCTAGTGGGAGGTGTCCCAGCCTATAGCAGGGAGTTGAAACTAGAGGATATTAAAGGTCCCTCCCAACCCAAACCATTCTATCATTATTTGACTCTGAAGGCCAGATCAGATAGGTGCAGGGCTCTCCAGGTGTGTGAAGTCTGACGGTGCAACTCTAGTTTTGACAGAAACGCTCCGTGGAGCCTTGCCTTGTTTACTTGGGGGGTGCTGAGGCCGGTAGGTCGTACTGTTGTATCCTGCTAGGAGTGCTGTTGGGTTTTGGTAGCTGGCTCTGTGCCTTCGCTAGTTCCGTGAGCCGTGGGGTGGGAAAGGTGGCTCCCCAGCTGCAGACCTGGCTCAGGCTGGGGCACGCTCCATGCAGACCATCCACCGGCGCTGCTCCAGTGCATTCTTCCCTATGTTTCTTCCCTTCACCTTTGAAACAGCTGGGCAGGTGCTGCCTGAACCCCAGGCACCAATCTGCAAATTTGTTACCAGAAATTATTTACTCAAGGAAAGCAGTGCTTTTACAGAAGAATTCTGGCTTTAGCAAGCTTATTTTGTTGCAGGCTTTTCTGGGCAGGCAGGAAAGCTGAGGACACATTTGAGTCCCTCAGCTGCTGGAGCTATGGTTTCTTAGTAAGGGTAATTGTATGGACTGTCCTTCTCCTCACTAAAGAATTAAAACACTTGTTTTGCTGCAGAATGAATCTGAAGAGCTGAGAACGATGGGAAGAGGATATTCAGGGGGGCTGATCCCAGCCACCACGAGCTGCTGTGCCTCAGCTCCCTCTGCAGTCATTGGGAATGACAGGTTTCCCCAGAAGACAGGAGAGGAATTCATTGTGTGTCATCTGGGTGGTTGATTTGTCTCCCCCTTCTCCATCTCAGCAGCGCCTTTGCATGTGTTCATAAGATTGCAGGATAGGCTGTGGCACGTGTCCCATAATGAACTGGTCCATAGGAGGTGATGTGTTTTTAATTTATTTTTAAGTAGCTTCGTGTTTGTGTTATTTTTCTATAATCCCACGCTATTCAGAAGTTCAGGTTAGGCAAAATATTTCAGCCTTCTGCTTGAAGGCTCAAAGTTAGGTTGTTTTTATTTCACCTGCATGACAGACTTTCCCAAGGGTAAGTAACCTTGCCTGGGCATGGTTGTTATCCATCAGAAATGCATTACTTTCCTTTTTCTGGCTAAGTGTTTTGACAAGTATGGGTCACAGGTAGTTTCTTTACCTTCACTACATCACAGCAGTATCCTTGCATTTGAAAAAAGGCTGTGGGAAAATATTGTCTTTCACATTTATTTGACTGCAGTGTGAAAAGGAAAGGTCTGCATTTCAGCTCCACCCGTAAAAGCAGATGCACGTTTCTGACCACCCTGCTCCAGTGGAAAGAGAAAAAGGCAAGCTTGCGTGTCTGGCAGATCTGATGGGCCCGTGTTACTGTTAGGGAGCAGCAGGGCGTGAGGGCGGTAGCCAGGAGGCAGACATGGAGAGAGAGGAGGTCTGGGAGGTTTGGCACACAGGCACTTGGCTTTTCCAAGTCCCTGGGCAACAGAAGCCCCAGAGGCTTCTCTGAAGAAGCCTCTATTATTTGGGGAACGGTGCTCAAATAGCAAAGAAGAAAGAATCATCACGCTAGAAGCTGAAACTTGTTGCATGGTGAATCTGACAGCTCTCTTGCTGTAATATTGATAGAGTATAAAAGTGGACAGTGCCAGTTGTGCAGCGTAAATTTTGCTGGAGCCTTAACATGCGTAATTACTTATCTGGTAACTGTCACCAAGCCTGTGACGGACTGCAGAAGGATAAAAACCACACACCCTTTTATCCTGTTTCAGACTTGCAGGGCTTCTGACAGGTGACTTTCTTTTTTTGGGGGGGAAGGGAGGGTTGAGTCAAAGAAAACAAAGCAGCAGCTCAAGACATCTGGAGGTATTTCACTACAACTACATTTTTTCACAACAACAAATAGACTGGCTATAGTTTGCTAGAAAAACACGGGTAAAAATATTAGTGCTCGCCTGCCCCACAGTCACCGGCCATAGCAAGTTCCTGGGGAGCCTCAGGTTGTTTTACTGCAATGCACGGAGGTTTTATATGAATTGTTTCTGTGCAAAGTGAGTATTTTTCCCAAAGTTTCAACCTCTTCAGTTTTTTGTGCATTTTGAATACCATGAAATACATCAAGAAATCGTACCTTTTATGAATTTTATGCTGTTGTAGACACTACGTAATTTTAAGGCGGAAACTTTATGTACAACATTACTTTTTTTATAGCAGAACTTTGAAAAGTAAGAGTAAATCCGTGGATGTAAAAATGTGCCAGGTTGAAAAATCTGCCCGCTTTGAGTCTCGACCTCACAAGGCCGCGATGTGCCAAATGGCTGAGTTGCTCTGCTGTTTTCTGCACCGTGCTCCAGTAACACAGGGTTGTATTGATTGATTATAGTTGCCAGACGTGAGTACTGTACAGGCATGCTCGCGTTTAAAATTTCAGGTGTAAGCAGATTTTAGTCAGTGCCTTCTCATCTCCCTCCTAACTCGGCTCTTGGCCGCCCCCTCCCACCTCGCATCCTTGCCGGCTTCCTCACGTGATAAATAACGCTGTCTTATCAAGGTCAGTCAGAAAGGCCCTTTTTTACATATCTCATAAATTTTAGCCAGGTGCCACTGATGTGAGATTAATGTAATGGCACTACAGCAAGCACTCAGGCTTGTCTTAATTATGCTAAGGTTGCCGGTTCACCGTTTCTCTTCATCTGTCTCCCGCTTTAGGGAACACTAAACACTGTGTCATTAGATTGTCTGTTCCACAACATTGGCCCTTTGCATTTACAGAGTCATCAGATGGCTTATGACCTAGCTTTTCTAAGAAATTTAACTAAATAAATAGTAAAAAACACAAAATTAAGCAGAAATAGAGCCTGCCCGGGGTTGAGGGTGAGAGGGAGGAGCTGGGAAGGGGTCGGAGCAGCTCCTGGATGCGGCTGGTTTTGGGAGAGCAGGGCTTGCTGGCAGGCCCTTTGTTCTGGGGCTGCTCTGCAGTGCATGGCTGTCAGGTGCTTCCTTTTGATGGTGTAAATGCACGTGCCTTCATGTGTGTCATAGGACTTGCAACAGTAAAGGGCCGCAGGCTTAGGCTTTTTTTTTCCCCCTTAGAAGTTAAAAATCCTCTATGGTAGAGGCTGTTTGGGAATCTGTTGCTCACATGAATTCCCTGAGGCTCAAGCCAACCTTGGACACTTTTCCCCTCAGCTCCAGGAAGGGCGCAGAGGACAGCAGAGTCCTGCGGCAGTGTGCTGGTGGTGGCTGTGTGTCCTGCCCAGGGAAAGGGCCTCTTGGGGTGTGGAGCTGTTCCCTGCTACATGTCTGAGGTTGCAGGGAGTGGTGCTTAGATGTAGATTTCCTTCCAGCCGTAGGCTCAATTCATGAGCCTGGAAAAGACTGACCTTGATTTTTGTTTTATTATTTACTTTATTCTGTTTTCTGCTGCCTGGACATGCTAAAAGAGAGTTTTGTTTCCTATCTGAGCATCCTCTGTTGGCTTTTTGGTGTCAGTTCCTGCTGCTACGTCACTACGTTCCTGCTACGTGCTGCTACGTCAAGTACGTTCCTGCTGCTATGGAAAGAACCATAGTTGCTATATCTTGTAGCCTGGGGACTGGTGCTTCATCTCTGGCCCGCTGAGAGTTGTGCCAGGCATTCATCTCACTCCAGACCCTGGCTGCTTTTTCTTGAGAAGGCTTCTGCTGCTCTGCCTCTTCCATCTGCTGCCCTTGGCCTTGGACTAAGGCTATACTCAAGAGGCAGAATGGCTGTGCACGCGTAGGAAGCTTCCATATTTCAGTCTCCACCACGTAAAAAAAGAAGCAAACAGTGCACGAATCCTCAAAAGAGAACCCAAAGGCAAAGGAGACATTTTCTCAGCAATTTAACTTAATGATTGCATGCCTAAAGGGAAGCCTTTGGCCCTCATCCACTCAGCTCTGTGTGAAAAATGCATTTGAAATCAGTAACCGAAGCCTGAGCTGAACCTTGCTCCCAGTTTTCTGTTGGTGCCTCTTTATTTTTTTTTTAAGATAATTGAATGGGATGAATTGGTGCACAAGTTTTGATGTCAGCCTGCTTACAAAATAAATGTCTCAGAAGGGGCCAAGCAGGGCCTGTTTCAGAGCAGTCAGGCTTTTATAGGCTGCTCTGGGAGTGGGGAGTCTCAGACTTCTAATGACAAGAAGAGAAACCAGGTGTCTGGTATGTTTTGGTAGCAGCTACTTGAGATCTCATAAGACAGCTTCAGACTTGCTTCTTCTAGCAGCATATGAGAACTAATGTGGGTGTTGCAGATGAGGCAAGCTTATCTGTCAATTGTATGCTCTGAATACCAGTCAGATCTTACCGTGTAAGCAAACAAGGCCTGAATTAGAGTTTTGCCCTCCCCCTCCCTCTACTTCTTGGTACTTGAAAGCATGTTTTAAAAAGAAAAGTATTCTTCATAAAGAATGGCATTATGCAAGGCACAGAAAGCCAGCCAGAGCGAAGCAGTCATGCTCTGAATAACACACAGGGCCCACTCTCTCCCATGCCCACTAAGCAAAGACAAAGGACCCGATGAAGAGGTAATGCGAATAATTGAATTTTTTCCAGTGTTGTACATAGAGCTGCTGACTGTTATGGCACCCGTGTGCTTGCAATGCTGGCCAAAACTCTTCTTCTGGTGATGAAAAAGAGGAGAGGATTTGCTTGTGGTGCAGGTTCAGATGGGAGAGAGCGCAGTGTGAAGTGCTAATGGGGATGTCTGCTCTGTCAGCCCCACTGCTGTGGGATTGTGGCCCTGGACAAACACAGTCTGCTCAGCCGTAGTTCCCCAGCTCCAGTGCTACCATTGTAGCTAAAGGCGTTGCAGGACCAGGGGGATCCATGCCTCCATCTCTCTGGGGTTGGTTGCTAATGCTGCTGCCACGTGTCCAAGTGTTGGAGCACTAAGCTAGGCATGGGATGTTCGCAGTTACTGGTAATAAATGGATTACTGCTGTCATATTAATAACAAAAAAATAAAGATAAACATCAGGACTTGTTAAGCCAGTAGATTTCCCATATTTGACTGTCCAAAGAATATCTAAAAAGACACATGTATTTTTAAGCCTTAAATATTGTTGTTTTAAATTAATCTGCAATGTGTGAGCAGGCAGCTTAATTGAAGGTGTTCTGGAAATAACAATATTATCACCTCTGTTCAGGTTTACTCTCCTGCCAGCATAAAGCCAGGGAAAGCTGGTGTCTGCAGTAGGGTTGACTGGTTGCTCTCAAGCACAACAACTGGCACTGTGGTGTCTGGTAGCAGTCTGTGCTGCCGCATTATCACAGCATTATGGTGAAAATAGTTCCTGTCACCACAGTAGGAAGCACGTCTATGATTTCCTCTCGAATGTCTATGAGATAAACACGGCTCTGACAAATCCAGCTCTAATGGCACATTTCAGGGCGTGGAAGGTCTTGTGATAGCAGCTTGTCATAGTGGGAAACAATTTGTTTTGAGAAGTGATTTATTAAGGAAAAGAGTATCTTCTGACGCAGCTTGAAATTCAGCTTTGTTTCCTTTTCCTGCTAGACCAGGAGAAATGCTGTACTCTCCTTTCACAGTGTACCATTATTGTAGGGACACTTAGGGGCAGGTTTAGACAGCTGTTATTGCAAGCATTTCCCTGGAAGCCAGACCTCTGTGCCAGGCTCCAGAAACTGGGTCTGGATCTTTCTTTGTCACAGAATCATAGAACGGCCTGGGTTGGAAGGGACCTCAAGGATCATTAATCTCCAACCCCCCTGCCACAGGCAAGCCGACCAACTTCCACATTTAACACTAGACCAGGCTGCCCAGGGCCCCATCCGACCTGGCCTTGAACACCTCCAGGGATGGAGCATCCACAACCTCTCTGGGCAGCCTGTTCCAGCACCTCACCACTCTATTTATCTAGAGTCACCATAACTCTTCTCGCTATGCTGCACTGGCTGTTGGTAAGCATGTGAGCATCCATCCTGGTAGGTAGGTGCCTTCCTGATGGAAGGTAGAAACACTGACTGTGTTGCTGGATCTACTTGCGTTTCTTGGATGGGGATTAACAGGAGGAAGAAAAAAGCGAAACAAGAGTTGTAAAAGGAAGAGCATCATTTCCCTTTTTTTGTTTTGGTGGAAACCAAAGTATTTAAAAAATCTACTGCAAAGAGTGTGGACAGATGTGCCTTAAAATGCCATTATTTTTCACTTAAAGTTCTTAGTCTTGTGGGGGTTTTGTGTTTACCCAACTAATTTACTGTTTTGATTGGGCGCGCTAATTGCATGCTTAGAAGAAGAAAATTGCTTCATTTAAACTAAAACTTCGTCTGTGTCAAAAATGCATGTGAACAAACTGGATGGATCTGGCTGTGTGTGCCCACACGCACATTCCTCAGTGCTGGCTGAGTCTCTCAGAGCTCCTTGCCCCAACACATGGGATTCTGCCAACCAGACCCTCCAATGCCACATCTTTGTTCTAGAAGGGCAACCAGGAGAAAGTTGCAAGTAAAGAGCCCCCCAGAGCACTCACTGCAGTCCACAGTGCATTTTTCTTTGCTCTTGGAGTGGAAGGTGTGCCAAGCTGATGCATTTAAAGGAAAAGAAGGGGGAAAGAAGGAAGGAACAGGAGAGGCTGCCTGTTCCGAGTGCTTCAGCGTGTGAGATGATTTGGAAAGCGCACTGCTCACTTAGAGGCTGTTAGAGTTAAAAAATGAAAATTACTTTTGCAGCAAAGTGCACCATAAGGTCTGCAGGGACAGATTAGCACAATGGCTCTCTGTCCTATATAGTAAATGCTGCTTCAGTGGTTACTGTGAGATAGGATATGAAGGTGAGAGAAGTTGAGAGTTGCTTGAGCCCCTGTGGTTCACAGTTAACGTTATATTACGAGATAGCAGGACTCTGGTTTTACTTATTTGGCAAAGACAGCGATCGATCAGTCAGGCAATTTAAGGCAGAGGGTTTTTGGTTTAACCACTCTTAAATTTATGAAGTGTTTTTATGCAGCTGTGACGTTAGGAAACTGTTTGTTTTCTCTTAATAGAATGTGTTTAGTCAGAGCTGCTTTGTTGCTTTCCCATTTATAGGAGGAGAGAGAATGGGGTGAATCCTGAATGAGTTGGGAAGGGACAGAGGTGATGGGGCTCTGGACATGGATGTGAGGTGCTGCATCCCCTGTGGGCAGGAGTGGCACTCGTGGACTTCAGAGGCTGCTTTAGTTCCTGCTGGTGCCAGGAGTGAGCCGTCAGCCCGGAATCAGACCCCAAATCAGGGCCAGAGAATTACTGTCACATCTTTGAGGAAGTTAGAATTGCCCTTCTGGTATCTTGTTGCTTTACAGCTGCCCCCAGTGTACTGTTGTTGACTTGGATGGGAATTTTACACATAACTTGAAGCAATATATATTTTCTGTAAACACTGTTTTGTCTTTTTTAGTAACAGAAATGTGATTTCACTTGTGGTGATAAAGCAAGAATTTTATAAGAAATACCTGTGAGGAGAAAAATGGGCTTTGCAATACTCATGATTTAGGCTGGGAAATAGAGACTTTGAACCAGCTGGAGACCAGTGCTCTGGACCAGCTTCCCATCGGGGGCACTGGGATGAGGAATCCTGGCAGGTTTCCGAGGGAGCTAGAAAAACATGAGGCAGATGGTGAGGCATGCTGATGGGCTCCACTGGGGACTTGCCCAGCTGACTTGAGGGCCTCAGTCCTGTTCTAACGTACTGCCAAGAACTGGGGAAGCAGCTTCAGATTTTGCACTGGTTGTTCGTGCAAGCACAAGTTATTTTTAGCGTGAGTTACTCAAGGTCTGGGTGCTTCAGGTGGCTTGAAGAGCTTCTTCTCTACCCTCTTCTTGCACCCCAGCTCAGGGACATAAGCAGGGAGGGCTGCGCAGACACGGCAAGGAGCAAGAGTCAGTTCCAGGGCTTAAAATGCAATCGATGGCGTGCAGAGCTTCCCAGAGATGTCACCTCAGGAGAAGTGCTTGGTCAGGCACTCTGTGTGCCAGGGAGGTTTGTGCTGGTAAGCCAGCAGCTGAAAAGAGGACTTGCATGCATGCTGTGAGGTCACGTACATCTGAGGCACCTGAGCAGCCCTGCATTAGAGCAGAGCCTGCCTGCAGACATAGGAATCCTATAAAGGAGTTTGATGTTACTGGCGGAGAGGGCATCCAAATATATATGCAGAAGAGAAAGAGACTGTAGTTGGATGCACTACCTTAATTGTGTTGCCTCATGACTTGACCTTAGCAAAATGCCTTTTTCTGTAACACTATGTGTTAACACGTGCATAAAAATGAAGACATGAATGCAGGAATACAGAGAACATATATGCATTTTTATATTGGAAGAGATGCTGCTACAGCTTATTTACTCTATTTATGTGTTGTGGACTGTTTATGGGCAGATTATACTGCCATAGAGTCATTCAGTACTAGCTCAGAAATAGAATTTCTTGTATTTTCCAGGTCAGGAAGGCACTGACCCAATATATGGTAAAAACAAAACAAAAAAAACCCAAAGCTTGTGCAGATTACTGTAACAGTATATGCAAATTGATGTCAGGAGCATATTAGAACTAGTAAATTGCCAGCAGAAGAGACTCGGGCCCTTTCCATGGCCTTCCTCCCATGTTTTAGTGGGCTGCAAGGCAGGTGCCTGTTCCACCAAGCAATTGGATCCAGCTGCTGCCTATCTGGCTTGTGTTTGGTCAGCAGCAGTCGTGTAAGATTCAATGCTTCATGTTTTGTTCTGGCAGGCTTGGGGCACGGAGAATGTGTGTGGTCAGTATCTGGTTGGGATGAGGGATGTTTGTTTCCTTGTGATCCTGGGAAGGCTGCAATGCTGCAGGCTGGTTCTTGTCTGGGCCTGGAGTTAGCCAAGCAGCTGAAGCTGGCCGTGCTGAGCTCTCGCTGATTTATCCGCACTGAACAATGGCCTCTTGTTTTCAAGAGTCTGCATGTGCATGCGGATGCAGAAAAGGGAAGGAGTTGTTTCATTTGAATAGACTTTTATTTAAATTTTGAACTGTACGTAGAGAACCTTCCATGTAGCTCGCCCCTTTAATCAAGCAGTATTTTTATCTTATTTTGACATTTGTGTTGGAATTAACGTGATTGGCAGCAAAATCCAATAAATGAGAATTTCAGAGGTGTTTCTGCTCTGCTAAATGAACCTTTCCCTGCAGTTTGACTTGGCAGCTCTTGTGGAGTTCTGCATCAGCTGGATTTTATTGTGTGGGGAGATGGGTAATCAAAAAGGGAATCGCACGTGCTGCAAATTAAACATTTTGTTGAGTGCTTGCTTGCCATTGAACAGCAGTGTAATGTCAGGGAGAGCGCAGGGGTACACGAGCACAGCGAGCTGAGCGCTGAGCGCCTCGTCGTACCAAAGCACAATGGCTGATGTTCAACAGTGCAGTCGTGTCAAAACAAATCAGATCACGAGCAGCGCTGGCTTGCTTTGCTCAATTTCTAGGGTAGTTTTTATCATCCCTGCCTCGCAGTTAATGCTTCTGATAAGCACAGGGGGAGTTCCACTGTATAGTTAAAAGTGTGCTTTAATAGCTGCTTGAATGTTAGTTGCCTTGCAGGAGCAGTTTTGTTGTTTAGCCCTTTGCAAGCCTTCCAGAGTCAGTCGTGATACCGCTACAAGATCCCATAGCTGGTTTCGCTGCCCTGTCACATGCTTTCAAAGAAGGTGGAAGTTTCTGCCTGTTACTCACAGGTATTGCACTCCACTGAGAGATGCATCCAGAGGTGGACATGACCTCTGCTGTGCCAAGAGTGCCAGAATCAATGGGTCACACTCTGCTTTGAAGCTGTAGAGCCAGTCCTGCCAAAGCATGCGATGCTAGTTTGTCTGAATATTGTTAATGCAGTGGGAGAAGCTGTTCTGCTTCCACTCCCCCTCTTCTGTAGACCTATTGATCTTTTTGTCTTGATTCTGGAGTTTATAGACCCCTACCCTGGCCATTAGAGAAAATTATCTAGCGAGCAAGCTGATTTTCAGTGTACACTTAAATACTGCGAAGGAGTGGAGGCAACGTGAAGCTACAGCGTTGTTCAGTTGTGTGTAATGGGAAATGGCACGAGCCCTGTAGCTACCAAGTAGCGTGAGATGCATGGAAGCCAAGCGGCTCTCTGCGGTGATGTGGGTTGGCAGTGGGGGCATCTGGTGGGAGCGGCGCACTTGGGTGATGTATTACAAAACATCACCCAACAAAACAACAGCCAACAAAAACCCAACAATTTAAACTCAGTTTTACTGTTTGTATTATTTGCACGGAGACATTTCTTATGGGATTTGCTGCTTGAGTTTGTCAGATGCTCCCCGGCTGTGTGCTCACCCAAGGTGATATGGAGCTAGGGAAAATGGCATCTGCAGCTCTGCACACACACTGCCTGCTTGCAGAGTGCTCTGCTGAACCACAGAAAGGCCCATACCTGTAGTTCCATGCCACTGCGCTGCTCTGAAGTAACTCATTCTGGGCATGGTCTCACCTCCTGGAAGATGTAAGCTTGCCCTGCCTTTGCCATTGGGTGCTGCGAACGGTGGTGCTGGGATAAAAGCATTCAGATGCAATGTGCTGCCCTGGCTCCTTCCTGGCCTTCCTGTGGGCTTCCCTGCTGGCCATGTGATCCTATGGGTAGTGCCGCAGCACCCTCTGACAAGTTGGAGCTGGGGTGGTGAGTCATTGGATCACATCAGGGCAGATTTTGTGCATTATGCTGCTTGAGTGGATGAGGGATATGCAATAAAACAATGGAAAGAGCATTTGGAATGTATTCAAGGGACTGGATTTACCATGAAGTTCTAATTTTACCTTTTGTTCAAATGCAGCTTGAGGCAGCCTTTACTGGCGTGAGTCTTCTCTCCTGAGGAGCTCCTTACTTGGGCAGGTTTCAATGCAGCAAGACATTGAAGGCTATTGGTAAATGCATTGACAAGGTGTTGGTGTATGAACGAGGCAGCCTAAACAGGTACAGAAACATCCTGTGGCACTCAACCTGTGTATACAGGGTCTGTGATGGGGAATGTTGTTCTCAGGGTCGCAATTCCCTGTTTTTTAATGCATGCTCTTTAGACACGCAAGTGCTCTTCCATTCTTCCATCAGTTATTTAGAAATAATCATTTTTAATCCTTCCCCCAGCCTGGAGCGGGGGCATCTCCTGAGCATTGCCAGGAAGGATTTATGTGTTACCTGGGGGCTGCTTTCTGTGGCGTTTTCACTGCCCTTTCGTGCTGATGAGCATGATTCTCAGTGGGTAAAGCAAAATAAAATAGCAGAATGCAGGCCATGGTTTACCTTCAGCAGTTGTGTTTTGTTCGAAAGAGTAGTACTGAATATGAAGTCATTGTTCTAGCCGATGTATTAATTGCATGCGATGTGAACACTGTTTTTCTTGCTGCTTTTTTTGTTTAAACATGCGACAAAACCATAAATAGCACATCTTAAAATATAAACTGAAACTTTGTGTCTCACTGTGTATACAAACAAGCAAGAAAAAGAATCTCAAGGAACCCGTAGGTTTGAAATCGGAACTTTACAAATAATAAATAATAAATGTATTTTGTCTGGCTATTCTGACCAGGTGTTTCAGCTCTAATGGGCATGCTGGGCTGAGCTGATGGGCAGAATTGAACAGATTAGACATGTAAATGACATGAGCTGCAAAGAGGATTTAATATTTTATGGGAAAAAAATATATAATCCTTCATCAAATGTGTAAGATTTCTTTAATAACTAAACCTGGCAGGGAAATGCATGGAGTTCCAGCAGTGATAATCGGTGCTTAAACTCCCTGGAACAATCAGTGACCCAAAAGGTGTGGGTTTACCTGAGTCCTCTGGCACTTGCTTGAGTGAATGTATTTTCCTTCATGCCAAAAAAAAAAAGACACACACAGAGAAAAGAAAAAAAAGCCAGGTTCTGTCTAGGGTTGTTATTTTCTTTCCATGATTTTGTGAGCACCTCCTGCAGATTGTTCTCCTGGCTGGCTCCATCCTGCCCCGTGTCCCATCTCAAACAGGGCTCAGAAACTGGTGGTTAGCCCGGACCCCTCTGCATCCTGCACACCCAGTGGCACCCGATGGAACTGGTATTCGTAGATCAGCGCTTCGTTCACTTGGAGTTCATTTTTAATACACATGTACTTGCAGGAATTGGTAAAGATAAGCAGACCTGGCTATGCCTCGGAGCCCCCCTCTCTGGATGCTGTGATATTATGTAGGGAAATCACAGTCCCCATGTCAGTCTCCTCCTCTGCCCTTTGGGGTTGGCAAAGGGTTGTGTGCTCAGAGTACAACCCCATGCACTGGGCACATTTGAGCTCAGACAGGATCCGGGGTTCAGGTGGTGGTGCATCATCTATCACAAGTTATTGTCATCAGGATGTGTGCTTCTCCAGAACATGCAGATCCTGACGAGGTGCAGGTCTCACCTCCTTGGCCGTGGCTGCCAGTTTTATTGACTTCCCATCGTTTCAGAGCTCGAGATCCTCCCACACCCACAGCCCCATCTCTGGGAGAAGCAAGATCAAACGTGCCTGATCTTCTGCGCTGACCCAGCTACAGCCCCAGAGCGAGGCACAGCCCGCCTTCCCTCCACACTCTGTCTAGATCCACTCCAGAAAACCTCAGCACAACTGTTTGTACTTGACTAAGAACAACTAGTGTAGCAGAAATAATTATTTGTTCTTTCTGCTGCACAGCGTCTTGTGGGCCCTCAGGAAGAGCAATCGGCAAGAAAATTTCTAAGCTCTTGTATGAGGAGTAGGAAGTAAGAGTAGACCAGAGCTCAGATTTAAAGGCAATTTAGAGCTCCATTGACTTGTAAGATAAAACGGTGATTTGAGTTTATTTCATTCCTCCCATGACCGGGGACGGTGAGCCACAGCAGGGGAAGCAGGAACTGCCTAACCCAAGCTCAGTCTTGGCTCTAAGCTTGAACATGAGTCAGCCCTTTGCTGGGTGTAAGGCAAAACCCCCTCTTCAGACGCAGTGGTGGGGAGCAGTCTGTGCAGTTGGAGGCATCAGCCTGAATGGGGAGTGCTCGAGGGGGAAGTGGGATCTTGCTGGAGAGTTGGCTCCAGACTTGAAATATGATTGTAGAAACAAGTGGATAATGGAAAAGAGTTGCATTATCATTGTTTTATGGCATCTGCTCTCCACATACTTGATGCTTCCCTCACTGTGAAGTTAGGAGAACTCAACTTCTTCAGGCCGTGGTGTCACCTTGTATTTACTAATATTTTTCTTTCCCAGGGCAAGTAAAAGTAACCTCAGCAGTCACTCCAAATCCTGGGTTTTACAGCACATTTCTTGGAGCTGCACAATGGGGACTTGGAGCAGCACGCAGTCACAATTAGGTAAATGCTGCCTCTGCTGGGCCTGAGCTCGGTGCCTATGAACCTCAACAGGAGCCTCTTCTGCTTCTATCCACCCTGCTAATGGTACAGAAGGGAATTTTGGGAATGCTGCTCGACTGCTTCTTGTGAGCAGGCTTGCAGATCCCACATCAGCTTTCCATCTGCAGCACAAATGAAGTGACTTGGGGTTGTGCCACCAAGTTATCTTGTGGTAGAACAACTTGGATTTGTGCACTGGAGTCTAGTTGCATACATCGCTGTGTAACCTTTGCTTTTGTCACTTGTATAAGCTTGTGTTGTAGGTCATTTATCTTGATAACGAGTTCTGTTTCACACATCTTCAGACAAGCACAAATGTGGAAGCAAATACAATTAGGAAGGAAGGAGTACCTGTAGGCTGAAGGCTTCAGCAAGGTTTTTATATTTGGCAGTACATGGAGCCAAGTCACTGATGTCCTTGGGTGCCAAGGAGGAGATGTGTCTTGTCCTTCCTCTGCTCTTTCATACCGTGTCAGGTGTCCATGGCTTGCTGCTGGCTGTGAAATGAGTGGGGAGGGCAGATCTGTTCTCAAGAAAAGCTCCTGCAGTGTATGAGTAGTACCCCAGGTGGGGAGTGGAGAGAGAGGGAGCCTCCTTCTCCTTCCACTCACAGCCCGGGTGCTCAGTTAGAGACTGTCCGCAGACCTTTCTTTTCTTTTGTGTTTTGAAAGCTTTCTGGAAACCCAAGTCTGAAAAAGGAAAGCTCTTCTGGCAAGAAATGATTGAGCCTATACCCAGAAAGTGCTGCAAATCAAAGCACTTGAGTTTGTTTGTGCTCTGAGGCAGACTGCTGCAGAATGTGTTTGGAGGACACTTGCTGCTCCTGGTTTTCAGAGAGGTTTTGCTGGGGGAGAGGCTGGTGAGACAGGGTGTGCAGTGTCCTTGTTTCTCTCTTCAGGCCAGCAGCAGCCTTACCAGGAGGACGGGAGCTGCTGTAGGATGAGGCACTGTAGGGTGGCTGCTAGCCCCCTCCTCGCACAGCAGTGGTGCTGGGGGTCCTTGGGTAGCCCCGTGAGAGACTGTGGGCATTGTGGCTCTGGGGTTGCTGTGAAGTGCTTCTGAGCTTCTAGGAAAGCTGAACCATCGTGCTGCTTTCATTGCGCTCTTTGAAGCGTTTGTGGATCTGTGTCTTTTTATGGCAGATTTCTGTTGCATTGTCTTTCTGTCGGACTGTATTGCAGGGGTCGGTGCTAATGCCTGATGCAGTAGGTTTGTGTTCAGGGCACTCATTCTTTCATACCTAGCCCATTATTCCCGTAGTGTGAGTGAAAGCTTTTTTAGGAAGAAGTTTATGGATGTGTTTAAGCAGGGTATACCTGACACAAGAGAGCCCTGTTCTGGCATCCCTGTGCTGGATAGAAGTAGCAGTTCCCTTTCTCCACTTACACAAGTGAAGGCATGTACCATTAGGAGGTCAGGCCAGGTGGGCCTACATCTTGGGCACTGTGTCCTCAGTCCTTAGCACCTTTAGGTGCTGCAGCCTGGCTGGGTCTGCTCCTGCCATTTGTTTTAAGGAGAATATACGCTCTTGACATATCTCATTGTATCGGCCCTTCTTGCTTTTTAGGATGTAGGCCCCTTTCTGCTGTTGAGGTGGTTATGGTTTGCAGTCTCCATACAGGTTCCTGGGGTCCTTGGAGGTAGGAAGCTTCGATTCTCTCTCTGTAAGCGAAGTGGCCAAGTCAGGTTTTGTTATGCTGTTTGTGGTTTCCTAGGCAGCAACAACTGAGGGGTCTAAAAAAAAGAGAAACAAAACAAAATCGCAAAAACCCAACCACAATCAAAAGCCCTGCGCTGGAAAAGCTGAAAACTGCACACGTAAAAATAAAAGCCAAACCTTTGACACCTTTAGTATCTCTAACTGAGGAGTTTGACGCTGAAGCTGTTTTTTCCCTTTACCACACCAATTTAAGTATAGGATATGTTCTGAAATATTTTCCAGGGTGTTTTTTCTTTCAGTGTAGCTATTAGCAGCTTCCTTCTGAACAAGCCATTTCCAAGTGATAATCTCTCCCTATCAGATCATGATTTTGAGCAATTGCTATCCGTGATGTTAGCTGCAGCCTTAGCTGCGTAGGTTCATTAGGATGGAGAAAACACACACAGGGAAAGCTACACAGTTCTCACCTTTCAGTGCAGAGTCCTTCCTCTTCAGGAAGAGAAACTGCTCAGCTCAGCCACTGTATAAACGAGGTTGTGGATGGAATAGAGCTCGGTGCCTTGTTGGCTCTGGTGGCACCTGCAGGCTGTGCTTTGGGCAGAGGGTCTGAGCAGCAAAACCTGATGGAGCAGAGCAGCTGGGGCAGAGAACAGCACAGCAAGGTGGAGGAAGATGCTCCTTGGTATTGCTGAAAGGGGGATTTTTTTAAAGGAAAAATCTATAGGGCTCTTGTTTCCATTGTGCGACGATCTCTGCGGACAGATCCTGTGCTGCTGTCTGCATTTTGCCCTAATCTGTGCAGCATTGATCTAGATGTTTAATGAGTGGATTGGTGTGAAATCAGGCTTTGGGCGCCCAGGCAGCAGCTCAGTAAATACAATTCGCAGCCGCTCCTTTAGCCTGGAGGGGTTGTTATGAATTTTTTTATCTCTGATTTTTATGACGTGCCATTCAGACAGCATTTGGATTTGTAGAAAGAGGAAAAAAAAACACCACCACCAGACCCAAACAAGTCACTTTCTCAAGAAATCTGCATTTCAAAGGTTTGCGCAGAACAGGAAACACCAGCTAATTGTTTGTGGGTAGGTCCCTGCGTGGGAGTGTGTTATACAAGCCAGGGAGACAGCACTTGAAGAACTCATCCCGGTATTTCCTGTGACAGGCAGATAGAGAGATACCAGGAGGCTGATCAGAGGGTGTCAGCTGCTCTGACAAACTGCCTGCAAAGCCCAGGGACAGGCGGCACTGCCTGAAGCCTGTGTTGGTCCTGTAACTCCTTCTGACAGCGGGGGGTGGGTTCAGCTCAATGCTTTTGCTGTCCCCACTGTTTAGCCGTGTGCAGAGTGTCTCCCAGAGCATCAGGTGGACGCATCCCCTGCAACCTCCCCTTTGACTGGCTTTCAGAAGAACACCTGTACCGGTAAAAAGCTCCCTGCCAGTGCTGCAGGGCTGTGGGAGGGCTGCAGGGCTGAGGCTGCTCGCAGCCATTGCATGAAAGCAGCTGCTGCAGCACTCAGCATTGGCCGCTATTAAAAACAGGTAATGGGCCGTGACGTCCACCAAATGAGGTCTTGTGATCGTCACAACAAATGCAGGGTTTCAGGCAGATGAACATAATTCTATCAGTGGGATTAAAAGGAAACGCTGCAGAATTACACAGATGGTTTTCAAGAAGTCGTAAAAAGTTAATTGAAACATTTTTTTTTTATTAGTTGTGTGCTGTGTTGCCTCGAAGCGCTGGGCGTACGGATTAAAAGGCTGGCCAGATTCTTGGGAAGGAGTCTGTGGGACCTGCATTAAAGGGAGGAGGGGAGGTTTTTTCCTTCTTGTAGCTATGGGGCTGGCCAAATGAATGGCCTGTTCTGGCAGCATGCCGGAGGTGGCCGTGTCCCATCACCCAGCAGGCCCACTATGAGAAATCTGGGGAGCCTGAGCAAAGTGCAGATGCATCCAGCTTCCTTTGCCAAGTGCTTCAGCCCCAGCCCTTCCAGCCGAGCTGCAGGGCCTGGCTTTCAGCCTTCACGGATAATTTGGTTCCTTGGAAATTGACAGTGTCATCTTCCAAACAGAGTGTAATAGAGCAAGCACACGACTTTCATTACAGGGGCTCCTTTCTGATAAGGTGTGCTTGCTGCAGGGGTCTCTGCAAGAAATTAAATAAACACTTGATGCTCCTTGCAGAGCAGGCATCTGACAGCCCGTGGCTAGGTTTCCTCTTCGCTGCAGATCCAAGTCCTGAAAATGAATGGCTAATGGTGGACTAAAGCAACTGTGCTGCCTGTCTGTAGGTTTTGCAAACCTGACAGCTTAGCAAATCAAGGGTGGGTTTTGGGAATTCCGTAAAGTGAATGCTCAGACTTCAAACTATGATATGTTATCAATTTTGTAAATAACGTGCAAGCACCCTAACCAAGCTGTGAGCTCCCAGCACAGGAGGTGGCAGGCTATATCCCCAAACACGCTGCAGACTGATCAGAAGGCAAACCGAAAACTCAGTGCCCCAAGTCACAGGACTGCAGAAGCATTAAGGTTGGAAAAGATCACAGAGATCAGCTAGTACTGCCCTCGACCCATCCCCACCCTGCCCACCTAGCACGTCCCTCAGTGCCACATCCCCACGGTTCTGGAGCACCTCCATGGATGGTGACCCCCCCCCCACTCCCCTGGGCAGGCTGTGCCAGTGCCCCACTGCTCTTTCGAAGAATTTTTTCCTAGTATCCAATTTGAAGTCCGGGCAATTTACGTGACATTACAGGCAGAATTTGCAATTGATATCTAGGTGATGCGGGGATGGATTTTTGCATCTCATCTGGCCCACAGATGCTCATGCTGTGTTTGGTGCCTCGCAGCTGTGTGGAGGGGACGGGGCTGTTGGTGTGGCGGTTGCCAGCATTCTATGGACTATCTTGTAGGGCTCACATCTTTGTTTTTCAGCCTGAGGTAGAGGTGTAAATAGAGACCAAACCTGAACGCTGTCGCAAAAAAGCCGCAAGTGCGGTGCAGGTGGGCAGCCACCCTCTGAGCTGCTCTGTAAATGTCAAAACCTACAGCAGCAG
Source organism: Pavo muticus (assembly GCA_016647715.1). Lineage (NCBI taxonomy): Eukaryota > Metazoa > Chordata > Aves > Galliformes > Phasianidae > Pavo > Pavo muticus. Next base: position 381,714 of record JACDJE010000146.1, on the reverse strand, counting down.
AAATACCATTTCTGCAGGTGAAAAGCTACCAAGGGGACGAGCTCCATCTCCGTTGGAGCGGGCAGCCTAGAGCTTTGAATGTGCTCCCTAGTTCATTGCTGTCAAGGCAGCGCTGTGAAAAATCGCATGCGTTCAATGACACATCTCCCTCCGTAGGGCTGCATGTTTGTTTTTTGTTTTGCTTTTGCATGTGTTGGCTTTTTCCAGCCTGTGAATTCCTTTGTGGTGTTTCAGAGCTTAGTTCTTGGGAGGGATTTAAGGCTTTTGGGACCTGAGTGGGGAAATATGTTTCAAAGACTTCCTAAACATTGGGGCCTTCAGCTCCTATGGTGTCAGGGAGTTAATTTCTTCTTTTATCTTTACCTGACGTTGCTTTGCCTGTTGCATAGCTGAAGGAAATGCTGAGGAGATTTGTTTGGTACTGCCACGTGACTAGCAGGATCAGATCTTGGTGGGTTTATCAGCCTGTCAGCGAGCATCATTTTCTCTCAGGGGAAATATACAATCCGCCTGCCTTTCCTGCAAATCTCACGTTGGACTTGATGCTCCCTCTGTGGCAAAGACACCCTGAACTCTTTTAATTGTTCTTCTTTGGAGGTGGCGATAAACCGATCTGCTCTCTGAAGACATCTCCCCAACCCTCAGGCTGCCGGTGAACAGAAGTAAGGATCCTTGTAAATGAGCCCCTGGCCAGGTTTTGCATTTCTGTCCCACTGCTCTGTCCTTATGTTTCAGGGATTTTGATCATCAAGACCAAGCCTTTTGTCTCAGGTACCAGATCTTAGGTCTAGCTGTGTTGAAAGCAACTCTTTTTATCTCTCTAAAGCAAACTATCCTAATTATGAGCAGATAAGGAGGATTAATGCTAGTTAGTGATTTGTCTCTTGCTCTTTAACCTGCTTGTAGCCCTATGGGAAGATGTGCCAGCTTCAGGGCCTCAGAGGAGACGAAGAGCTGGGCGAGCAAGGCAGCTGGAGCTGGAAGGCTCAAGTGGGCCCTAGGCAAGAGCTCAATCCCTGTCCTATGCTCAGCTATTCATCCAGGCTTCCCTCTGGCTTGGAGCTTCAAACTCTGCTCCAGCAGCCCTGCAGCAGTTGTGCTGGAAACTATTGAAATTGGCAGCCCAACACCGTGTGGAATGGCGTTGTTTTGTCAGCAGTTCGTCCTTGAACGTTCCTCTCATCCACGGTGTACCAGGGGGATGAGTTTCAGATTTCCTTTTGTCGTTTTGTCAAATTTGCTTTATGTGAAATGCTTTGAGACAGAAATGGAAGACTTGGCCTTGTCAGACAACTTGCTTTGTGATTTGAGCTCGTTTCAAATGTCTGAAAGGTAGAATATCCATGAAGACACCTTACTTGAGGTAAGTACGTGAAAATGCATATGTGAATGGTCCCTGCTGCAGAACAGCCTCACTTCCCACACCTGTGCTTAGCAGCTCCTTGGGAAGCTATTCTCGGGTGGTTTCTGTGTTGCGTGACCCATCAAAAGCAGAACGCAATGCAGGAAAAGCATTCTCACCAAAATCTTGGGAACGTCACTGAATGAATGGACTTAACAGGACTGAAGAGGACTTCAGTGCTTTGAAACACTCATGAAGTGCTTAGCTGGGACGGAATAGACTGGAAGAAAGAATGCTGAAGGTTTTCTTTATTTCTCACACACAAATGCAGCAAAATGAATGGTTTCATCCTTGCAGAAATTCAGGTGCCAATGCACACAGTTAGGATCAAAATACTGCAAATGAAAAATTGCCACATTTAATTGGGTCTTTTTAAACGAGCAGTTGACAGCTATTTGCTTTGTTTGAATGATTTTATTAGCACAAATTAGCCTGCTTTCTTTCAGTTTCTTCCACTCATGTTTTGTGAGTTTAAGCGTAGTTTCTTTGCTGTACAATCTTAAGATGCCTACCGTGACAATGGAGATAGAGAATCTGTGTCATTTCCTGACAACTTCAGTCACAGCACAAATTAGGCAGAAATTAGGCCCTCAATGTCTTTGGACAACGGCGGGTGAAAGTCCCAAGTCACAAATGGTGAAAGAGCCTGGATTGTCAGATAACTCTCTTTGCAGCCCAGCTGAGGGAGTGGCACTGGGTCTGCGGAACTGGTACTGTTTCTGCAGTTCTGGTACAGAACTAGTGCGTTGGTGAAATGGGCAGTGAGTGAGCTGGCGGGAAGCCAGAGCTGTGTGCTCCCTGCTGGGCTGGATTTCAGTTCTGGGGAGAGAGCTGACCCTTCTTGGAGGAGGTCTTCCCTGTCAGGCTGTGTGCAGAGGGCCTTTGGCAATCCTGGTTGTTAGAGCTTTCTTGGTGCAAAAATAGCTTAAAAGGAGCTGCTGTACGTTTATCATGGGGCAAAGGATCCAGGCTGTCAGTCAGTCTGGGCAGCCACCGCTGAGGAAACGGTTATTTTCTTTTGGTAGATCTTCTGGGAAAAGATGCATACCTTGCAGTCCTCTGTGCTGTGTGCCTTGGAATGTAAAGATATGTTTCCTGAGTGGAGATCTCCTTTCACCCAGAGTCTGTTTCTCTTGAGTGGTTAATTAGAATTGGTTGGTAAAGAGAAGGCTTTATTATTTTCCTAGAGAAAATGGAGCTTCCATATTTCTGTAACGGTGTGTTCTGTGTTGGTGAATAGCTGCAGAAAGGAACAGCTTTGGCTGTGATGACTGCAGACCGCTCATTGCTCCAACACCGCTGATGGTGCTGACCTGCATGGAGACAGAACAGTGGAAGTGTGTCAAACCTAAGGGTCCATCCAGCCTTTAATCCTGCCTCCAAACCACGATGCAGAGTGTATGTGAGCGAAGCAAGCAAACGCTAAACACTCTGTGTCCTGGAGGACAGAATGCATCAGATTACCTACAACTGTGGTACTTTTCTGAAGGACAAATACTCTGGCTGGTAGCATCATGCCATTGCTACTGGGAACAGGCATGAACCATGAGTTCCTTCAGTCAGCTCTGCAAGATATGAGCTGACACTCCTAATTTAGGAAGAGACCTTGCTTCTCAAGGCTGCTTTTTTGACATTTCCAAACCATGCTGTTTGGTATTTTTTTTTTATTCTTGATACTTAGAGCACTTATGTTTAACTTGAATACCATCTTTTCCAAAGATTTTAATTTTTTTTGCTTTCTGCTGTAGAGCTTTAGTCCCTGCTATAGCAGTAGCTGAACCGTGAGAACACTTGAGTGGTTGCCAAGACAGTTGAGTGACAGTCAGGAGCTGCATGGAAGATATTATTATGGATGCTGGGTGTTTCCAGCGCTGGCTGATCCTGTTATTTTGCCACAATTTTTGAGATGACCCTGTTGTAGCTAAGCTGCAGCGGGGCAATGCTAGAAAGCCTAGGAGGCTGCAAACGGGAATCTAAGTGGCTCATATGGGCTAATGCAAATGGAAGGAGGAACAGCAACAAACTGTAATTATCTTGAAACAGCAATTAAGTTGTCTTAGTTCACTGTTGTGGGCCAGTGCTTTTTTGGATGTCAGAACAGGAGCTCGGCAACCACAGCCTGAGGTTGTGTCACCGATCATTTTTCCTCCCTTTGTGCTGTCACCTTCCATTTCAGGCTGTGTCACATTCAAGCAGGCAGGATTCCTTGTGAAAATCCCTGTCCATTTTTAGGAGGCCCAACTTCATGCACCATCTGTTGCTGTTGGTGAAGAAGCCCTCTTCAGGGTGAGCAGAGGTGGCTGGCACTGTTGTGGCATTGGGGAGGCCGCTGCAGTTGCCCAGACTGGTGTTACCACAGGGAATGTGCTTGTTTCGAGGCTGGTTCATCCCTTGTAGCTGTGTGGTTGCTGATCCTTTTAAAATGAAAACAGGCTATGTCTGCATTGGAGAATGCTCACCAATTACAGCTAATGGTGGGCATTTAGTTTGGATCCAGCACAAGCTCTGCTGTTGCAAATTGCAGCTTACTTTTCCTTCCCTCCTTCTGCTGTCAACAACTGTAACTGGGTCAAACGGGACCGTGAGGCCTCGCATCCCACTCAACAAATCCCCGTGCTGCCTCCCAGCGTGCCGGAAAGCAGCCAGGCCTGCATGCTGCCCTACCCGGAGTGAATCAGGTTTGTGGTAACCCGAGAAGCAGGAGGAGAGTACAGAGCACCCGGTTCACTGCATTTATTTGCTCTTTCCATTGTGTGAGATGGTACGAGAAAGGCTGGGCTCTGTGCAGTTAGAGCTCACCCCTGTTTTGAAAAGCGTATGGTTCTGTATTGGTGAGGTGGGAGAGAATGGTTGTGTATTGGTGCAGTGGGAGAGAAGAACAAATTGTTTCAATTTTTCCTGATGGGGGAACTGTGAGGCAGAGCAGTGTTTGACCTGCCCACATCACATTGCTGACATTTGGCAAAGCTGAGTATTTCGCATGCAGATTTCTTGGATGCCAGGCCAGTGCCCTATAAATACAGGTTGCCTTTTGTTGTTGGCTGGGCACAACGGCATGGGAGAAGCAATGAAGCGGCTCTGTAGGCAGGGCATTGAGGAATGCTCGCTCGATTTACATATGAAAACGTTTATACTAATACTCTGGGCTTACATAGCTACCAGTGAGAGGTTTCTATGGGCCTCAAGTCTGGCAGAAAGAGGGTCGCACCACCCTCTTCAAATGAAATGCTTTAATTTTAATTAAGTCCACTACCTCCTGGGAAGTTACAAGCTCCCAAATTTCTTAATTACCTACTGTGCAGCTGAAGCACAATTCTAATTTGGGATTGGAGATTTTTTTTCTTTCTTTCTTTAATTGTAAACAGCAGCAGAGAAGGAGCTTGTTCTGCAGTAGATGCAGTGGCACTGATAGATGAGCCAGCGCAGAGAGACAGAAATAACGTGGCAGATTGGCTGTGGCTCGGGCTGTCTAGGAACACCCCGTGCACCATCTGGATGAGGCAGCAAGAGGCGGCGAGCTTCACGTGAGCGCAGGAAGAGGAGGGTGCTTTTCAGCTGCTGGAGATCAGAACTGACACCTCGATGTGTTCAGGGTGCCATCTACCCTGTCTAAATATTTATTTCTTCCGCTGTGCTCAGTCTAATGCAATCAGATTACAGTGTGGAGTGCTGCCATCTCCTTTTAGCTCTGAATGTATTTTGTGGTAACAGGCTCTCCTACCCCCAAACTCCACGTACGTATTGCAAGCAAGAAGAGAAGCTGAGCACCAGCTTGCGTTAGGGCACCTCGTATGCTGTCGCTTTTGCTACTATCAATTAGATCTGACACAGCTTGCTGCATGGGCTAACTTAGGGTTTGTTGTTCAGAGCTGGACTGATGCTGAGTACAAGCTTGATTCTCTTTATGTTAGGCCTGGTAGGAAGATAAACTTATCTAGTGTTTTTCTCTAAAATATAAAAAGGTAAATTGGCTTCTGTTAACTTGTTCTAGTATTTCCAGTGAGTGCTGGGTGATGATGTGCTCTGTATGTTCTTCATGTGTTCCCGCTAATTCAAGAACAGCCCTGCAACAAGGTCAGGGCAACCTCTGCTGAACAGTCTGAGCACGCCAGCCTCACGTTGAATTACCTGTTGTGTGCACACAGACTGCCCAGGGAGGTAGGCTGGCTTGGGAGAACTTTGTTTCTAAAAGTTGCTTGTGTTCCTCAGGCCTGGATGAGATAGACTGAGTTGGATTTGTTGAGCCCAAAGCTCCTGTTGTAGCAGCTTTGTCAGCCTTGTGGTGCTTGTTGTCTCACACTGTGCAATAGACTTGCGTAGAAACATGCCTTGATTAAGGAACACGGACACTGTTTTCCTTGGAAGAGGAGTGTTTTTCTTGCTCAGCTCAAGCGTGGTTGTGATAGTTGGGCTTAGTGCTTTGTTATTCCAGACTTCTTTGTAACTATGATGGCTGCCTTGAATTCACCATCCTATTTTGTCTTAGTCCAAACCCAAACTGTTGCAAACAAATCACATGCAGAGCTAGTTTTCAAGCTTCTCTATGTCAAAGAGCTGAAAAACGAAGAAGCGTTCTTGTGCTGCGCTGTTTTTGCAGTGTGAAAGGTAAGAGCAGAAATACAGCTCAGGGCTGGGTCGCCCTTCTGCAAGAAGTGCACCATCAGAAGTAAGCCTTTCCCTTTCCCCACAGCTGGTGTCATTGTACTGGCAATATATGTTATGCAGTTCTGCTTAGTAGAAGCAGTAGTGTCACTGAGATGCTGCCAGGAACTATGGGCTTACCATTAGGTTTTGGGGATTCCTAGCTATGGGAACCATTGTTGTAGAAATCCGAGCATCTTTGGACAGATCTGTTTTTTTGGTGTGGGGAGCCTGAAGAGGCTCCTGCTGCCTGCTAGACACTTTGGGGAGCCCCAGGCACTGACAGAGCACTCATAAATGTGACCCAGGACCCCTGGGAGACCTGTACCTGTCTGCAGTGAAACTAGGCAAGCTATATGAGAACACCTAAAATATTACCACATGCCTGTATCCATGCAGTGGGGTGTCTTTGTAAGCCACGCTGTCGCTGTGCCATCACAAAGCTTGGTTGGATCTGCTCTGCTGTCCCACGTGCTGCTCTGCAGCAGTGGCTGCTCTTCCCCGTCCCCCCGGGGTGACATGGAGTTCCACTGTGGATGCTCAGAAATGATGCTGAAAGGGGGGGGGGAAGTATTCTGATCTTTTTCTTTTTAAGAAACATTTATATCCATTTGGTTTTATTACCCATTCTCATGACATCTTGGAGGCATTTGGTATAATAAACTTCAAGGAGCAATGATGGAGGAGAGATGCTCTCCAGTTTTATAACAGAATTAGAGGAGTAATCCCTGGAAAAGTTGTGTTTGCATATGTGCACGCATAAATAAATTGTTATGATCATATATAATTTATCTATGACTACAGACATTCACTGTGGGATTTATAGCATTCAGTTATTAGCTGTATTGAACATACTTTAAGTTGTGCTTACAACTAAATGCCAGAGAAGTAAATATGCTTATGGATTAAAGGCAGCATCAGCTGGATGAGGAATGGTGGGCTCAGCAGGGAGGAGTGGGGATGCTGGCTGTGAGCTCAGTGCATGGTTTGCCTAGGTGGGGCCTGTTTGTCATGTGTGAGGGGTGTGGGTTACAGGTTGTCCTGTTGCAGCACCACGGTCTCACAGCCAGCCATCCCAGGAAGCTTTTTTAAGGTTGAGTAGTGGGCTGTTTGATGTTAGTGTTGGCTAACTTCGTTAAAAGAGCAGCATAGAGGTCATGCCCACCAGTAGGTTTGAGAAGGTTCCTGGTGGGGGTCGCATCTGGGGACTCATCTGCTGTGGCGCAGCGGGAGGGCAGACGCTGCCTCCTCCTCTGAAGAGAATGAGGACAAGAAACAGTGGAAGCCATAATATTATGTAATTAAAAGATGCGCTGTCATCCCCTGTGTATATTTGCTGCTGTGCATAATGCAATTAGCATTACTTTAAAGATGTGTGGAAAAATACTTGGTCCTTTGGGGACCGGGTAAGCAGCAAAAGGACTTGTGTGCGAGGCTACCTCCTTTATTTCAGTGAAGTTAAATGGTGTTGAAGCAGAGCAGAAAAACTCGGTCAGCTGTATAGCACTGGTCCATACAAGATGGGTTGTGTTGATGTGCTGCGTGTGCCCTGCCTTGCAGCACCTCTGGGACTGCCGGACAAGGTCCCAGCACCTCGAGCCATTGGGAGATGACTGAGGAGAGCTGGCTGGATGCTCAGCATGGCCGGGGCTTTCCTTGGTGCTTGGGGTCCTGCATCTTTAAGCTAAAATGTGGGGTCAAGGAGAAGGAATAGGGCCGCACATTGAGCAGGGGAGAATTGTATGCTGATGAATGGTCCTTAGGCTCTTGCTGTGGGTTCAACCTTGAAATGTGTGGTTGACTAAGAATACCTCTGGTCGACCTGTACTTCTGCAAGTTTCGTTTGTGTATCCTTGAGAAGCTTATGCAATTCTTCCATTGTCTTACAGAAGGTCTGACCCCCCAGCAAACAAAGCTCTGATGCCCTTAAAGTTTGTTACTGGAGCCTTATGCACAGCTCCCCCAAAAGGCATTCAGTTAAATCCCAGGTATTTTACCATTCCAGCGTCTTTGTATAATCTTGGCTTAATGTAGCCCTCAGATGTGCTTTGTAATTCTTTACTCTCTTTGCATGAGAGGTATTAAAAAAAAGTGTTATTCTTCGCTCTGCATGAGATCTCCTTGTTTATGAAATTGCACCAGCTTGAGACACGATTATCACAAATAATTGCCAAGAGTACTTGCTCTAAAATCTAAACTTTCTGGTTATTGTTGGCAGTGCTTTTTAGAAACTGAAATCGGCTGTTTAAGGCTAGGAATTATGCTTTCATACTTGGCAATCAGTCACCGAGACTGTGTGCGCAACAGCAAGATTTTATTACCCTGAAGTGGCATTTTATTTAACCGAAGGAATGGGAGGAGCAGAGTTGTAGCCCTTCAGTCACAGGAGCCAGTGGAAAGAGAGTCACTGCTGTGTCTCTACTTAAACAGCAAAAAACAAAAAACTGCCAGACATTGTTGCCCTGTTCAGCAAATCCTGCCTGCTCCTGCTTCCTTTACCCCCTGCCATGAGAACTCTGTAGCCGGAAAACCCCATCCTGCTGGACATAGCAGCAACAAGGAGATGATTCACTACTTTTCTTCTGTGAATGCAGAGCAGCTCTGAAGAGAAGTCTCGTGAAGGGGAGATTGAGACTGGATTGTAAGAGTTTTTTCACGAAGATGTTGGTCAGGATTGGAAGGGTCTGCTCAGGAAAGTGGTGGAGTCGCTGTCCCTGGAAGTATTTAAGAGATGTGTGGTTATGGCACTTAGGGACATGATTTATTGTAGCCTGGGTAGGGTTAGGTGGTTGCACTAGATGATCTTGAGGATCTTTTCCAACCTAAATGATCCTATGAGTCTATTTCTCAGCTATGCCCAGTACCGCTGTGTTCCCCCATTAGTGCTATGGATGTCTGTTCCCTTTGCCTCACAGTGGGTGAAACATGGGCAGTGCTGGCACTAGGCTGCAGATGTGTCTGTGTGAAGGATGAGTCCCTGCCCTTTGCTCAGCTGTGAAGGCCCGTGCCTTCCAGCACCATACAGCTGGGAGATGAGGGAGGGCTCAGCAAAGCTCCCTGCCTGCTTCCTGCAGGGCTGGGTGCTCGGGGCTGCTACTCGAGCTTGGAGGATCAGCAGGCAGCCAAATAATAGTGCACTGTGCTCCTTCCCCTTTTTCTGGCAGGAAAACAGCGTCTTGGAGAGTTCATGGCTTTAATCTCACTAGCATTTTGTTACCATTTCCCCCAGTGGCTGGTGTATGCTTACATTTTTAGATAATGGATGCTGGTGGAGTTGTTTATCTCACCACTCCCTTCCTTCTGGAAAACCTTTCAGCTTGTCAAAGGTGCCATTAAACCAGGGCTGACCACGGAGAAATATGGACTGTCAGAGGTGCTGGTGTTGCATGCTGGGGAGTCTGACTCATAGAAAGAGGGTTTATGGTCCCGTTCATCCCAGGAGCTGAGCTGGCATCGTCATTTCACCAGCTCTCTGCAGAAAGCAGGTTTGGATGCTGGGATGATGAAAGTTTCTGTCACTTTAAAGAGCCTTGAATGCAGAATGCTTGCTTTTTTTCTTTGTAAATTATTTCCAGGATGCCACGGGACCTCTTTTTTAACTGCAGAAGTACTGTGTAAGCTGCTGTGTTGTCGTTCCAAAGCACCAGGCCTAATACTCAGATGCCGAGTATCTGCAGATTCCCCCAACTCCAGCTGGTGTTTTATTTCATCTTAAAGTCAATATTGTGGTGTTGTGCATTTTTAAAACCCAAACTTTGGAAACTGTGTGATTTATGAGATTCTCAGCTTTGATAAAGCCAAAAATCATAGGGAAATAGGAAAATGTAAACATCAAATGTATAAAACAAGCCAAGAGAAACTCTAGCCTGTATGCATGTACGTCCTTGTCCATGTGTGTATGATGTAAATGATTCCTGGGCACCTGCCCCATGGTGATGGCTTGTGGATGTGGTAAGATGTTTCCTCTCACAGTTCAGATGGAGATGTGGTGGGACATCCTTAAGGAAAATTCCTGGGTGGAGAATAACTGAGTTCACTGCAGGCAAAGCGCTGCTCACTGCCAAAAATTGGGCTGATTTCTGGAGACTCACTTTCGGTTCTGGAGGTAACTGGAGGAATAGAAGGCTGATCCCGTTGGGCATGAAGTGCTCTGCCATGAGTTGGGTGCGTGCCTTGTTACTTGCAGTCTCTGAGAATGGAAGGGCTGGAGGCCTTGCAGGGCTGGACCCTCAGTGCATGTCGTCTTGTTGTTGGCAGAGTTAAATCACCCACCGTGTTGTTTTGAACTGCAGGATTGGTTAACAAGTGATGTATTAACTAACTGGTTTTCTCCTCTTTTAAATGCTTGCCCTATGCCTGTTCACGTCTCTACCAGCTCCGAGGCATTCGTGCATCTTTAAGCATGTGAGTGGCTCCCAGAGATCAAGGGCACTGCTCACATGCTCTGTGTGTCTGTAGGACTGAGGCCCTGGAGAAAACCCAGTCTAAGAAAGAAACCAGCATCCGTGGCTGCTGCTCCTGTGACAGTCCTATTGCCCTGAGCCAGAGAATGTGTGCGGATGTTATTACAGGATGAGATTAAAGAAAAGGAGGAGAAAAAGATTGGGGTTCAGACTTGTGTGCTTAAATGCAATGTGTCATTTGGGGTGATTCCGTCTGTGGGCTCCCTCCTGCTCTGGGTGTACTGTAAGCTAACTCCTCAGCATCTCATCACGGTGCACTGGTGCATCTGCCCATTGTTGGTGTGCTCTGACAGGGAACCACCAAACCCCCCTGGTTCTCCCTTGGGCAGGGCAGTGTCAGAGGACAGGGTGTCTCACTGCTATGGGTCTCGCTGCTATTTATCCTGTACTGCCACGTGCAGGGCTGCAGGCATTCGTCTTTCATGTGGCGTTTGTTATAGAGTGGCCAATAATCCATGGGGTCTGCGCATGCTCTCTTCCATCTCCAGCCAACATCAAAAGTGCTTCCCAGTGTGATGAATAGGGATTTCTGCTTCTGCTGTGGTGGGAAGGGCACAGGGATGGCGAAGCAGAGAGCAGTTCAAAGATGTGCATTGCTGAAATTGCCTTGTAATGCTTTATTCATATCTCTGATGCTGCTTGAGAGACGGCAAATTTATTCATGCTGTTGCTTGACCGTGGTAGAGAGCACAAATCCAAGGATAAGTCAGATAAGTAGTTCACAGAGATGTTATTAAAGCTTTTTCCTGGATTTTCTGAAGGCAGAATGGCCACGGTGCTATGTGAGGGCTCTTTGGGGGTCACCTGCCCCTGATGTCAGAGCAGCTCTGAAGGGCATTGCTGCACCCAGCACTGGGCTGTGCATCTTCCCAGCAGCCTCCTGCTGGGTGGAGGTGTGTGGGCAACTGGGATGTGGCACCCGCCTCCACCTTCTTGTCCTTCGTCACCCAGGGGTGGGTGCCTGGGGACAGGTTCCTGGCTGCAGTGACCTGACATGCTCACAGAGGGGGCATCACAAGCTGCGAGGTTTTACAGTGCAGCAGGAGTGGAAGCAAGCCGATCTAGCTGTTGGCAGCAAGTCTTTAAAGTGTAGCAGGCTTACAGAGGATTATTTCTGTCTTTTCTTTCGAAGAAATAATCTCCATTTAAAAGTTAGTTACTAATATGTCCCATGACTATACATTCGTCTTTACCTCTAATAATGGATTTTATCATTAATGCGCATGAATTTTCACTTAAGTTATAATCCAATCAGCAGCAAATCTCCTTCTCTAAGTGTGGATGTTCAGAACAGACTCTGTGAAACTTTACAGCTCAGGAACCTTCCTGAACCTGCTTGAGCACGGTGCAGTGAGTTTAATTGTCACAATTACCATCTGATAGAGCAGATCAGATCCTTTTGCCATATAAGTGGTGTTTCCACGTGTACAGCATGTGCATGAATGAAGTGTTTGAATAACCTGTGCAAACCCAGACACTGGGGATTTGTTGGATATGGAGAAGATATAAAGGGACAGTGGGGCTTGCCTGGGTCAAGAGAGAGACCTGGAAAAGAGAGTGCTCTCCTGCCTTTGGTTTGGCTTATCGTAATTGCAAATGTGTCCTTGTGTTATCTGCACACTCACCAGGAGCTGCTCTCGAACCTTGGGGTCCTTTATAGGCAGTGCTGGTAGATGTAGTGCTTGGCTGGGTGGCAGAAGGAGTCGTGGAGGTTATGTTCCTGCTGCTGCAGCACAACCAGCATCATCTGTACGGGGTCAGCAGGGCAGCAGGCTGGGGGAAGCTGGCAGTCTGTGCAGAGCTGCAGGTGGGTTCTCGGCTTGGTGATGAGTCTGTGTGAACGTGCTGCTGCCAGGTTTTCCTCCTCCCAATTGATATCAATAAAGGAGCTTTTTTATTAATACTTCTTTACTTAATGTCAATGAGACATCATAGACACTGCATTTTTTTTAACTGAGTGTTTGGTTTCACGTTAATGTTTTTTCCAGGAGAAGCCACCAGTCAGTCTGGGTCTGGGTTCGTCAGCCTTATTTTCTTTTATACTCAATTCAGCAGTTTAATAGATGGAAATTGATACTAAATCTCACTTATATGACTTGGAGATGATGCTTTTTTCCCTTCCTACGACTTTCCCCCACAGTGTGTTACAGTTCTTAGTGAGTCATTAAAATAAATTTGGGATTCATGTATTGACAGAACGGCATGGAACTGCTTTTCTTTTCATGTTGCCTGCTGCTCTGGTGTTCCTGGTGTCTGAATCCCAAAATGCAACTGGCAGAGCAGACAAAGCTCACGTGCCCATCCCGTTGGGATCCATGCAAGCCTGGAGCTGAGGAAAAGGCAGGGAGCAGAGCACCTCCCATGTGACAAAGTGAGGTTGCTGTTCCTTATGTTTTGCAGCAGTTCAGACGTCTTGTGTGCTCAGGACCCGTGTAACGCTGCAGAGTCTCGATCGCGGTTCATTACGTGGTGATAAGGGACAGGAGTCAATGCCAGCCAGGCAAAGAGATGCCTCCTTTTGTTAGGGTCTGACCTCCCCATCCCTGAATGAAGCTAAGGGAAACATGCAGAGCCAGGTTCAATGCTTATTTATTCTCTTTGTGCTTTACCCTTTGGGCACAAGAATATTGCTGGCATGAGACAGAAGTGGTTGCCAAACCACTAGCCCAAAATAAAAGGCAAGAGGTCACCATTTCTCAAAGCGGGGCACTTTGATTTGCCTTGAAACTCTGGGCTGGAGGCAGAAGGGAAGAGCTGGGCACTTTGCTTTCCATCCTTAGCAGCACGCAGGGGAGCCCCCCACTACCGCTTCCTGAACGGGTCTGCATCTCCCACCACCACAGAGCTCCTCTCTGCAGCCCTGGCAGGACAGCAAGATCCAAGTGCTTTCTATGCTTTTCTTTACTTGCTATTCCTTAGAAAGAGGCTTGGGCTCCCCCCGCCTGATTTTTTGACCTCTGGTGCTGAGCTAGCATTTGAAGATCATTTTATTTATATTTATACCTTGGCTTTATCAGACCGCTCTGAATTCCCACTGACTCACGGCTTGGGTACAAGTGTTGCTCAGGTCTTGCAGGAGCCTACTGCAGCTGTGCAGCAGGAGTAGCTGCCTGCTCTGTCTGCTTCTTGAATAAAGGCTCTATTTTAAAGCCTTCGTCCCAGCCAGTGCATAGCTGCTACCAGGCACAGTGATTTAGGCAGTGTGCTAGGGTATATAAATGAGGGGTATAAATGAGAGCACGATGAGATCAAAGTGATAATTATTTAAATATGTACAGATGTGCTTTGGGGAACTTGTCCTGCCAAGCTGTGTGGTTGCATCTCCCATTCAGAGTCCAGTGCCTGGGTTTGTACAGAATAACTCGAAGTATCTTGAGCAAAAAAGAGAACAGAATGCCCTGCTGGACAGTGAAGGCCTGAAGGTTTGTGCTGAAAGGTTTGTGATGCCATAGGAGATGTGGGGCTGAAGTGAGCACTACGGGTTTACCCTGTCGTGGAGCCTGATGCTCCTTATCAGCACAGCACAAGGAACTGATACTTTTTACTTGACAGCATTTAAAAGAAGTCCTTAAATATTCCCCGTGGGAAGGGACAGTGGCTTACAAACACATGAGCTGTGCCGGAGTCTGGTGGACTTGAGCCCCTTTACACAGTGGGGTCAGATTGCACGCAGTGAGGGTGTCTAGAAGAAGGTAAAAACAAACCCGCTGAATATTTGGGTCAACCTGTAGCTGTTCAGAATGGCGACAGCTCGATTATTTGCCTTTGTTGAGTTCAGTGCTGGTTTTTTAATCCTTTACCACCAAATGGCTGATCTTTGCGAGAGTTACAGTAAAAAATACGTATTTGATTTGGAAAAGCTCTTGCAGGGAGGAATGTATTTTTGCTGGTTTGCACAATAAAAGGGCAAAACACTTTGCATTCCTGCCTGGTTTTTTTTTTATTATTTTTTTGAACTGGAAAAGGCAGCTTTCAAAGACCAAAAATTGTCATTTTGCCATGAAAGGCTGTTTTTGCTGACACAATTGGTAGTTTAGCTCCGCTTTAATTTCCTATTCTAAATATGTTGTAAGATTATAGGGTACATCGTTAGAAATATTCAGCATATCTTTCCTTTTGAATTGCTTAAAAATTAAGAGAATGATTATGAATATGGAGTAAGTCTATGCAAGATGTCTTTTTTTCCTCTCCTTGACATTCAGCGTGTGCACTCTTGGGATGGTATTTTATTACAGGACATCGGTTCCAAGAAGATATTTTAAGTACATTAGCAAAGAACTGCAAAATAAATGTACAGCAGTGCTGCTCAGCTGGTGCACATGGATGTCACTGCTGAAGCCAGCACAGCCATGCCAGTTTATCCCAGCTGCAGATGTCCCCTATGGTTATCTCTTCCGTTCTTCTGTATTCCAGTGTTCTGTCATTAACACGGTCACCTCTTCCAGGCTTTTGCCCACAAGCAAACAGTGTGCTCAAAAAGCAATGGTATTACAGACAAGGTTTCCTGGGTAGGCATCTCTGAGCGTTGCTATTCTGGGCTGCCCCGTATGCGTTTGCGTTTTATTCATCCTGTCCAATTGGAGCCACTGTGGTGCTGAAAAACCCAGTTACAGTGGTTTGTGACATTTCTCTTTGTAACCATGATGGTCAGCTGGTGCTCTCCATAGCGCAGAGGTGTCTTTGCTACTGTAGGTAAAAATCTGTCTGCATGGGTGGAAAGGTGAGAAGCTTTGTAATACAACG
Organism: Pavo muticus; assembly: GCA_016647715.1. Classification (NCBI taxonomy): domain Eukaryota; kingdom Metazoa; phylum Chordata; class Aves; order Galliformes; family Phasianidae; genus Pavo; species Pavo muticus. Next base: position 366,465 of record JACDJE010000146.1, on the reverse strand, counting down.
TTTGTAAGGGGACTCCAGCAGCCCTCTGAGTGTTTGCCTTTGCACTGCAAGGCGGCAGTGAGGTCTTGCTTCTTTTCCCCCATGTGTCTCTGAACCAATAATGATTGTTCAGAAGAAATCAAGATATCACTTAACAAAATGAATTAATGGATGTTTCCTCAGTGGTTTCCCAAGCATTTATTATGGGATTTACTGAGAATGCAGGTAAAAATAGCTACCTAGTTTGCTTTTCAGTTTGATAGCAATGAGAGGTGCTTGGTGGGGAGAAGACATTTCTACTAGCCTTTCACACAGAGGGTGGTGAGGCACTGAAACAGGTTGCCCAAGGAGGTTGTGGATGCCCCATCCCTGTAGGCATTCAAGGCCAGGCTGGATGTGGCTCTGGGCAGCCTGGTCTGGTGGTTGGCAACCCTGCACATAGCAGGGGTTTGAAACGAGACGATCTTTGTGGTCCTTTTGAACCCAGGCCATTCTATGATTCTGTGATTCCTCCCCATTCATTTATGGGAGCCTCTAATTCATCTTTCCTGATTTGGTGCACCATTGCAGCGGACATAGGTTGTGCTGTACGACACGGCAGGGATTATTCCTTTCACTGAGAGTACATTGCTGATGCCAGTGATCTCTCCGTTCTCCCCCTTGTCCTCCCTCCTCTCCCCAGTTTTAAGGTCCTATTCCAGAAATGAATGGTGTGATTATTATTTTTCCCAGTTTTTCAGTGGGTCAGTTGTAAGAATTATTTTTACAGGTGCAAGAAATTATTTTTCGTTAGTCTCATTCTTACCAATGATAAATCTGCTTCGGAATTTCCACCATCGCCCTTAAAAAGAAGGAACAAGCACTCCCAACTGGAGGCGAACGTCCAGCAGGAGGGGTGGGAGCCTGAGCAGTGCTATTGGATTCTGTCTTATCCTAAAGTTGAGGTAGAGGCATTGCCCCATCTGTAACAACTTTATCACCGTGGTGTGAAATTAACCCTGTGGTTTGACAAGTTCATTACACGTGTCTGTTGATATCAGCTTTTTATGTGAGAGTGTTTTTACTCGGGGAGAAATCCATAGTGAGTGCTATTTTTAGATGCTGGCAGCCCCCCACGTTTACAGTTGGGTGTTTTTTTTTGCCTACGTATTGATGGCAAGCGCTTGCAAAACTTGATACAGATCGAAAAGTCCAAAAATACAGCTTTTGTGCGTGGAGATTCACTACTGCAAATGTCATGTTTGCATATTTTTAAATTAAAAATCAATACACCATTATACAGCAGGAAAGACTATTTCTCAGCATCTGCTGGGGGAGGGTTATGGATTTTCTCATTAGCAGTGGGCTCTCACCGGGCAAGGCAGTGGTTTGGGCTGCACAGGGCATGCAGCTGAGCACAGGCTCCAGGAGATGCATCGCTCTGCTGCAGGGCAATAGGCACGCTCGTGTTAGGCGTGTTTCTTCTGTAAGGCCATGTCAGAAATGCTTTGTCTTTTCACAGGGTGCACACTGGGTAGAGGATGCCTTTTTTATTTGTAAGTAGCTATTGATCTCAGTCTTCTAGGACAAAGCTGGGCAGGAATGAATCTTAAATCCATTTAGTAAAAAAGGAAGAGTAGTACAGGCTGGAAATCAGAAATATAAATCTTAAAACCCTTTCCTTTTTTTTCCTCATTCAGTCCAGTCAAAGCAGCTTAGAGCAACCTCCTGCTCTTCTACAGGGCTCTCCTGTACATCTCTGTGTGCACGTGGTACTGTTGTGAATATCACGTACAGCTCTGTGGTGCGCATGGATGCGTGTGCATGTTCTCATGAAGACCATACACAAACAGCCCTTTAGGAGAAAGAAAAGCAAACGTATGTGCTTATCGGTGAATGGATTATTCTTCCTGAGTCAAAGTTAGTACTGATGTATGGAGGTGAGACTTTCCTGGTTGTTACAAGAATGATTTGTTCTGGTGGGTAGTATGTAAGATGGATGATGAGATTTGGCTATTCATTTCTTTGATTTCCAAGAACACCAATTTTTTACATGACATCCCTGTAAATGTATAACTCACTGGCCCCAAGTTTCTCTAGAGGAATGTATGTGTGACTAATTCCCCATCCAGGATATAAGCAACCCGCTCGCTTCATTAATCATAGGCTCCTTATGGGCCACCGGTTCCAAGTGATCTCATTTTTGTTCACTTCATGTATTGGCTGTCTCCAGAAACTTCAAAGATATCTTCAGACAAAATGCTGGATTAGGTAAGCTGTTAGCCTGATAAGTTTGTCACACAGCATCTGTTTGAAGTGATCTGGGGTCGTAGTCTGGCCTTCTCAATCACAGCATACCTTATCGGTCTTTACTAAGTTTGCAGTCTTTTCCAGCACCACTCACCCTCTTTTTATGTCTGTAGGAGACCAGCTTGGAGACGCTCTGTCATGTGTTAAATGAGAGAGAATGGAGAAAAATTAAATAACATGTTTGCGCGGCATTTTGTACGATAGCCAGCCTTGCAGATTGCTCTTCTAATGCGATCGTAAGCACTGGGAGTGCTCCAAGGCCCCCAAATTACAGCTCTGAACTGCTGATGAGTGGGATGGAGAGCAAAAAGACCCGTGAGTTTTGCTCAGAGCTGCCGTAGCACCACCATCTGTGTATTGCAGCAGCTTTTTCATGGCTTACGTTCTGTGCAAATACTGGATAACAACACAGTGCCTTCCTGAAAATCCCAAGCCAGGCAACTGGTTCCTTAATTTCCCAAGGAGAGGCAGCCTGAAGGTAGGGTGAAATAGTCAGGTGGCCAGCTGGCTCAGGACTGTTGCACGCGTAGGTTTGCTTGTTTTGATTCTAATGTTCTAATGGCAAGTCTTGTGTAAGCGTAAAAATTGGATCAGTTTGTGCTCTTCAGAGATGTCTCCTGGTCCTGGCTTAAGTTGGCTCCATTTGATGGGTTTGGCCACTGCTCTTCTGCCTGGGATGGTGAAGTACCAATAAGCCAAATGGAGCGTGAGAGTCCAAGCCATCTTTTGGAGCTCGTAATGGCAAAAAAGCTGTGTCATTAGTCTGCCCCACAAGCATGGTACTGATTCAGAAGGGCAAGAAAAGCGTGGGAGAGTGATTCTATATCATCTCAATCATATGGTTCCTTGTCAAGAACAGTTTCAGCCAAGAAATCCCTAAGCCAGCTGTCATTAGCTTATTCTGTGTGACTCTGCTTCTGAAAAATTAACAACTGCATATAAAAAAAACATGCAAATATTGCACTTTTTTTTTTTTCCCTAAATATCTTTACCAAAAAAAAAAGCTGATCCAAAGAGGTGAATTGTTGCTTTTTTGCCGGAAGGAAATAGAAAGCCGGGTCACACAAGCAGTTTTGTCAACACAGAACACTCAGAAGAGGAATAGTTCAGTAAAAATGCAAATGGTCATTGCTCCAAATACTGCTGGAAAGATAAAAAGACTGCGTGTGTTCAAGTAGGTGGATGCAGAGCAAAGATCTATTGCAATAAAGATCTACGGCAATAAAGATGGGCAGATGAATGCAGGTCAGTACAGAAGCAGATAAGGAGACTACAGAATGGCAAACCCCCATTTGAGGGGTATATAAATCTGTAAGAGCCTTTACTACAGATGGCACAAAACTTACAACACAAGTATTTTACGCACAACACCAGAGCAAATCTTTTTTTTATTAACTGAGTTGAACTTTAAAATTATGTTATGACCAAAAATCAATAAAGAGAAACTGATTTAAGTTCATCCAAGTGTGAAGGGGTTTATTACCAGTGCTATATCACTCTAATGATGTACTCTTAAAAATTTGTTTTTGTGATATATTACATCTATTATTGCTAAAAGGATAAAACTGCAAAGCAACAGTGGACATTAATAAATCAATTTAAAGAAAAATGGGCAGGTAGCCAGGGGAGAAGTAAATCCAATTTGCAGTTTTTAAAGGTTGTGCGATCGCAGTATATGCAAACGGCACCCCAACAAGGCCAAGGGTTCTCACTTGCTAATGGGATTCTCTCCTGCACTTACTTTGTTTGTTTGCTGTAGTGTAATCCTGCTCGGTAACTGCACTGTGACAGTGCGCTGATAAGTCATATTTCTAAAGCTAATTTTCTCACTTAACCTTCCAGATAGATCTACGCTATCAAAACAGCCCCGAGGGCTTTGTTGATCAGGTTGCATGAAGCATTTCTTTGAGCTGTTAAAATAAAAATCTGTCTTCCTGTCTCTGTCTCGCTCAAATTGTATTTTCCTGGTTGTCAAGAGTATGCCGTTCAGAGGCGCTGAATTAGTGCTGTCTTTGTGCTTATTAATACAGGAGTCAAAAGGCATCCTCAGTCGGTCTGTCTTTGAACAGTATTTTGGCTAAAGTTTCAGAAAAACGTTCCAAAATCTTTGCCTTCACCTAGTTGTAACGGAAATACATTTTCCAGTGGGATGTATTCTAGCAAAGCAAACCGAATGCCTACTTGGAAGTGTTCATTGCTGCATCCCTGAATGCCTGCTGGTTGCGGACTCCGCTCCTCGCACGGAATTACGTGAGACCCCGCTTGGGCTGTGACCTTTCTTATTCTAATGGCACCTGACAGTGAAAAATGGTAGGATTTTCAAAGGAGCCTGGGAATTTAATTGGACATCCACCTCTTTAAAGCTCCTTGAGCAAGCCAGGCTTATTTATTTTTATTAATATTCTCACAATTCTGGGAGAGGGCGATGCAGTTGAAACTGACACATATACATAATTACAAAGAATTTGCAAAACGCAGAGATTAAAATAAGGCAACAGAGAATAAATACGCTTTTGTCAGCCCTGCTCTAGAAAGTGTTCAGTCAATGTCAGGTCCAGGGACTTCTTCATTAGGGTGCCATTGTGCGAGGAAAGCGGTGCTCCGGCAGCGGCAGCATCAAGCTCCACGTTGATTGTTTCCGAGCAATTACCGTACCAAGTATGCTTGGGCCTGCGAGGGGAGGAGGGAGCTTTGTGCTTCCAAGTGGCCAGAGCTGAGCCTGCAGCCGTTCTGCATCACCTGTACAGGAGGTGTACGGTGATGGGATGCACTGCTGTCGCAGCCTCATGGGTCAGCGTTGCCTCTTCTCCTGGGGATGTCGTTGGCTGAAAGAGCAGGCAAGAGTGAACGTTGTCATAATGCATTTGTCACTGAATGCACAGGATAGAAGGCAGCATGCAGGGTTTGGGACAGGTCTGTTGGGGATGGGTATCTTCAGTTTACTGTACTGTGAGAGGACTCAAACTAAGCTGTTAGGAGAGCTTAGTTAAACAGGAGTTACAGTTGCTCGAGTGCTCAAGTGCCCAGGTTGCATCCAGTGCTCAAGTGATGTGTATTCAGACTAGTTTCTGTGGTGTCCTCCAAATGCTTTCTCAAAGCTCAGGGAAAGATGTACTCAGGAGTCAGACTGAGTGCCAATTTTCAGACAACTGAAAATTGTTTTCCAACAATGTGCAGATCACCTTTATGCAGCTGCAAGGTAAATGAATGCCAGCAGTAAACAGCCATCGCAAAGCTATTGCAGGATCATCACTACAGTGATACTTGAGCACACATCATTATTAATATTGAAATGTCAGTGGTATTTTTAGCCTAGCATTTATTACCCCTTTGAGCAGGGTGCCTAAATGAATCCACATGTCTTGATAGATGTCTTTCCTTGCTGCCTGCCCCAGAACAGTTGAGAACCAAACAATAATTTCAATCATTTCTATACAGGCAGGAGAATGATAATCTCAGATCTTGCAATTTTCTTCTGTCTTTAGCTATCAGGCGAGTCTGTCATTCTTGCAAGTTTTAATTTCTGGCATCTGCTTAGCAGGGGTAAATTAGCTTAATTGCTGTAAGATTTTTCAGAAAGTCTCCCAAACGTTCCTCCAGCAGAAAAACTGTGTTTGCCTCTCCATAAAGAGAAGAGCCTATAGTACGTGTCTCGGAATGTATTACATCCACTTAATAACAATTTATCTGCTAACCTCACAGTTAGAGTGCTGGTGAAGCAAAGTTATCGAGCAGAAAACTTCTTTGTGTGTAGTGATTTCTATTATAAAATCATGGGGCACGTTTCATTTGATTAAAATGTGATGACACTACAGGTGATGTAAGTACTAGCTCTCTAACAAAGTCTTCTATTGAGATTTACCCAGCGAAGCGTTGGACTGCTGTTTGCTAATGAGGATGATTCGTTCGAGACAAATCTGCATCCAGTCTTTTCCAAACCTCTGAGGCACCGCAACCTCTCAGAGACCCACCAGTGATAATGCAGCAAAGAGTGTCCCAAAAGTGTCCTTGGAGAAAGGGGCAAACACTTTTATATATATATATATTTTTATATATATATATTTATATATATATAAGTATATATGTATATACTTCATGTAGGGTTGGAGGGATCTTAGTTGCTATATTAATTGAAATTGCTGTTGTGGATGGTTGTTTCACAAAAAGGGTGATTTGTCCCCATGGCCCCATGATGTCTGGTGTTGGGTAATGAGAGGACTAAGGCAAAGAAACCACATTGAAGATTATTGCCGTGCTGCCCCTTCTGCCTCCTTTGGGAGGCTTCAAAAAGACACAGTGGTAAAACCCGAGCCTTTACGTAGTGCTTTATTTTTATTTTTCCCCCAGTGCATCGGTGAAAAAAATAGGTCTGAAGAGGAGGATGGAGTAGTTTTATTTAATTCAGTTTCTGTTTACCTGTTCCCTGTGGCTGGCTCTTCTATCCACTAGAGATTCACTGAGGTGTTCATTTTTTAATGACAGAAACAACTTGGTTCTGAGGGTTTATGTAATAAAATGTAATAAAAATAAGCAGCGTGGTATTCAGTGGCATGGGTAGGGCTTCAGTGCCTCCTTGCTTCTCAGTTTGCTGCAGACTAGAGCAAAATGCAGTTGAGCTAATGGGGAGCACTTCTGAAATCTTGCCTTAGCACTTCAGAAGTGCTTTCCTCACCAGCACACATCCATGACTCCGTACTGCATGTTTTTATAGCTGATAAAAACTTCTGTCATTGATTTAGAAGTAGTAAGTGCAAACATACTAATTGAACTGATGTCCTGAAGATACGTCTTAAACACTGGTGTAGCTTTTCAACTTCTGTGCATCGTGGAACTGTGGGGTGGGTTGTTTTTGTTTCTCATTTTCATTATTTCTGAGGGAGTAGCACACATGATATTGTCTTGCCAAGTGCGGTCACAACTGTGAGTTTTCAGAGAGCAAAATATGCCCTGCTATTCTCCTCATCCACGGGTTTTTCAACTACTTTTAAGAGCCGTGCTTGAAATCTTAGTCTTGGTGGAAAAAAAAGAAGACTCCTGTTGTTTTGAGCGAGGGCACGTTCTGTGCATCCAACAAATGTCAAGTGATTTTGGCACTGTTCGAGACTGTTAAATATTGAGTACGTATTTTGTTGGTCCTTACTGTATAAACAGTGTTCCTAAAATTGTCGATAAGAGGTAAGTGCCTAAATCGGTGAGATAATTGCCTCAAATAAGACTGATAGCTGCACTGCTTCATGCAGGACTGTTTTTTGATAAAGACTTCTCTTTTCTTTGTTTGTTTCTGCAAGGGCATATTGAGTGAGAATTAGATGGAGCCAGTTTGGCTGGATTTCTATTGGCAGGAGATAAATACTGTAGACGAGAAACATGTTTGTCTGGGCCAGAAACCTGGTGTTGCAGAGACCAATCCAACAATACTCATTGACGTCCAGTTTTCTTGGCATGAATTTTGGCTGTTCCTACTTTCAAGGTACCTCTTGCTTCCTGTGGAAGTGCAGCGTGTTTGCATGATGATAGCTGTTCAGCGTTAGCAGGCCTTTAAAGCCAAAGTCTTTAGCTGCAATGAACTCTATGTAGAGTCAGGAGTTATTTAAGCTGTATTCTGCTGAAATGACATGGTAAAAGGTAACAACAGTCAAACCAAGCAAGCAAGCTGCTGGTTGCAGCTGTCAGTTTAAAGACCTGGTGGTTCTGGTTGACAAGTTAAACTCCGCTGCTGATTTGGTCACTTCTGAAAGGACGTCTCCTTGTGTACTTGGAGATCAGTCAAACAGTACATGGCATCCCTCTGAGCCTCTTCCTGAAGCTTTCTTCCTTCTCTGCTACAGACTCTTATAAGCTCTTCAAAAGCTCCTCAATCTCTTGTTTAGAAGTAGCTTTGTTTAGGTATAAGTTGCCTTATCTGTCATTTTGTTTAAAAATGGAGACGTGGGACTTGCCACAAAACTTTTCTGAAGAAAATGTGCTTTCATAACTCAAATAATGATCTGGGATGGAAGGGACCAGAGGTCAAGTTTCTGACTTGCCTGATTTGCCAGCTTTTAATGGAGTTTTTCTTTCCTGGGACTTTGTAGCTTGCCATTTCCTTGGGAAATTCAGTTGTCAACCTGTGATGTTTCAAATGAAATGTTTGGTCTTTGGAGTGCAAAGGTCTCTGTCCAAGTAAATCTGACCAGTCCTAATCAAAAGGACCTAAGAGTGAGTAGTTATTTCCCCGGCACATCTGTGCTGTGGCCTCTGGACAGCACATTTGGTGGATGTGTAGGAATGAAGGGTGTTGAGCACGCGGCCCTGTGGAGGGGACCCAGGTGAGAGGCAGCGGGCTCTGCACCTCTGCTGGGATGCCCACAGCACTCAGGCAGCCCTCAGCCATGACTTCCAGGGACCCACAGACAAAACTTAACTGCTGTTCTTGGCTCAAGTGCACAAAAGCTACTCAAGTGGAACGGTTAGGGCCAGACTTTTAAATACCAAATAGCAGCACCTTTTATTACTCATCCTGACCTGTTCTCTCGCCTTCTGCCTTGACCCCTTTCCAGTTTTATGTCCTAGTAAAGCAGCTGCACAGCTTACGGTTTCTGGCTGCTGCTGTTGCTTTGAGAGGTTTATGAGGGTCTTTTAAAAGATTTATAGTTACTTCTGTAATGACCTTTCCTAGTTTATTGTTGATTAGTTTTCAGGCCTGCAGACCAGGAGGACAAGAGCCTACAGAGAGTTTTCCGCCCCACTGGCACGCCGGGCCGCTCATTGCAGGAGACACCTCGGTGTCTAACACACAATGTCTGATGCAGCTTCCTATCTAATTCTTCATCCCTTGGTATTTGGCAGATGATGCCAGTGTGTTTTGATGTTACTTGAATCTTTTCACCCACAAATTGTACCTTGTTAGAACATCCTTACTTAAAGTGGCTGAGGGCAAAGATTTATTTATCCTTGAGAAGTGGACTTCCAGATTTAGATGCTGGCCCTCGAGTTCAGTGGTTCCTAAACTGCAGTACTCTGAGAGTCTTATGTGGCAAGGTAACATTTGAAGAATGTTGTGTGAAAACAGCTCGGCAAGGATTTCGCAGTTGGTTGCTTTTGGCTGGAGTCTGTTGACATAGAAGGCATTGTCTTTGCAGAAAAGAAAAGGAAACTCAAACAGCAAAACAAAAGGCAAAGTCTTGAATACTCTGCAAAGTCTCGTGTGTGATCTATGGGGGAGTTCTGCTCATTTTCGTGTTATTAGAGAAAGGCAGAAATTGCCCGTGTATTTTGATTTTCGATATTTTACACCAGTACTACATGGCAGAAAACCAAATATTGTTCTTCCTTGATCTCAGGGCCAGGCGATGCCTTGGTACAGAGCCAGGCCCAGTCCTGCCAAAATAACCTGGCGAGGACACCAAAGGCAAGGCCGCAACGTATCTGAAAACAGCCCCGAGCTAGGAGGCGGGATGATGAAACTGAGGAGGACTGTGCGACTCCAAGCATCTTGGCAATGATTTATAGTTCTTATGTCATTTGTGCTCACATTCGTTTCTGTTCCTCTGGTTTTCCTCTGCACTTTTGGCGAAGTGGTCACAGAGACTGCGGTGGACTTGGCGAGGTGGAGCGGAGAAATTAATCTCCCACCAGACACCAGGGAGAGACGGATCCAGCACGCTGCAGGCCTGGGAATGGGAAGGCTCCTGGACAAAGCATTGTTCAGCCTTCTGGGCTGCTTCTGCGGATGCATCTGCTCTAACTCTGCCCTGGATAGAGATGTAGTGAGCCTGGTTGAGCCTTTGCTACCTCAGCTCTATGTTGCATAAATGGCATCCCAACATAAGAACTGCACGATGGAGGTTGGTGCGCTCTTATCTAAAGGGTGACAGCCCATTAACTCTGCTAGGCTGGGGAAATAAAAATGTAATGGCTGTCTGCAAACAGCATCTCAAATTCATTAAAAATGTTCTCATTAGATAATGAGTGTTTATTTAAAAAAGTAAAACAGGACATTGGCCCACAGACCTGAGGATTGTGCCGCTGTTAGCTGTGCAGTGCTCACAGTGCTTCTCTGTGCCTTTGCTGGGGCAATCAGTGGGATACAGTGCCTGCTTAGGTATATTAAAACCTATATTAAATCTCCTCTGTTGCTCTTTTTCCACGAGATGTGCTTGAAAACATATCATGTAGGGCAATAACAGCAGCCTTAGAAAAGTGCTTGGTAAATATCTGTGCAGATTTCTGCAGATAGGCCAGATTGTCTGATAGCAAATAACAAACTCCAAAGGGAGAGACTTTACGAAAGGTATGGCTTTATTGATCTAGTAAATGTGTTAGTCCTGGAATACAAAAGCAATGAAAAATTAGGAAGTTGAGGGTTTTATCCGTTAAGATGTGTTTAACTACGTATTGATGATGGCTGTGTGACTCATGCTGTGGAGAATGTGAGGCAGAGCCAGTTGCATGCTGGTGGCAGCTGACACAATGCTGCTGTTTTCCCCCTCAAAAGCTGGGCTATTTTAGGAAAACTACAAGTTAACAGCTTAGTGCCTTCCATTTTTGCCATGTAAATCACTGTTAGAAAGCTTTTTTTCTAGAGCTGTCCATTCATCACGTCACTGTATAACGTAAGTCTTAGAACTAAGGTGAAGGAGCCTTCAGTGCAACTTTTGTTGTTGGTTGTTGTAGCCCTGATATAATTATAAATGTGCCTTTATACCTTTTTGTCTATAGAGTAAGAATATGTATTTGTCACAACACCTCATTAATGTAAATATTGCTGCTTGGCAATTTGTTTTAACAGAAGGCGCCGTGAACAAACTCCCCATGTGGGCTGCTACTGCTCTGGTCTTGTGAGTTAGTTATTATGCCAATTCTTCTGTTTTAACCACGTGAGTTGTGGTCGATTTGTCTCATAGCAAAATGAGGTCTGCAATGCTGCAGCAGTTTTGCAGCAAGTACAGTACGAGTTTTGCTGTCCCGTGCATTGCAAAAAGACAGAAGTCAGTTTGAGAAACTTGGTCTAAACTTTTGTTTGCTCATTTTCCATCTGCAATCACTTGTTGGTGACCTGCCGCTCCTCTCCATTCAGCAGAGTGTGCTAAGTTTAATGGAGACACCAGGTTTGTCCTTATAATACTTGAAAATCTGGGTCAAAACACTTCTCAAAATGTGACTATGGTCAAAACTGAAACTGGAACCTTTGTGGTTATCTCCATTGTCTTCCGAAGCTGTTCTGGTATTGTTCTTAGGTAGGATTTCATGCACTGGAAAAGGGAAAGACAAGACAGACCATTGATTTTTGTAATTTTAAGGTAACTTGGCATAGTAGAAGTTGCATGCTGATTAGCTGATAATGAGGAGGGAAGTTAATCAACAGACACTTGGTAATTAAACATTATGACAAGTGAAGAGAGACAAGAACTTGAGGAGGAAAGTCAAGGGTCCTCCTTCCTGTCCTTTTCCTGTTTTGTTTCTGGGTAAAACAAACAGCACAGATGAAATTAGATTAAACACGTACAACCATGGAAGTTTAGTTTTGTTTTTGTGTTACAGAAAAGTGCCCCGTTTAACACTGAGCCTATGCGAGTAATTAGTTTTTGACAAGATAGAGCTCTGATTTATTTTAAATTTAATTTAATCCTGGAAACCAGGTCGATCTGTCCATTTTTGTGTTTGTATTCACGGGGACAGCATTGAGGAGGACAACAAGTGGGGTATCGGGCAGTCTGTTCAGACAGAGCTGGTGACTGCTGCTTCCTTTTAACCTCAGTCCCCAGCAATTCAGAGAAGAGCCATTCCCAGTAAAAGCTTGTAAATTAAACAAAAGGACTTCAGAAAGAAACAGGACCAGCTTAAGGTAAGGATGGTGATGTATGAAGGCACGGAGCCGTGCATCAGCTGTAGCAAGCTGCAGAGAGCAGAGGCTGTGCCGCTAGCAGAGATCAGTGCTGGGCAGGAGGAGGTGCGTTGCTGTGCCTCACTGGGCAGATGCTGCTGACATCATTGGTCTGATGGCAAAGCCATGCAGCATTTCACACGTAACATCTTGGATCCCGTGTCCTTGTTTATACAGGACTATGAGATCTGTGTAACTTGTATCTTTGAAGTGCTTTGAAATGATAACCTGCTGTTGCTGTGTGCGCAATATGTGGTTTTATGAAGCACTATTTGATTTGTCATTTACCCGGTCTGGAGGCAAAATAACCCTATTTTCAGGTGCTCAAACACTTTGTGGCTGGACACTGCTTCTTTTGAAGGCTGTTTAAAAAAAAGAGCAAGATGGGGCAATCATGTAGTGGGGAATAAGAAGAAGGATGGAGGTAATTTTGTGTTTGTGTGTATCTTTTGAAAAGAAACCAATGATTTAACATGACCTAGAGTCACAGAATAGAAATAAAAATCAAGCAGTCTTTTATTGGCTTGATTATGTCATTTTTATTGTATTCCTTAGCTGTACTTTTGTATGAAGATGTCACATTGAGAAACTGAGAATGACTGGCACTTGTCAGTGGTATCAGTCAAGAGGGGGAGGACCAGCCAGTCTGAAATGCGTTGATGCGCAGCAGGATGCAGCATGCGATTGGCACTGCTGTGGGCAAGCTGACCTGAGGCCGGTTGGAGATGCTGAAAAGAGTCGGTGGCCTCTTGATTTCTCACCCGATTGACGTATGAATAACTTCATGTTAATAACATTTGCCTTTAATTCCCTAGTCTTGGTGCTGTGGCACGTCTTCAAAATGTCATGATGGGAGCGCTGAAAAGGATCTGTTTGTTCAGCTACATTTTCTTAGCATTCCAAGCACATATACATGTTCTTCTTCGTGCAACGAGAGCCTAAAGCCTCAGGGAGCCCCTTTCAGCTCATCTCAAAGCAAGTTTGTGGACTTGCTGATGAGCAGGGAGGTGGCAGAGAAACCTCTAGACGTAGCGCTTAGGAGGGGCAGGTGAGGGATGAACTGTGGGGAGTTGTGGCTGTGTGAGCATTTGTTGCCTGTTTGGGTAGGTTTTGTGTTTCCATACTGTGTGTGTCTTGAGATACGTGGTGAGATAGCACCTGTTGTGTCAGTGAGGGGCTTGGCAAAGGGTGAAGCTCATAAAACAAAAAAGTTTGCTTTAGATACAAATGGTTTTTAGCTAGATTTGCATGATAGGCATGTGACTTACATGGAGACAGATATCCATGCAGTAACTGAAGCAATTTAAATGACATTGGAGGGGAAATGTGGAGTAAAATAATCCCATTTATCTAATTTTCCTGATGAATGTGCTATTTGTAAAGCAGCTTTGGAAGCAAACGCTGATGGCTGAGGGCTGTGAAGGAAGCGGCTCCCATAGGATGGTGTAACATTTCAAGGTAGCTGGTCTGTGTACAGAAATGGACCCAACTCTTTGGGGTTGAGTTCCCCTTTTCCAATTCATTATCTATTCTTTCCTCCTGTTACCAGTCAGTCCATTAAAGGTACTGCTGATTTCACTATTGGGCAGAAGCTGAAAACCTCAGCATGTGATTTCAAGGTTAGATCTAACAGCTACTCAGCAGCCATTAATTCACCTAAATGAGCTGAATTTTCAAAGTTGCATGGCTCTCAGCAGTTCCCAGATCTCAGACAGTTCTTTGCTAATAAGTTTTTGTAAAATATGACTCTTTAGTGGGGTGCCTAAACAGGCATCTCTTCTGCCTGGGAATGTGGCCTGACTTGTTTCTGTCCCATCAGAAAGCAGGAAAGTGGAGGTGCACAGGATGGGATGTGTGGCTTGCCTGGCCAACGAGCAGGGTGAGCTCCCCAGGAGAGGAATCCCAACACAACACAATGAGGACCTGCTATAGCATACTGCAGCAAACCCCGATATTAGCAAAACCTTCTCTGCAAAAGAGCTTTGGAATGTGGTTTAGTGCATTGCAGCCTCCTGCAGCAGAGAGATCTTCTGTTACTGGGTTCTTGGTCTCCTGTGGCTTGAGTTTTGTAAGGTGCCCATCTCTGTGCCACCTGAGTTACCAGCCATGAGCATGAGGTCTTTCAGCACTGGGAAGAATCACAGAATCACAGAATGGCCTGGGTTCGAAGGGACCTCAAGGGTCATGAATCTCCAACCCCCCTGCCAGTCAGGGCCACCAACCTCCCCATTTAATACTAGACCAGGCTGCCTAGGGCCCCATCCAACCTGGCCTTGAACACCTCCAGGAACCGGCATCCACAGCCTCCCTGGGCAGCCTGTTCCAGCACCTCACCACTCTCATAGTAAAGAACTTCCCCCTAACATCCAACCTCAATCTTCCCTTCTTCAACTTCAAACCATTTCCCCTTGTCCTGCTGTTATCTACCCTTTCAAAGAGTTGACTCCCCTCCTGTTTATAGGCTCCCTTTAGGTACTGAAAGGCTGCAATGAGGTCACCCCGCAAGAAACTTAGAACAGCACGTCACACAGAAGTCCCAGCTCCTCACAGGAGCAAGTCTAAGTGTCAGCTACCCAAAAGCACCAGAAGCTCATCTCCCTGATAAGCATCTCTGGTCCTGTTTCTGGCCAGTTGGCCTTGTTTTTTCCATCCTGAAGGACTGCAGGTTTTGGGGTGCAAGATGCTTTGCCTATTGTTCCTCTACCTTCCCGAACAGCTAGCAGGCTGTTCCTTGAAATATTAATCCGTAAATCCTTCCTATCCCAGGAAGTCTGAAGCAATTACAATATTTTCCCCTCATCTGCTAATTAAATTCATTTGGAAGCAGACGTAGCAGTCTCAAAGGACCTTCCTTTTAATTTCCCTTCCACGTGTAGCAATTAGATGGCGGTTGTTTGCGGATGAAACAATGAGCAGGCTGAATAGGTTGGGGTGTTCAGTACAGCAAGTTGTAGGGCCCTAATGGGTGAGCGGGGCGGGGATCCTGCACTAAGCAGCTTTAAAAGGAAGAGTACAGTTCTTTTCTTTCTTATTTTTTCCTCTCCCCTTGCCCTCACAATGTAGCAGTTATCAATCCGAGATTGCCCTGGGGAGACATGGGTGTGTTTTTTCAGGGGAAGGAAATCATATGAAGAATTCATATGGTGTAAGTAATTTTTGCATTGTCTGGAGTACTCATTTTTCATCTTAAAACCTATAGATGTAGCCTTTTTAATGCTTTTTTTTTTTTTTTTAATTTTTATCACTTTGCAGGGATATAACAAGTTAATAACGGATTTATAATTTTATTAGCATTTATGCTGTAAATGCAGGAGAGTTCCCCAGCCTGAGTTTAATGCATCCTTAAAGTCCCTTTTATTATCTTGTTAATTCCCAGCTGTACCCTTTTATTGAAATGTGTTTTATTGCGTTTTCTCTAGAGGAGATACAGTGGTATAGGTCTGGACTATGAAAACTTTTAAGGAGAGAGGGTAATTCTTCATTTGTACTAAGCCCAAAGTGACTGCTGTGTAGTCATCTTGCAAGCAGGTGACAGCACAAGGTGACAAGGAGCAGACACTCAGGGTCATTTCTTTCCAGCAGAGAATATGTCTGAGAACTGAGCACAGTGGGAAGGAATGACAAAAAGCCTTTTGGTGACACAGACCCAGAGCAGAGAGGACACAGCAAAGGCAACGCTTGCTCCTTCTTAATAATTTCCGTGTATCTGAAGGGTGGTATCCTGCCCATCTAATTTTTATTGTTTGTTCATAGGCCAGACAAGATAGCATAAACAAAAAGTGTGCGGTGGTTGTTGCACCCTGTATATGCTGCATCTCCAGCAGTCCATCTAACCTTGCTCACAGGACAGACAGATTTTGTGACTGCCGTTCTGTTTTGCACGCAGCAGAAGCTGGCAGCAGATTTCTGCAGTAAAATAGATTTCAAACATTTTCCATATCTCCAGTTGTATTTTCTGAGGCTTCCTCGGTGACAGAGCCCACGAAAGGGAGCTTTAGGAAAAACTGTCATTAGCCTCGTGGATCAATATGGTTTAGGAAATACAAAACAACTTAAGTTGTTTAAAAATAGGAAGTGCCAGAGGGGGTTCCCACCTCCCTGCTGAAAGCAAATCGCAGCATTGATCTGTCTGCAGTATAACTGCAAAGTTTGCAGAAAATGGGTGAACTGACTGGGAATACAGATAGCTCTGTGAGCTGGTACCTGTGATGTTCCCTCGCCCTCCTGGGTCCTCTGGGTGAGATGGTTGCTTGCTCTGGGAGTAGAAGGAAGGGAGTCGATGCCAGCCAGTAGATGCCTCTTCCAGTGTAGTGTTGTTCCACTTCTCTATTAACATTTCTGTTTCTCTCCAGCTCTCAGAGCAGAGCAATTTCTCAGTTAAGTCAGAAGTCAATTCCATGAAATCATCCATGACAGCAGTAGGATTCACATAAAGAGAGACCGAACTGCGGTGACACTGGTAGCCTAGACCTAGGACAAGGAAAAGGCTGGGAAAAGAGAGGACGACTGATCTTCTGCATGTTAAAATACATGGAGCGGTTGAATGGGGCTCAGTAAAATGTTCCCCAGGTAATTTGCTTTGGTGTTTCTGAAGCAATCGCTCTGAATTTTGTCTCTGCTTACTCTTCAAGGTTAGATTTTCGCGTTTTCTGTGAAACACATTTCCACTTCTCTCCTTGCAAACCTGCGTCCAAAACTACCGTGGGGTTCGGTGTTTCAGTCGGCATATTCTAAGCTCTGTGCTTTGAAATACAGAGTAGTTTAGAAATTTGCTATTTATTGAAGTGTGACTGTTTCTTTGCTGCAAAGGAGGATAGGGCCCACAGGAGCGGTTCACTGAACCACCGTCTTTGATATTCAGATGTGAACATTACATCTGTGTGCAGCAGTGAAAGTATTACCTTTGTTGCATGCACTCTTTACACGCAGTACACTAAGAACCTTCCTGGAAGATCCCAGCCTTGCCAGTCGTCGGGCTTGTCAGGGATTTGTGTCTCTAGATTTGGTTTCTAGTATCTAATTAAGAAAGAAGACCAGTGCTTAAGTCCTCCGCTGTTAATGCTATGTCATATTGCATTCCTTCACAGCCTGTGGGGACGGTTTTCAGGAAAAATGCATTGGGGATGGGACAGCAGCAGCTCTGATTTTGCTGCATCAATGCTGCTGGTGAGAACTGGTGTGTGAGTTGTAGGTTTCTGATCACAACCACTGGAACTAAATTTTCTCTCTTAAGCATCACGTTACTTCCAGGCAGAGAGGGTTTTTTAACAGCAGCATCCAAACCCTATTGAACTTGTGCTACTTCTATCTCAGCTCGCCAGCGCTGAATGCGCCACTTATTTTAACTGTTATTTTAGCTTGTCAGTGAGATCCCAAATTAAAACATCAGGATGATGAAAGCCATCTTTGTCTTGACCAGGAAAGAACTGTGGCGTCTGAGGACTGAAAATGTAAATTTCTGCAGGCTGAGCACAAGTCTGAGAGTGTTTATTTACTGAAGCAGCATCCAGTCCTCGGGATGTGGGATTGCTGCAGGTCTGGTACTGCACACAGACCAGTGGGTTAATCAACGTATGGGGAAACTGTCATTGTTCAGCTGCAAGTCCATACTGGAGAAGTTCTGTTTGAAAGATCCTAATTAATGGATTGCAGTGACTGCAAAATTAATTACAAATGACTACTAACTAATTAAAGCGACCTAACTTGCACGATATTTGTTTCCCTGTGCAAATCAGTTTTGTGAGTCGGTAGCTCGAAATGAACTGAAGAGCTGTCCCCCGCGACAGTCCCCAGCAGCAGTGCCTGGCAGGACCACCTCACTCAGGATGAAGCCTGCTGCTCCCCACACGCCTTGTGGTGAGAGGGAGAGGAAATGACCAGAGGGCAGGGAGCTGCCGTAGCATCTCAGAAGGATGGGCTTCACAGTTTGAATCCCGGCCGTTACAGCTCACGGTAATTCTTGGCAACTTCGTTTCAAGGAAAAGATGAAATTGCATAAACCTATATTCAGAAATAAGGCTGAGTTCAATGAGCTGTAAAAGATGCTGAAGTCTAATTTTGCTTATGTACGTTAGCTCAGATAGACTGCCAAGCTCTCTCCCTCACCAGTGCATACCTCTGAGGTTGATTTTAGCCCAACTGAAGCAGTTATTTGAAGCTGAATTGCCCACTTTCAGTAGCTCGTGCTCTCCCAGACTGAGCAAAACGTATCAGTACTATTTCGCATTTGGATGGCCAAGAAGGGCTAGGAGGAATCCCACTCTTCCTGCTATTAAGATCTCTATGATTGAATTGTGGCGTTTTAAGAATTACTAGCCTAAAGATACACAAGCATGACCACTTAATCCATAATTAACCTATTTACTGAAGGCTTTCTATAGATTATATTAATATTATGGGGTTTCTGTGGTTTCTCAAGGCATGCTTAAATACTGTAATCTGCTGTTTTGTATTCAGTGAAGTCATTGGCATTTGTGCGATAGGGAATAGCTGAGCAAAATACTGTCATAGGTTGAAACTTAATGCCATTCATTGGAAGCCACTAGGGTTTACATCTGAAGGAGATATCTTAGAGAACCATTTCTTTAAACCTCCTTTTCTTTGCCATGTGTTTTCAGTCCATGCTGTTGGCTCATTTCTACATATTACAGCACTCTATTTCGAGACAAAAATTCAGGCTTCGGTGAGCCTCAGAGCTGCAGAGATAATGTCTGTGTGCTGCTAGGAAAGATACTGGAGATAAAATAGACCATTTATAAATATCACTGAGAGTTCAAAGATTTGGGCCTTTGGAAATGGTGGATGTCAGGGCATCTCACCCTTAAGATGCAGTTTTTATGGCATCGGTTTTCAAAGAGTTGTTTTAAATTTGAACTCTTTGTCTTGATAACTTTTCCTTTAGTAGGGAAGGCAATGTAATAAAATATTTCTATTTCTTAAAATTTCTTTTTGCTCCAAAATGTTTCTTTTCTCAATTTTGCCATGATTTTGCAGAAGAAACAACAAAATGGTGACAAAACCAACCCTACCACTTATAAATATACTTACATATGTTAATGCCCATTTGAAAGCATGTTGCAAGTCGCGTCATAGATGGTGGAGTGGCTTACATGCTTAAATGTAAGCCTGTGCTGAAATGCTTTGCTGTATGGACACGTCTAGCTTTGCCTTGGTTGCATCTGAGTAGCTAAATTCTTCATTTATTTTGAGCAGGCACTTCTTTTAGTGCCTATGGTGTAAAGATACAGTGTCACAGAGAGGAAATAATAATCAAAATTAAATCTTTAGATGCTCCTCAACAACTGGAGGGCTGGCAAACATCCTCGTTGGCATGTCGATTATTGTAGCAGAGCACTGGAAGAGACAGGCAATCCTAATATTATCAGCAATGGCAGAGCATTATCTGAAATATTCAAAGAACAGCTGTGTTGTTTTGGCTATTGCAATCTTGATTGTGTCAGCATAGATAGATTTCTTTCTGTTTTCTGGAAGAACATAATAGACAAATGAAACCTTGCTAACTACAGCCTAGGGGCTGAGTCAGTGTTCCTTACCTGAGATGTGATTGCAATTTTTGACAGGAAGACTAATGCATGTTTTATTGTTGTGTATTTAAATTTGATTTGAGAAGAGAGGATGTTTTATTAAAAGGGGGAAGGAAAAGAACTTCTTAAAATATTCCCTGTTGCTCCTCAGATGCCTATGGAAGAGAAGGCAGAGAGACCCGAGTGGTACATTTCATTTGGGGCTTTGGGCACCACAGGAATATTTCTGTCATAATTCCCATCAATGTGGACTCTATGTAGAATAAGGTCACGATTGAACTACGTCAAGTCTTTTGTGAGTCTTTTCTGTTGCAGACTGAGCAGGGAGATTATTTCTGTCTTGGAGCTGGAGGGCTCCTAAGCAGGTGTGGACACCATCCAACGTGGTACCCGGGGCGGAGCTTCTGAGACAATTGAGAAGGTTCATGGGGGTTTGGGTGACACATTTGGAACTTATTGGTAGCTCTTCTGGAGAACATCTGTCTTCAGAGAGAATAATGGAGTTCAAGGTGTTATATTCAAAAATAAGTGCTTGATTGAGAGGTTGCATGTACAAGATGGATTTTGCATGGGGGAGCGGGTTGGCTTTGCCGTGTAGGTACATGTGTACAGGAGCTGAGCATGCTTGGCCCCACCCAAAAGAATGGAAGCACTTTTTATGTCTAAGTCTGTGTGAAACTTCTGTAGGTCCAGTAAAAATAAAACAGAAATCCTGTGTCACTTGGTCAGACGAGAGCCAGCCTAGCCTGAATCATCGCTGAGCCAGACGTGAGCCATCCCAGTAAATGGAGTTTCAGCAATTTACTGCTCTGCTCAATCACCATTGCATGCCCTCGGGTCTGTAGGAAGCACTGTCATTCTTTGGGCTTTGCAATAACTGCAGGAGCACGGGCAGCTCTCTCCCAGGTCTTGCAGTCCTAGCATTTGTCATAGAGGAGAGTTGTGATCTTTTCAAATAGGGTTTTTTTATTATTATTTATGAGAGATAGTGGGCAGAAGTGGACAGACAGTACCACATGTGCCATTTCTGCTTCACTTTCCAGGATTTTCTCAGCCCTCAAGGCAGGATGACCTTTAGCAGCCTCAAAATGAAGGAGTGTCAAATGATTTTTTCATTTTATGAGATGTATAATGTATCTCATATTGTCTCTGGATAATAAATGTAATGCTCTGAATGGCGTCTGAATGTTGGGCTATGAATGTTGGCTCAGAACAGGGGTGGCTGCAGGAGCACAATCCCCACCACCAGCTGCAAACAGAAAGAGGTTTGTGAGCGAGTTCAGAATGAAAGGTGAAATCTGAACTGTGTCGTTGCAAATTTGTCTGTGTTCATTATTGCACTCATGATTTCAAACTAAAAGAGGGGGGATTTAGGTTGGGTGTAAGGAAAAGAGTCACTTGGATGTAAAACCTCAGGTGATCTTGGTGAACGTCCGCTGAATTTGTCGCTTCTACTAGGGCTGTGAGGTCAGAGATGTGCCACCTGACAGCTCTGGAAGTGAGACCCTGACATCTGATAGCCAGAAATAATCACTGATTTTTAGGAGAAAATAAATAGATCATTAAGAGAGTTACTACTGCAGATGGAGAAAGGAATATCCTAGACAGAGCGTGCTGGTAGATGTAATGGTTAAAGTGGGCAAAAGTGCCCATTATGTATTGAAGCCTTGGTGCTGAGCTGGGTCTGACTCATTCACACCCATCTGCCCTGGACTCCCTTCGGTTGTCATCACTGGGCAAAGCCCATCAAGGCTGCTGGGATTTACGTCCCAGGCTGCAAATGCCTCGGTAACCAGACAGAGGCTGGTGTCCTTTCTGTGACGTGTGGATAGCGCAGTAGATGCTCTTCCTCACCATCACCTTCCTGTCTGTTTGGAAGCCTACTGTTTGGTGATTTCCTTCTGTGCTGCTTTTTTTCTGAAATGAACGTGGATTTTTATTCCTTTTTGCTGCTCAGACTGCAGTGTTTGTGCAACGTTACATCCTTCTTGGTACAAGTCCCTCTGCAGGACGCCCCTTTCCCTCCTACTTCCTATGTTTCTCTTCCATAATAGTGATTAATGAACAGCACGACATTAAATTAGTTTTAGACTTATTAGCAGAGCTGCTCGAGTGCAGAAATGTTTAAAGGTATATCAGTATTCAAGAATCAAATTTACCACTGTAAATTGAACTTGCCTTGTCTTTGGAGTTACTTGTGGACTGGTAATTTGCTTCAACTTGCTGGTGCTGCGTTTCCTGCTCCTGCAGAGCTGTTGTCTGCTCGTCACATCACCTTGCACAGAGGTTTGTAGCAGCTTGAAGGGCGCAGTGGTGTGGGTGATGCCTGTGTACGTGCTGCTGTGTGCCCTGGCAGAGGGCATGGTGCGCTGTGTGTTGGCACTGTCTGCGTGTGGGGTGTGAATGTGCTGGGGCAGTGAGCACAGCATTCTGCCTGGGGAGGGGGCTGCTTCCCAGAAATACACTCTGCAGACTCTGCCCTTTGTGAAGTACACAGGAAAACAACTGAAAATACACTTTTTTCCTTCCTTTCTTTCCCGCTGCTTACCTTGGGAGCCTGCAGGCTCTCAAATGATTGTTAGCTCTAATTGGAAATTGAGTCCCTTGC
Organism: Pavo muticus; assembly: GCA_016647715.1. Taxonomy (NCBI): domain Eukaryota; kingdom Metazoa; phylum Chordata; class Aves; order Galliformes; family Phasianidae; genus Pavo; species Pavo muticus. The sequence goes on along the minus strand of JACDJE010000146.1, from coordinate 344,180 downwards.
TTTTAAAATCTTTTCATAAGACTCTCTCCTACTTCATTAAATCATTAAACGAGTTTAGCAGGTATTAGTTTTGAGCTTTATTAATTGTGACTTGTTTTTCATTACGAGATAATTGTCAGTCACAAAACATAACTGCTGTAACATATCTGAGCAGAGACACAAGTTTGCGGGAGGCAGGGAGAGGAAATACAGGAAGGTCAGTTGTATAGAAACTTCTTTAAATAAATTCTTGCTATGCGTGTTTAGGGATTCCTGGAAGGTACCACTTTGGACATAAAACGAGCAGCATAAAAGCTTCTCTAAAGCATCGGACCTCGGGAAGGACCCGGGTAAAGAACATGATGTATTTGTGTGTTGGACTGACTGTGAATGTAACCAGTGCTACCCTCAGTGGGAAAACTTCCTGATTTCTGAGGCAGCTTGGCTGAAGTGATTTATAGGCATGGCACAGCTATACAGCTCCTTGAAGGCTCAGCACATACTTGGGACTGCAGAGAGATTCTGTTAACTTTGGGACCTGGGGCTGCTTGCAGCCAAAATGCTTTTTTTCTTTTTACACGCTGCACAAATTTGGTGTCTTCTGTTGGCCCTCCCCAGCTGATAAGCATCCTAAGGGTGCTTCTATGAAATGATTAAGCTGCATTAAATTATTTTTACTGGAGTGCGAAAGCCATCTGAAGCCTTTTCTTGGTGTGCACAGACGCCAGTGCACAACTCAAGGGAATGGAGAACAACTGCAAGCTACGCACTGAGCTTGTAACTAACGCCCAGGAAATGCACTCTAAAGTTGTTGAGAGTCTCAGTTGTTAATCTAAATGTAATTCATCCTTCCACTCAGGGAGGAATTACTGCTGTAACACCACTGTTTGCAGGCAGCAGTGAGCGATACCGGTAGCCTCTGACCACCCATTCTTTACTGAAAACAGATTTGCCGTTGCAAAGTGATAAGATAAAATCTTTACTGCGGATGATGGCTTCTGAAATATATATATATATATATATGTATGTGTATATATATAAATGCAGTTTGCCTTTAATCTAGACCCGTCTGGTATCATTCTGAGCAAGAGCCTATGTTAGTTCTGGGCTTTCCAGCCTGCGTTTTGGACATGGCAAGTTGGGCCTCCTAAGAAATCTTGAAACCATTCCCTCCACAGGCACAGGGATAGCCAGGATGCCACTGTTCCTTGCAGAGGGAAGATCCAAGGTTAAACTCGCTGCTGCTACCTCGTTTTCTGCTCACGCCATTAGCATTCACAATGGAACTCTATTGTATTTCAGTGCTTACCGCCCTGCAGAAATATGTAGGCTCTCCATGAAGATAGGATTCCGTATGTACTGCTTTCAGTGAAATCTGTTTATCCTCGCAGTTGGCCAAGAATAAATAAAACAGCCTTATGGCTCCCATGAGTATACACTATATGCCTCAATTATTGGTGCATTATATTAGTAGCAGATGCTACATTCCCCCATATAAAAAGGAAGAAGATTTCTGAACAGTAAAAGCAAATTTTTTGCGTATACGCAGTAATTATCTCCATTCTTTCATTTCAAAGGCATCTGTCTGGCACACCCAAATTGTGATGTGTTGTATTACTATTTGCATCGCATTTCGGTCCTGAAAATAACAGTGACAGTGACTTCTAGAGCTAAGGTTGCAGGAAGGTTTCTGCTCAGTTCAGGTGCTCTAAACATTGCCATAATCTTTTCCATTTACCTTGAGTTGCTTCAGACATTTGTCTTGGGCAAAGCAAGTAGCTAATGTGCCCTCAAGAGATCACCAGTGAGGCTGCAGACCTGTGGGCATAGGGCTGAGCAGTTTGTGCTGGTCAGGGGCTGGACAGATGGACGTACACCAGCTGTGGCATCTCCGGGCCTCTTCTACCTTGCCTGTATGTCCAACACAGAGGTACTTCGGCTTGCTCAGCTTCTTTTGCTAATAAAGCCCATTCTAATAGGGGTCTTGCAGGGGCATGGATGGAGATGCAGTGGGCACATGGGCAGCCTCAGCCTTGCTCAGCCCCTCTGGAATTGCCACGTCAATGTTGTTTCCCCCAAAAAGCCTCCTGTGAGTCATCTTCGGAGCCACGATTCTCTGATTCCTGCCCTACCTGCAGCGTTCAATCAGAGCAGCTGCAGCAGGAGGCTGTCTAATAGCAGACCTTTACGGAGACAGGCAGTTAATGGGAACAGTAGCAGGCCCCGAGGTGTGTTTATACAGTCGGTCTCGCTTCCTCCACTCCTGTGATATATTAACTACTTCGGAAGTTTCCCAGCTGTTTCAGGGGATAAATAATGGCAGTGGGAGCCCATATTTAACCTTCACCGTTCAGGCTGCGCGCTTTGTAGTTGTCAGCTTTTATCTCCGTGGCTATCTGGGGAAGACTTCAGATGCTGCTCTGCTCTCGGCCTTGCAGTTCTGCTGTCTGGCTGCTGCCAGGCACGTGGGATGGCTCAGCCACTCACATTGGTGTCTGTCAGAGCACAGCCTTTATCCTCTGTGTTGGTCCCCATCCTGCTGGGTTTGCTCCCCAGGCAGCAGTAAGGGAGGTCTTGAAACCTTTGCATTTTTTATCTCTGTGTTATCTGCTGGGATGTAGCCTGTTGCTAATTTTTGTGGTGTTGTTTGGGTAAATACCCACAAATGTGAGGTTCCCCACAGCTTTGACTCACCAAAATTGCTCCAGTAAGGAAAAATCCCTTCCTGGCAAGCTAATCCACAGCATGGTGGAGTTGCACCGAGCTATGCTTAGAGGTATGTGAAGCAGTACCAAGGCACCACGGCGATCCCTGCCTCACCTAGGTGGTTCCAACCCTGAGGTTAACTCTCAAGCTTTTAAAATGGGTGGGCTGATGTGTTGGGCCTGTGCCAAACACAGTCATCAGAGAAGCAAGAGGAGGTTCCTCTCGCTGCTGGTAGGAAGGTAGCTGCAGAAAAGCCATGGAGGCTGGATGAGCAAGTAGGGTTCCTTCCTTCACGCTTGCAGAAGGATTTGGTTGCTGTTGCTCTCATAGTGATGTGCTGCATTACATCATAGAGCTGATGGAGGAGATAGTTTCATGGATGCTGTGCAAAATCATTACGTGAAGATGTTCCAAGTCCTCAGTATCTTGCAATGTAGCAGTTAGGGAAGTGACAAGTAAATAGGGGCAAGTGAGATGGAAAGAGGAGTTGGCAGGATTGTAGCAGAGATGTGGGAATATACGTTCATTTAAGCAGTACACTCAGTGGCCTCAGGTAGTTGTATGGCCATGTAATGAGCTGTATCCAACAGTCAGCCGGAGCTTGAGCAGCATGTTGTTGGACTTGGATCATCAAGTTATACTAGGAGGAATGTGCAGCTGGGCAGAGAAAAGGGCTCTCTGACTTCCTGAGGGCCCCGCTCTTCTGATTCTGTGATGGAAAAACTTCCTGAGAGTTATTTTGCTGCTAAGTGTGCTGGTTTTGCTTGTCCGGCTTGCTGGTTTTCCCATGTCCATCCAAGTAGCCTACAGCCTCTGTATTCTTTGTTTCATCAAGTTATTGGTTTCAGGATCCACGGCCTGAAACATCTGTCCTCTCGTAGAAAGCATGCTTGAACTTCAGGACCATTCAGGATATACAGCAATCTTGCACTTCTAGTTTTTATCTGAATCTAAATTTCAAAATGGAAAGGCTTTGGTCACAGCAGTTCAAGGGTACTCACCTTTGTTACTTACACAAAATGAAAATACATGCTGTTCCAGCATAAATTGACTTCTGTCCTTGATACAGTGATGAGCAAGATTTTATTTCCTCGACTCTCTGACTTCGAGGCTGTGGAAGTACTGCTGCTCACTGTAAATGTCATTGACTGCAAACAGTACTGGGGCAGCTTGTTTTAAAGTATCAGGCTTGGAAGTTGTGCAAATCCTTCAAAACTAGTGTTGCAACCCTGATTCTGGCAGTTAGGTATGGACATCAGCGAAGTTATGGGTCAGGCAGTGGGAGCTGTGATTGACCAGGAAATAATCTGAAGCCAAGTTTTCCCCTGCTCCATTCCTGTGTTGTACTTGGTCTTTCTCCCCCAGGACACTTGCAGTGTTTGGGGAGGGAAGCTGATCTCTGAGTGACTTGTGGCCAGAAGTGTTTGACCCAGTTCAGCGTCGCATTTAAAGCGGCTGGCTGTAAGCACGGCTCCATGCCTAGTGGCCTCAGTGAGCTTGTGCAAGTACTAAGTTATTGAGAAGGTTTCTCTCTCATTTGGAAGCACAAAGAAGGATGTGTGTTTTCAGATTGGGAGCAACTCTTGGAGAAACCTGTTGGAGCTTATTGATCAGACTTGCAACTACTGGAAAAAAATCCTTTATTTGAGCTTACTTCGTCACAGTCTTCCCCTGAAGTAGATAAATAAGTAAAATTCATACTTGCATCACCAGTGTCACCAAATCACTGCAGCAAGCTTGACTGATTCATAAAGGAGCCACAACTGTCTGTTCTTTTCCTTATCGCATCCCCTCCTGGCCAGGTGAAAGTTACAGGTGCTGTCACATCTCTCTTTGAGATGTGGATTTTATTGGACTCCAGAGGGACTGCAGTTGAGGATACCTGTTCTGCTAATGCGTAGTGCTCACAAGTCGTTTAAAACCCTTGAAAACTGGAGAGCTGACCAGGTAGCCCCGCTGCTGCATCCTCCCTGCTGTGCCCAGCGATAAGGCATAGCTTCAGTCTTCAAACGCCGCTGCCAGGCTGATCAGTCGCGGTCCAGCCCCGTCCTTCTCTCCCCCAGACTTCTGCTGAGGACTAGATGAAAACAGAAGTGGCTGCTTTGGGGCACAGGAATCTGAAAGGCGGTGGAGTTCAAATCGATCACAGCAACTACAGAGGGCTCAGAACTTAATCTCAGGGCACGGTGCTGCTGTGGATCCCAGAAGCAAGCAGAAATATTAAATGCAGACACAGACAAAGATGAAAATTCTTGGCTTTTTTTTTTTCCTATTATTACCCTCAGTGGAGGAAAAGCTGCATATTCCATCCACTCCCCAAAGAACCTGAAGTTAAAATGAGATAGTGGGGTTGTTGCTTATCTGATGATGATAGCGACAATGCAGTGCATATGATATACAGCAGTGGAGTCACATAATACAAAATGCAATGTAGCCTTAATCCTTACGAAATGTCTCCAGACAGGAACACGAGATACTATATATTTCAATCAGAGAACATTTTCAGGCATGTGGCCAATTCTGTATCCTCCCTAAAGGGAATAAAGACAATGTTTTGTCAGGGCTTTTTGGTTTTGTTTTTTAACTTTTGGCATACAATTGACCCTTAGATCCTCTCAAAGGCCTCCTCCCTTTCATTGAGATCTATCATATTTGGACAATGCTTTTATCTTCCTAACTCGTTAATATCTGACACTGAGGCATCTGGCAGTGTAGGACTGAAATTCTATACATTTCAACAAATGTATTTTCAGGTAAGCCATGCTTCGAGCAATAGGATGCAGCTTTTGGGCTCCGCCTGAAATCCAGACAGCGATCGGATGCCTGACTGCTCCTTAAGTACCCACTGCAAGGCTTCGGAGTTTTAAAATGAGGTGTGAATTCTTACAGGGAGGTTAATTTAGTTGGTGTCGTTTAAAATAAGAAAAGAAAACCCTGTTGCTGTATCACCTATTGCCAGGTCACTGAATGGAAGGTTTAAAAAACACTAACCAAGTGCTGTCATTTCATATGGGGTGGCAGCATGCTCTTCCTCAGCCCTAAAGCCAGCTTGCCATCTGCTTTGCTTTTGTATCAGGTGTTCCTACGCTGACTATTTGGTTTTCCCCCTAGGCTGAGTAGATACCCTGCTGTCTTTGATGACTTAATATTGAGAACTGCAAGTCTGTCCCACCGAACTCTTTTCCAGGTGATGATTTCAAACCGGTGCTTCTCCCCTTGCTGTTAGCATTCTCCTTCCTCTAGTTGGTTGTTTTGGAGACTGGAATTCAGAGCATTTACATTTGGAGTTCACCAAGGTTGCTCCAGGTGAGGAGGTTAATTTCTGCAGCCCGGAGACAGGTCTGAGCCATCCAAGGAGAGAGTTTGAATTCAGCACAAAATGTGGTCCCAGGTGAGATGTGTTTTATAATGAAACATCGCTGCTTAGACAGCGCTGCTGTATTTGCACACTGGGTGAGGAAACAGCGCTCTGCGGTCAGGTACCTGAAGGCAAAATACAATCAGGGTGTTGTGGTACACCCTGTGTACGCCTAAAATGATAAATGTGTTATCAGAGGTGATTACCCCTGATTTATCTGCTACTGTAGAATTAAGTCATATCGTCAGTAACAACGATCATGTGGAGAAGGCAGCAAAAATGTTTGAGTTTCAATTAAACTTTCTTTTGGTTCAATGCAATGGCCTGGAAAGCTCCCTTCCTGCTTTCACACTGCTACAAAGCCTTAGTTCTGTCTGCGTTCCAGGTCTGCTCTTTGCAAGGTGATTCATCTGTATCAACTTTGCTGCATGTCTATAAAACCAGCAGCCAGGCTGAGTAAATTAGGACTGAATGAAAAGTTTTTAGTCTGGGGACCAACAAGATAAATCCATCATACCAAATGAATGTGGATTTGTGCCGAGTACTGGAGCTCGGTATTGTCTGGCATTATTTCCTACAAGACTTCATAAGAATTATTGCAATTTCTCCCAGCTGGGAGAATAGAGATTTCCTGATGTTTATACGTATATTTCTTTTCAAGACCACCTGAACCTTTTCAAGTAACAGTTATTTCCAGTTCTAGAAATCACTTTTTTATCTGCTGTTCTGCAAGCAGCCCCTTGTTTTATTTCAGGAATATTAAAAGTAGGCGTGCTTTCCCCCTGCCCACATGTTCACATCTACTGACCGTGGTTGGTGGGTGTGGTGGGGACGGGCTGGGGTTGGACTGCATGAGCTTCACGGTCTTTCCCAGCCTTAATGGTTCTATTGCATCGTATCTCAGAGCAATCACTGAAATGCATTCTGAGCATTTAACGGTAGGAAAACGAGACACAACTTCAGTTTCATTCTGATTTGAAAGAAAAGTAATATATTTCCTCAAGTTGGGAATTTAGATGATGCAACAGTTTGTTTGATCTTCTCTGGTTTCTTCAGCAGTGACGAAGTACGTTAGGAAACTCTCCTCTGCTTTGCCTTCTTATGGTTGAAAATTCCATTGATTCGTGCAATTACAGCGTTGGAAAAATGTGACCAGTGTTTGCCCACTAAGTAATAACAGCCTGTAAAAGAGGGAGAGGGAGGGAATGGTGTTGCACAAAATCAATCGTTTCAGTCACAGTTCACCCCCATTAGCTGAGTCTTGAACGCTTACAATTGAATATATGCTTCTGTAATTTGCTGAATTGGTGCCTCGGAGCTCACTCCTGCCAGCACTAAAATTAGCACCAGTGTGGTACGTGAATTTGCATCCTAAGGAATGAGATTGCTGGCGGAGTTCTGCAGTCTGACAGTGTTGTGCAATTTGGGTGCGATGGGTCGGGTGCTGTTAACATGTATCTGTTTCTTCACTTGAATGGACTGGGCTTGCTGTGAGAAAATGCTCTTGCGCCTGCTAAGACCCCAGAGCTGGAGCAGCTCTGTGTATGAAGGTGGTGCAGGGGATGCAGATGGACCTTGCTGGACAGGAGGGCCAGGATGAAGGCCATAAGGCGTGAGGTTGTGTGGGGAAGGAGAGCCGTTGCCCTGAGAAACCTTGTGGGCGTGGGCTGGGTGACTGCACGGTGAGGAGCCTGCTCCATGGACTGCTGCATTGCTCTTAGCATGGAGCAGTGGCACGAAGCCCAGGCAGCACATGTGTGTATAAACACATCGTGCTGGCCCATCGGCCCTCCTGCCGAGCCAGCAGGAGGAGAAGAAACTTGCAAGGTTTTCAGATCCTCTGCAAATAATTCCATTTTGATTTTCCCATCGCTTCTGGTGGCGTTCACTGCAAGGTGGTGTGGTAAGCAAAACAACAGAAAGGAAATCAAAAAGGCAGGGCAGGCCTCGAGGGTGTGTAGAGGATGCTGAAGCTTTAATGAAGCACAAGTGATCTTTCTTTAAGAGAAAGATTGGATTTATTCAATGGTATTGGAGTGGAATTTGTTGATATCTAATATCCTGCAGGCTGGGAATAGCCAGTGAGGGAGCTGCAGCCACAGCCTTTTTCCAAATCTGATTTTGGAGGTAGTTCTGAGGCTCATTTATTTCCACACGGAAAAGAAGACTGAGATGAGAGAGAATTTGATCAGTGTTCTTAAAATCTGCAAGAGGACAGGCTTTTTTGATGTTAACATCCAGTTAGTGCCTTATAGTAAATGGCAACAGAGAATCATAGATGTGTTCTGAGTCACGAGGCAAGACCTTTCCCTTGGAAAAGTACGCACCCCCAGTCAGGCAGCTCAGCAGTGGCAGAGTTTTATTGGAAGCAGGTTTCCTTGGACAGAAGAGAGTGAGGATGGTCCTGTAGCTGCAACGTTTGCATTGGAGTTTGGTAACCTGGTCATTTAATTTCTCTGCCTCATATTTCTGGTGCGTCCATGATTGAGATGTGTACATGTTGTGGTAAATTGGAGGTGGAGTTAGTAATTCCGTTTTGACAATGATGAGTGCCCTGTATGTAGATGGCAAAGGTAACCTCAAAGAACTTTGCTCCTTTTATCCCCTGGCACTGAACTCAGCCTGGGAGCGGGCACTGGGGCAGCGGGGCATGTCAGTCCTTCCTTGGCAGCTGCCATTACAGTCTGCCCTGGTGGGGCTGAGGTGAGGTGTGTTCCTGCTCCTGCTGGGAGCCAGGCTGGGGTTTGGGCACCACTTCTCCTCTGCCCCTGCGATTTGGGATTGATGTTACAGTACAGTTAGCTCTGGACTTGGTAGCCCGTTGGTTTCTGCAGGAGGTTCTTTAGAGTTCAGTTTGTGCTAAGCTTATTTCCCAAGCAGTGCTGGCTCTCCCTGGAGGTGACTTTTATAAAGTAATGGGGATGAGTAGTTCTTAATAGATTTTTACCCTTCCACCCAGCAAAATCATGTACCCTCAGTGCCAAGGGGCTTCAAAGAGCTGTGAAGGAAGTATGTAAGTAAATAACTGTTGTGACACTTCTGTGATGCACAGGACAGGCAAGAGCTCCAGCTCAGTAGCCCTTAGACCAGCTCCAGAGAGTGATCTTTACAATGTCTTCTGAAAGATCTGGAGAAGAAGAAAACTGCATACGAAGGGAAATAGCCTAAACTAGGTTTGCTTTCAGTACTTAGAAAATCAGTGCACGAGTAGCATCTGTGCTTTGGAATAGGAGGAATTAATCATTAATTATTCTGATACCCATTCTAGCATCCAGCAGTGCACAGAGATGGATGTAACTGTAGAGAAATGTTAGCAGGGGATATATTCTGCCTTGGGCCACGTGCCACCTCACAGGTGAGAGCTTTGATGGGAGGAGAAGCCAGAGCCAGGCCTGTCCGTGTAGAGGATCAGGAGTTGGGTTGGGTTCTGCTGCACACCTGCTGATGGGCTTGGCACTCATGGCAATGCCAAATGAATGGAGTTGCCAATTGTACAGCCCTCTGTCATCCCTCTTGTCAGATTGCCCTGATAACACTGAGTGATTCTCCTGATTGCTGGCCCCGAATTAGTGAGGACAGTTTGGGATCCAGAAAAAAGATAGGGGAGGAGGATGAGATGGAACTGGAAGAAGACTAGGAAAGGGAGGAGCTGCCCAGGTGACATTTCAGATTGCTTAAACTCTGTTCTCTTGTGATGAATTCAGCTTTTGCTAGCGCTTTATGCGTGACTAAAGCACGTGAAAACCTGTGTGCCAACGCTGAGGTAGGGGAAGAGGTTCTGGAAAGCTGCATCACGCTGACAGCAGGGGGGCGCGCAGCTACATCCCGGGCGGGCAGCAGTGCTTGTAAACAGGATGCAGAGAAGATAAAAAGGAAAAGTAATTTTTCCACCATCGTTTCCGTTTGTTCCATTACCAAAAAAAAAAGAAAAAGTCACAAACAAGATGTGCTTTGAAATAAAAAGCAAGCAGCTGTATAATATTACTACAAAGTACCTGAAGGAAGGATCGTGGTAGAATCAAACTGCCACAGAGAAAAGCAGTTACGGCTGTGGAAAAATAATCTTGGTGCTTTTCCCACTCAGATACAGGTATGGGGAGGAACATCACAGCATGGCAATGAGGTGATTCTTGTCATTTGTGTGACAGAGACAAATTAGAACCCAGCCGTCTCAGGGTGGGAATGATTTTTGTGGAAATTAATGACTTGATTAGAAGGAGAAATGAAGCTTCTTCAAGGGGACATGCAAATAAAGGAGGAATCACTAAAACTGTCACCTGATGTAAAGCGAACATTACCAAAAGAAAGATCGGTGGGATATTGTAAAAAGACAAATTTGATACGATATTAATCATGTACTGCCAGCAACAACAGAGGGAAGAGCAGGAGGAAGAATTCAGCTCAATATGTGTGTGTATGACTTGGAAAATGTCTTCTGCTTAGGTGGGGGATGAAAATCCCATTTCCATGTGAGCTGGGTGCGTTCTGTGTACCCCTGCTGGGGTAGTCAGGTCCACATTAGCCTGGATGGTGTTTCTGTCTCCAGCCCCGGTGGAAGAAATTTGCCTACTTTCATCTGGGAATGAGGGCAATTCATTTCAGTAAGTGCCTGCAGCTCCCAGATGGCAAATTTGCCGAGCATGGTGTCTGTATTGGATGATTTCTGCAGCCTTTCAGGAGGATTAGGGCCACTGTATTTTAAACAACAAACAGTCGCAAGGATCACATCAGGCTAAAGCTGAACAAGCATTAAATCTGATTTCGAACTTCAGCTGCTTCATTAAGATCTGAGACCACAAGGGTAATTAGTTTCAGGTTCAATCCCAATCTTTTCTTTCCTTGTCCTCTGAGAACATGCAAGGCGGCGAAACCAAAAGCAATGCTTTAGTTAAGGAGGAATACCCCGGGTGTTAATGACTGACAGCGTGCAGCAGTGCGTTGAGTTTGAGGAGTGCCTGAGGGGTTTTCTGGTGTTTTCTACAAGGTCTATTTTTGTTTCACTCTCTTTGCCTTGGATGGGGAGAGCCACAGACCTTTCAGGCTGATGTAGGTGACACGAGTGGGGTCCAAAGGTGTTCATCGCTTTTGTTGTTCTTGTCCAATACTACCAGTGGGAGAGAGACTGGTGTGCAACCATGTTGGTGCGCATCATGTCAGACTGAAGCCTGACGGGAATTTGGCCTGGCACAGTGAGGGGCCTCGCAGAGACCTGACAGAAGTGTGAGCTCAGGTGCCATGCTCTAGCTGCACGTGGCACAGCTGGGTACAGGGGTAAGGTGGTAACTTCATGACATGTGGGTCTCCATGTCCTCGGGTAGCAGCAGAGATGTTGGCTTGTGGTGTGCCCTGGGGGTGGCGATGCTGGGAACCAGCAGGATGCGCTCCTGCTGCTGGAAGTGTATCTTGGCTCATCTGTCTGCAGGCTCTGGCAACGGCCCCGGCACAGTTTTCATACTTGGAGACACATTTTTACAACAGTACGGCTCCAGGTTTTCTTTAAATATAGGGAAAGTGTATGTTGCCGAACACATGGCAGCTTTCTGCTGAGGTGCTCTGCAGAGGGAAGATTTGCAGGGCAGGGCCACTCTCCTTTAGCTCCAGCTCTAGCACACCTGGTCTGCGTCTGCCTGCTTTAGGAAGTGCCATTTGTGCTGCTGGCAAGGAGCCCCAAACACTTGGTTTTCTAGTGCCATCACACCTGCATCACAACCTCCTCCAAAATATTTTCTCCTGGCCCAGCATTGCCACCTGCATGCAGCAAGCTTTGAAGCCTCTGTCTTTCTTCTCTCGCCTGGAAGCAGTTTCTGGGACTGCCTCTACATTCCCTATGTATGTTTACCCACAGATCACATCTGGCTGCAGTGATGCTAATTACCCGATCGCGGGACTGCTTCCACCGCTTCGGGCAACCGTGGGCCCCCAGCAGTGCCCTTCCACCTTCATAGGGGCTGTGTGGGGAGAACAGAGCCGGCCCCCAACCCCAACGGGCATCAACCCGTTTTCCAGGCTCTCATTTCCCTTTCTTACAAATGAAGGGGTTTCCCCTCCCTCCTCAGCAGCACAGTTTCGCAGTGATGTGCTCCTGAGGTGTTTGACCAAATATTATTAAAGCTCTGCAAGGGCTGATAATCCCAGCAGCAGCGCGGCGCATTCCTGTGACATTGAAATCATTTAGTAATTTTACAGTACATTTGAATTTCAGCTTCGCTCGGCCGCTCACTTCCCATTAACGCTGCCTGGAATTTCTTATGTCCGTGCACACAAGCAAAAGTGTCAAGTTTCTCCTTCATGCTCCAGAACGCCACCTGAATCACAATTGCGCTGCAGCTAATTGTTATTAATTAAGCTGTTCCTAGCGCTCCTCGCTGGGCTGCTTTTCTTGGTTGTAATAAAGAGCAAAAATTTTGTGAGAACGGTGGTTGCCCACGTTAAGGAAGGAAAACAAGGGTGCCCCGTTCCCAGGAAGCTCTTCTCGCTCCGTGAGTGCTTTTGGTGCTGGTTTTGGGGTGATTGCTGTGTTTTAAGGATGTTTTGGAGCAGTGCAGATCCAGCCTCACTGCTGCTGACTGAGGTATGCTGCCCTTCTCTGCCACTTCCAAGGGCATTTGGCAGTGGGTAAATTTGCACTGAGCCGCTCTCCCTGCACGTGCTCCTGCATCACTTAAGTGTGCGGCCGTGGCAAAGCCCCGGTCACAAGTTTAGGATGGGATCACAAGGCAGGAGCTCTGTGCATCTCATCGGGCTCCCCCTCCCGCCTCTGTTGCCTTTCCCAGGTTCAATTTAATGAGATCATCAAGTGGAGTAAGTGAGGAGAGGGCATTAATGAAACAGGGACCCTGAGAGCGGCGCGTCCTCAGCGTTAGGAAAATTGCTTGCTGGCCTTTTCCTCCTAATGAGGCCACTAATAACGTGCCCGGTGCTTCCCAGCCAGCAGCAGGGAGCGGGGCACGTCACTCCCCCTCCTGCCTCCGTGTTTGTTGGCGATAAGGAAATGAGGTGGAGAGGCCTTGGGGCAGAAATGCTGTTGTGGGATACAGGAATCTAAAGCTGCCTTCGATCTGTGGGAATATGTCATCCGTGTCTTCAAAAAAAGCAACCAGACATCTGCTGTGCCTTTTGCTTTCCTTCTCCCTTGCTTTAGGTTAAGACCCAGAAAGCAGGTTATTTTGGCGCATCACTGGGACGTGTTATTTGAACAGAGAGCTAGCGGTTCCCATTTACTGGATAAAGGTGCTTGTAAATGGCCTCTTAAGAAGTCAGGAATAGGTCTGGGATTTTTTGTAGTTGTAGTTAATCAGGATCTGGGGGACAGCTTGTGCATAGAGGTAAGATCTTAGCCCAGGAGCACTGGGCGGTGATGGCTCACTGCTCCATGTGTGTACAAGGCATTGCCTTCATCCCAGGGAGCTCTTGGCCTTTGGCTGTGAAATGCCCATTCTTCTGCTGGTGGTGTTCACAGACGAGGACTCGATGTCAGATACCTGCCAGGGAAGTCGGTTCAAGGCTTTGTGGCCCCATACCTGTCCAGAGAACGGTCATTGAAGACTTCCTCCCCACGCTGTGTGTTGATCCTCAGGAGATGTCTGGCCCGCAGATTTGGGCAGTTCACTCCCCGGGTGAGATTTGGGTCCCTTTTGTATTGCTCTCTATCCCCAAAAGCTCCCTTCTTTGTGCAGGGGACCAGTCTGTCCCTGTGTGGGCTCTTGCTGTTGCAGACAAAGCAAGGACCCACAGCTTCTGTGTTTTTTTAAGGAAAAAGGGCCAAGAAAAGAGATACCAAGACTCTGAAAAAGATCAACTGAATTATAGATATAAGTATATATGCATACACACACACACACACACACACACACACACACACACACACATATATAAATATGGGATGTGTTCCTGTTCCACATAAACTTAGCAGCAGAGGAGCATGCATGGGTCTGTGCTTTTCCTTCTGTGTGCTGATGCAATCCCAGCCATGCACTTCCGTCTCCGCCGCCTCCTGGCCTCCCCAGTTCCCTGCAAAGGGTTGGTCGTTTTTCCCAGCCCTGCAGTTAGTAAGGGAGCAAGGTGCAGTGCTGATTACCCCACTGAGAAAACAAGCCTGCTGCTGCAGAGTGCAGGACTCAAAACTGATGGTGCTTCTGCTCCTGGGATTTACCACGTGAAGATGTTTTATTGCTGTCTTGTGACATTTCCCTCCACTTTTATGCTCATTTATATAACTGTTGTCTTTGATTTATGGCAGATTTTCTTCACGTGTAGCAGTGCTATAAATTGTGCAGCCCTACTTTCAATGGTTTTAAATTTAAGGAATTCAGTAAACTATGGGATTGAGGGGAAAGGGCAGAAGCCTTTTGATGAGGCTTTTGATCACAACCCCAGACAAAGCTGAAGCAAGCATCAGAATAGGCTGGCACAGCCCATTTCCCAATACAACCAGTTGTGGGGTATTTTTAGCATGAAATGCAAGTTTTTTGGCGTACTATAGAAGTATATATGAGGCCGAAACTACATTATGGTGACGTTCCTTTGGCCATCCCTTGGAGCTCTGTTAACCGAGGAGCAGCAAATTAATGTTCTTCTTTTCATCCTAAACCTGCTTGTTCATACGTTGTGTTTTAAGATCCTTGGAGCAGCTCAGATTTCCAAGGGACGTTCTGCAGCCACCAGAGATGCAAAGCCTATCAAAGCCACTGGTCGGGCCGATGGAATAAAGACCTTGGGTTTGGTTTTGTCGGCATCTCTCGTTGTAGGGGTAGAGAAACAGCTCATTTAAAAATTGCTTTCTGAGTTGGGCTGTCAAAGCAGCTTTCTGTTGACCTTTACAAATTGATACCGTCACAATCAATGGACAGAAGTTTAAGGGCAGCCTCTGGGGGTGGGAAAGAAACCCAAACCTTTATAAATAATATATGGAGCGCATTTTAAGAATCCCAGCAGAAAGAACAAACAATATTAGCAGGGAGCGTTTTGGAGCAAACAGATCCATAAAGAATTCATAATACACAGCTTTGACAAATACAGTTACTTAGAGCTTATCTTTTGGGACAGTTTCTGAAAGTATATGAAACAAAAATGCCAATTGTGCCTTATAGGTTAGGCCAGCAGAGTGATTCCCAACACTGCGACTCCCCGTCCTCTGATAGACTTGGGAAGTGAAGCCATCAGAGGAGGCTGGGTGGAAATTATATGAAAAGGGCCGAGGCATCCTGTCTGTGACTTCAGCCTGGCCCCTGCTCTGCACTTAGCTGCCCAAGAGCAGGTTGCCTTGTATTGCTCAGGACCAGTTATTTGCAGACTCGTTTGCTCAGGAGGTGTTGGTGACAGGCTGTGTTTTGGTACCGTAGGGAGAGATTGGGGTTCTCGGCATTAAGTGTCACATTACAAGCTTAACTTTGGGTGCTGCAGGAATAGTCTGTAACGACCTTTGCAGGCAGCAGAGAGAGTGGGTTCTTCGTGCAATGACTCAGAGCAGCAGCAACATGTGTGTGTGCTAACCTGTACTGTGCAGCAGCGTTTAATAACTAATACAGGGACACCTAAGACTGTTGCCCTGAATGCTTTCCTGCATGTTCTGGGTTGCAAATAACAGCCCTAGCCTTGCTTTCCCCCTGAGACTGGTGGTATATTTCAGGGTTTGTCTCTGCTATCTCAAACCAAGGCTTTACCTGCACTGGGCCTGGAGCTGGAAGCAAAGACCGCCTGAATCTCGCTTAGATAATGTCTATTAATTGCTTGGCTTGGTGAGGCACTTCACTGGGAACTAAACTGTAAACGCTGAAGACATTTCAATAAGGAAAGCTATTTTTTGCATCCTGCATCTGGTAAGGAAATGCCACGCTCCCTCTAAGCTGTGCATTCATCCTCACTAAACATTTATTTGCACGACCATAAAAGAAATCTTTAATTTTAAACGCTTTTCTAACACAAGTTGAGCACTGGTTATTCACCAGTTTGACCACTGGAGCCAGCAAGCGTGGCCTCAGTGCTGGCCCTGCCCTTTGGGTGCAGGTGATGGCGTGAGCCCCTTACCACCTCTGTGTCACCACTGTCCCTTGGCCCAGCAGCCAGGAGGCTTAGCTGCTGCCTCCTCGTCAGAGTGAGCGCTTCCAGCTTCACAGCAAGACCTCAAGGAGAGCCAGATGATAGAGCAGATGGCAGATGACTAATTTGGCAAAGTTAGATGAGTGGAAATTGTTTGCTTTAATTGCTTGTCAAGTCCAGTACCTACATTATAGTTAAGGAGCAACTATTTACCCTCAAAATAGAACAAAATGAGCAAAGTGTGTGTGTGTGTGTGAAGAGTTGGGAGAAGAAGGAAAGGAGATGTACCCAGAGAAAATAATTTGGTATGCACCCTTGGAAAAAAGGAAGTGCTGGCAAAGCCTCTTGTATTAATTTCTGCTTTTTTGAGTGGTAGCCTTGTAGCACATCTGTCCCATTGTGCCCTTTCCATATCATCATATGTACAAGAGGAAGCTAAAGGTGAAACAACGCCGTAAATGTTTACATAAAACAAGCAGATGACAATGGCTTGACTCGGTCGGCACAGGCAATTATCCTTGAAGTGCCGCAGCATAAATCAGGTCAACATTTTGATGCCGTTTTTTGGTTGATACAAACACGAGCACTCCATCAGTAAAATACGCTGCGCAGCATCAACCAGACAGGTTTTGGAGAGCTCGGTGCAAGGACGGGGTGCTGTCAGCTCAGGGAAGTGTAATCACACATAAATAATCCTTCTCAATGAAGTTACAATCCCTGTCAATCCTCACTGTGCCTGTTTCCTTGTTCGGAGCAGTGGGAAGGATCTGCTTGTCGCAGATGGCAGCCGATGGGCCCCGGCTGGAGGTGGCATCACCCTCCTAAAGCATAGCTTGGTAGTCTTTGTGAGAGCACTAACTAGCTTTGACCCCTAGTGAAGGAAGGAAAGCCTCTCATTTTAAAACCAGAAGCCACTAGGGTTAAAGGAGAGCGGCTGGTGACCTCAGGTAGGTTTTGGCCTTCTCCCAGGAGCCATCTGTAAGACTGTGAGAGCAGGCGGGGCCCCCTCTCATTAGGACGTGGCTAATTGCAAGCAAAAACCAGGCTTCTGCAGCTCCTTCAAAGAGAGCTGTGAAATAATGTAAGGATTAAAACTGCTTACCCCTTCTTCTGTGCCCAGGGTACCCAGACTAGTGCTGAGAGTGGAGAGCTTTAGGAAATGTATGGGGGCTGCTACAAGATGCTGGTAATTAGCTGCTCGAGTATTTTCCCCCCATCTGGGGGGTCTCAGCAAATTGCCAGGAGCGTTTGCAATTATTAATAAACAGTTACTTCGGCTGCCTTTCAGGAAACCCTGATAATGGTGCTGTCTGTAAAAAGGCAGCTAATTAAGTAAATAAATTAGAGGGGAGTACCAAAAGGCTGTGTTAGGAAGAGATTGTTTAGCTCTTCCTGGCCGGGATAAAAGAACATATTATTCTGTTTTCCTGAAATGAGCATATCAGAGCGTTGAGGCCTTTTAGTGGTTTTGGCCTGTTTGACAACTCCATCAACAAGAAGGGGATGCATGGAGACACACTGCTGTGCTCTCACACGGAGATCTGCACTACCTTGTGTGTCAGGCAACGCAATAACAGGGAGACCTCGGGGGCACGGTGCTCCCCAGGGGCAGCTCTGTTGAGTCCTGTTATGTATCCCAATGGCCAAGGCGGTGAGGATGGCATTCATGTGTCCTGAGTAACTCCAGATGTAGGCAGATGCAGTGGGAATGAATGAAAACGTGAAGCGGGTCTCCCTCCTTCCTTCCCAAAGTTAGCTCATCTGCTGAGCTGGGAGGATTACCAATCAGTTAGAATTACAAGAAGAGGAACTGAGTCAAAACTGTTTTGTAACAGAACTTGTAGATGTATTTGGAACAGGTTGCCCAAGGAGGTTGTGGATGCCCCATCCCTGGAGGCATTCAAGGCCAGGCTGGACATGGCTCTGGGCAGCCTGGTCTGGTGGTTGGCGACCCTGCACATAGCAGGGGGGTTGAAACGAGATGAGCATTGTGGTCCTTTTCAACCCAAGCCATTCTATGATTCTATGTATCATCAGCGGAGCAAAGAAAGAATGGCCCCAAAAGTGGAAACTAAAGGACATTTTCAAATGCCTCAACTGTTTCCTACCTCTGAGTGAACATCTGAATGGTGTGGCTTCGTTAGGAAAAAATGTCAGTGGGAAATTAATTTCAAAGACATGTGCAAGAATATTGATGAAATACGTAAATTCAATCCAACACAGACAATTATGACTGCTGTAATTAGGGCCATTAGGAGCTGCAGCAGTTCTCTGTCACTTTGGGTATCTGGGAATAAGTAAGCAACCGAACCTGAAGCATCGGTGCCTAAGCCATTGCATCAAATGGAGTGGGCATGAAATAATTATATTAAAAAAATAGTAGTGTTGGAATTATTTTTTTATTTTCCTTCTTAAAATTCCTATTTCCTTGAGAATTTGTTGTCTTACCAATGAAACCTGTGTTTTGCCTACTGCATGAAACTGCTTCAGGGGCCGGATGCCTATTTCCATCCCCCTTTGCAAAGAGGCAGCTCTCAGCTCCAAGCTCCTACTGCAGGACGAGTTGGCTTCTGGACTGCAGAAAAGCATGGGAAGGGGTCATCAGGGTCAGAAGACATCAATAAAATGAATTAAAATGAACGAGCTGTAGATTTACTCCGGGTCACTGGGAGCAGGAATTGTAAGTTTTCCATTTTTGTTTCTGCTGGTTGCGCTTTGCACAGTGGGAGGTTGCAGTATGTGCAGCTCCCCCACATGGACCCGGCTTGGGATTTAAATGAGAAGCTGGCACAGGACTGACCAGGTCTGAAGGTGCTGGGAAGGTGATGTTAGTGGTGCCCATCTCCGATCATCTACGTATAACCACTTTGCAAGGTTTGTTGCTGCAGTCCCAAGAGAGAGCGTGGCAGTGGGCTTGTTTGTAGAGAAACGGATTCGAGAGCGTCACAGCACGTTGGTAGCCTGGTACAGGTCAGCAACTCTCTGGGTTTGTGTCTGCAAGCGTGTATAGGGATGTCAGGTTTTCCTGCGTGTGCAGCATCAAAATCATGTCTCTGAAGGGCTTCCCTCATCGAGACACCTGTGCAAAATCTGCCGGGCAAGTCAGGAGCGTGCTCGCTCTCAGGTTTACATTCAGATCCAGTGCTGGGAGAAACTACAGGCTGGGAATGCATTCACGCTAGTACTGTTTTGACCACTGTTAGAGACAGATGTATTAGTATTTTTTATGAACCCAAGAGAGGATGTGCTGCAGGGACTGCTTTCAACACATAATCTTTATTTTCATACCATTCATCAGTTTCTGGGGCTATATAAGATAACGTGTTTACCAACGTACAACAAAGTGCTTTGAAGAGGTTCTTCTTTATGAAATATAGATGACAGTGTTTTTGTATGGCACAACGAGGAAACACGCTTTGTCGCACTCATGTTTATTTTGGCACTTTATTTCAGAGATGCTACAGCATATAAATGCCAGCTGCGGTTTGAAAGACTGTGGGAAGGATGGAGGTGCTCTCCCAGCTCCGTTCTCCTGCAGGAGACAAACAACCCAGTCGTTTGCCTGGCTTTCCTATTCTTTTGCATTGGCACATCAGTTTCCATCTCGGCTGGTTTCACTCTTGTTGCTGCAAGAGCAGGCTCCAAATGTTCTGCCTCCCTACAGCAAGAAATGGCTAAATTAGCTTTCAGGAAACATTTAATGTGCGTGCAACATGACATGGCAGCGTTGCGGTGGATAGCTTTATTAGCTGAGCTGCTGGAATTGTTTTCTGAGCTATGCTGATCCCTAGCACCAATTGCAAAATGGAACAGAAATTATTTATTGGTCCTCGGGAGCTGTAAGACAGAATAATACTTATTCGGCTGGAAGCACAGTGACCCTTGTTGTGATAGATGCTGCTGCTGCTGCTTTCGAGGAAAAAGCCAACAAACTGATTTTGTAATTGGGAGCAATAATGCCCATTGTAAAAGTTTGGCTATATACAGATTAATTTGCCCACAGGTAAGAACGTCCCAGAAGCTGTTGTTAAAGAGGAATATTAAGTGTGCACAGGAAGAAGCCCAACAGCATGCTCAGACATTTAAATAGCATTGCTGTCGGACAGGCTGAGAGCTACATGAAGTAATGCTGCTGTAAAATGCTGCTTCTGTATTTTTTACCGAGTTCATTTTTGTCCCTGCTTGATGCACAGCCATCTAATAGACTGAGCAGAGCAATAATTCAGCAGTAGCTTTGAACCGGACTTCAAGATCAGAGTACTGTAATATTAAAGAACAGCTTCTGAAAACTGACTGTATTAGGCTGGGATTGCCTCACTCATCTGGCACGTCTCCCTTGTGCATTCAGATCACAGTCCGGTGGCTTACAGAAAGACTTCATGCTCTTCTCTTTCTTCTGTTGAACTGTGCTAAGCAGGGAAGAGCTGGGGACCCTGGAGGAGAGGAGGGAGAACGATGCTGGGTCCAAGCCTTTTGGATAGATGGCTCTTGGTTTTTTGGCAGACCCTTCAAGACGTCAGCTGATAGGAAGAATGCTGGGCCTTGTGGGTCTGCTCAGATCTCTGTCCCCGTGTCCTTTCATTTGTGGGCTGTTATCCATTTGTTCTGTGTTTCTGCATTTCCCATTCCTCTGCAAATGCAGTAGTAAATACTAGCACCTCCCTTTGGCGAGAGGTGTTTAGTTGGCTGAGGTGACCATGGGTCTTCCCACCTCTGCTGCTCATACCCAATCCTGTGAATAATTCAGAATGTATATTGCAGTTACCTGTATCCCTGGATATAAAACGTACCTCTTTCTTTGCTCCTGTGTTTCCTTACTCACCTGACTGTGCTTGTGGTTTCTTGCAGTGTGTGCTGGCACAGAGAACAAGCTGAGCTCCCTCTCTGACCTGGAGCAGCAGTACCGGGCCCTGCGCAAGTACTATGAGAACTGCGAGGTAGTTATGGGCAACCTGGAAATCACCAGCATCGAGCACAACAGAGACCTCTCCTTCCTGAGGGTAAGCAACCTCCTCTTTATTTCCTCCATCTTATGCATATAGAGGAGTAGCCATGGATGCTGGAGTTATGACCCTAATGGAACATTCAGCGTCTGGAGGAGGTCTGTGATAGTACAAGGCTGTACTACCCCCATGGAGCTGGGGCTATGTGCTCTGGCAGTTTCTCACTTGAGAGAATTTCCTGTTTTGTATAAATAATGCACTTTTACCTTTTGGGTTTGAGGAGGAGTATTTTGGCATGGTCTGTGTGTTACCTGTTAAGATGGTAGCAACTACAGTGAGTAGGAGGTGAATGCCCAATTAAAAGAATTTAAGCCCATTGCTATTTGGCATGCCAAAATTGATCATGTTGGGAAAAGCGTCCTAGTTGGTAGTGATCCAACACTCACAGGCTGGCAGCGGAGGATGCTGCAGGCAATGTGACTGCAAATATGGAAGAAACTTGGTGCTTAGGTGTGAGGGCTATGGCAGGAAACAAGGCTCGTGGTGGTGGGGTTACAGGCTGCACAGGTCATGCTCTCTAATAGAAGTCAGCCCATGGCACAGATTTGTGGAATCGCTCACATCTCATTCTGCAAAGCACTCAGGTCACGTTTCAAGATGCGTGTCTGTGTGTTAGTGCCATTTCCATAAGAAGCACGTAGGGGAGCGGAGGAGTTCCAGTCCAGCAGCAGGCAGCCCCGCAGGTTGTGTTACACCCAGGCACTCGCTTGCTGGCTCACGGGTGAGCCTGGTGCTCAGCTTCAGTTCACAAAAACCTGAACTTCCTATTACGGGTTCTAACA
Source organism: Pavo muticus (assembly GCA_016647715.1). Taxonomy (NCBI): domain Eukaryota; kingdom Metazoa; phylum Chordata; class Aves; order Galliformes; family Phasianidae; genus Pavo; species Pavo muticus. The sequence continues at coordinate 322,314 of JACDJE010000146.1, read as the reverse complement.
ACAGCAAAGCAGATTCTTTAGCAGTGTGCTTAGCTGTGCTTCATGTTAAATTTGTTGGGGATTTCACAGGATTTCTGCTCTATACATCGGCCTTTATTTGCTCAAAGCTGTTGAAAGATCTGCAAGCAGAATCCTGCTACCAGATACACGTCTGAGTGCAGTTTGGGGTGCTAATTGCACTCAGACTAACAGGTTGCCTGTTAATTTGAGCGACGAATGCCTCGGAAGTAAATGCTATCTGTGCATTTCACAGTTGTGACAGGTGGGGAAAACACATATGTGGTCATGCTCTGAAATAGATAGCCTTGGGGCAGCTGGACTAATGTTGCCCATTGCATAGACTTTGTGCGAGGGCAGGATCCCTGCACTGCTTCAGGCATCACTGGGGTTCCAGAAGCTCCCCAGAACCCCCAGTGGAGTCATCGTGCATGCCGCCAAGTTCATTGCAGATAGTTTACCTGCTTAAGCTTCACACTCTTCCTACTTCAACCAGGAATAGGTAGGGAAAGCAAATTAATGGTCAATGAGGGAGTCACTGATCCTTGTGGAGAGCTGCCATAAGGAGAGTTAAGTGTTAGCAGTAATGTGGCACTAAAATCAGCAAATGAGAGCAAGGAAAAAGGGCGCTGGTAGTGAAAGACGGTGGTCTGGTCGTGTTTGCTTCTTGGCGACAGTTACTGTTGCTTTTTTATTGGCGTTATTGCTTGTTGTACCTGAGACTGCACTCTCACAGAAGTCCCGGCAAAGAGCAGAGCTTGAAACAACACCCAGCAAACTAAAACTCTAGGTAATATGATAAATGGTGGTCATTAAAATAGAAAACCAAACAGAGGAGAACGTGTTCTTAGTGAGGCGAATAAATAAATAAGATTTGGCATATTTACACCGATAATTCAACATTCATTAGTTAGGCAATATTACTTGTTTTATCGTTTAAACGCTGATTTGAATGGCCAAATGAAGGTGGCAGATGGGAGATAAGTAAATGAAAGGCCATTTGTCTCCTTGACTTCAACGTGTTGAACTCATCCTGCACTGTGACGTTCTGCCAGTCTGCTCTCTTTTTCTCAGTCTCCTGCAAAAATTGCCTACTTTACCTTCAAGCAGGCCATCAGTGGTTTGCGTTGTCTGTGCATCTGTCCAGTGACTACAGTGGCACTGTGTCCCCTTGGCCTTGCTCGGCATAGCCGGGCAGCCCATCACCTAAGGGAAGAGGGAAGACCTGCTGCACCGTCACATCATGCACTCGTAAATGAATACCATAAATGAGTTCAAGTGGGGGAAGAAAAAAGCTCTATAATTTTATTTACCCTGCAGAGGAAGATTAAAAGATCAGCGTCCCATCTTTCATATTTATTCAGATGCTTATTTCCTGAGTAGATTTTCTTTAAGTGTGCGAGTTAGCTCTCAGGATATCTGCTGATTGAGACTAAAGAGGGCTGCACGTCACCTCAATGAAATGCTCAGCCGCTCAGCTTTGAAGCGTGGTGTTGAGATCACAAGTAGCTCTGTTGACCTAAGAAAGGTTTGAACACGCTCCTTGTTCTTCCTAGTGGTCCTGATCTGGTGCGGGCTGGGAGCATGCGTCTGCTGTCTTGGTTTGGTGAGCTGGGTATCGCCTGCTTGTGGGTAGCCAAACTGGGGAGAGGGTCGTGGTGTGAGGTCCTTTCTTGGAGGCAGGGCTGAGATTTTTCTCCCTGTCTGGAATATCCTAGTAGATCAGATACCTATTGTAGATCAAATACCGTTGTAAATGACTGATTCCAGAAACAGGACCCTGTTTTAGAGCCACTTGGCAAAACTGACTGCTTGTATGGTGGACAGTTCTTACTTTCATAATAGCGTCTCTGTACTGAATGTTCTAAATGAAATACAAAATTAGTATACCACGAAACCATCTTCTGTAGGCCCTCTTCTTCTCTTAAACAGATTTGGTGAGCGACACTTATCTCTGACCAACCCCCAGCCTTTCAGCAGTTCACAGGCAGAAGATTGTCTTCTTGTCCCTGGATTTTATTTAACCAATTCAGATTATTTATTTTTGAAGGCATGACTGAAGTTCTGCACCACGCACTGCAATAACTCTCCCAAACGATTGTGAAACTTATTTCTAACTGCAATCAACGGCCTTCAGAGATGATCTACCACTGCCTTTTAAATTCTTTCTTCATTTACCTCGGCAGTGCTGCTGTAGTTCTCTGAACCACGGCTGTTAGCACTCTGCATGTTATTTGCTGGGTGCAAGCTATGTGGCAGGCAGCTTTATTGCTGCTGCAGTTTCTGCACAAATGTGTAGCCCCTTCTTCCCTCTGTCAACATGCATAACCGTGTACTCTGAGCCCATGTTTATTATTTTCCTTACAGCGATGCTTAAACTTTGTGGCAGGTGGAATGTGAGGGCTGGGGTTTTCTATGGAGAATATAGTTTATTATTGCTTCTGGTTGCATTCAGTCTTGGAGGAAGACTGGTTCAGACAGAGCTCCTCTGAGGGAGGCTTCCAGCACAGGCAGGGCAGGAGTTGTTGCACACCTCGCTGCCCATCTACAGTCAGAGCTGCATCTGGTCAAAAAAAATAAGTACTGTGTAGTTTTGAAAAGCTTTCTAGTCTCCTGCAATGAAACAGGTCCGTGCAGGCCCTTCTGAAAGCTCTGGCAGCCTTGATGAGCAGGAGAGAGCCTGCAGGCTGAACAGACGTGCTGGGATGAGGAGCTCCAAGACAGGAGTCCAGTTTGCTCAGCAGATCACCGCAGGGAACAGTCCAGTGTCTTCTTCTGCAGTGAGGTGAATTCCCAGCTGGCAGGCTTGGATAAGGGACAGGGAGTAGCACCTGTCAGGAGACCCCAAAAAGGAAGTGCTGTAGGGTGGCTATGTCTGTAGGGAGGGGAATTTTCTCCAAAAGTGCATTGTAGTCCATCCCTAGGAGATTTAGAGGGGTAAAGTTGCCCTGTGGCATCTCTTCTGCAGTGACCTGCATCTGGACAGCCTCACCAGCGTGTATCATCTCTGGCTGGCAAGAGGCAAAGAGGCCTCCCTGTAATACCAGACCTGGAAATCAAATACGTGCACTTACTTACTTGTAATTGCCTTCCCAGCACCTTGCCATTAGAATACAAAGCATCAGAGCTGAGCGGAGCAGTGTGCTGGGCAGGGCAATGTGTGCCACACGCACCACCTCTGTGGAAAGAGGACACCTCTGACCTTCTGCCTATATCTGGCTGAGGCTCACAAAAGCAATCAAGGCAGCTGCTGTGCTGTGTGGGTTACAAGAGGCCAGGGGCATGCCAGGCCGTGCTCCCGGCATGGACAAAATATTTTACACTGGCTGGCATCAGCTGCCAACTGTGTTGGATGAACCTGAGATGTGTTTGAAGCAAGTTGGATCCTAAACTAAGAGGGTGGAGTGGGAGCAGAGGCCAGCTGCATGATGCATCTGTGGTACAGCTCTTCTCCAGGAGGATGGCTTTTTCTTTCATTTCCCTTTGCTTCTGCAGAAGCTGTAGCTTAAAATAATCTAGGCAGGGAATATTGATTGCCAAGGGAAGCAACAGCTCATGTTTGTGGGGTCATCCAGATCTGTCCTGCATGCAGAAACGGGTGGTCAGATGGCAAGCCATGTAGCACTCGTGCCTTGAGAATGGTGCAGTGCCATGATACAGTAAGAAGTGAGATGATGAAATAAGAGTGGTTCCAGCAAACTCAGGGCAGGGATCAGCACTTCCAGAGCAACACCCATCACCTCTTGAAGCACTGTGCTGTCCTGCTTTCCTCCCTCACTACTAGCTGTCAGCAGCATTAACACTGTCCTTGTACCTGTGGGGTGAGACAGCGCCTTGATGCTTGCTGCATGCACTCGTACCGAAGACCACTGTTATACACCGTGCACTCCCTAACATCACCTTCTCCAGCACCATCCCAACCCCACCACTCCCCAGGAGCCCCTTCCAGCAGCCCCCCTCCCCAGAGCTGCCTGTGTGACCCCTGACCTCCCACCTGCTCCCTCCCTGCTCTCCTGCCAGGACAGCCCCATAGTGCCTGGCTATGCATGCTCCCTCCAGTGACAAATAACCACAGCAGGAGGAGCACAGGGTTAAACAAATGCATTTGCTTTTGCTCCTAGCCCTGCAGCTCAGCACACAGCTATTTCTGTCCAGCTCTTGCAGAGTGTTTTTTTAATGTTGTTTACAAACTCCACAGCTCCGTCTCTCACGCGGCTCATGTTTTTGCTGGTTCCCACAGCCAGCTTTCCACTCTGTTTTTACACTCCTCCCATCTCTGTTCTTTTATTTTCGTGGCTGCCCAGGGCATTGCAGCAGGCAGGATAACTGGGCCGGGAGGATCGCTTCTCTTCCATACACAAAGCCAACCTCCTGCACCTACAGTAATGTGATAAACCCATTGGTGTGCCTTTCTGCCATCCTCTTTTCCCCACCAGCACTGCCAAACCACCCCAGAGCTGCTCTGCAGCGCAGCTTTGGCTCGGCTTTGAGGCTGAAAGTGTAACTTAAAGACTGTGCAAGCTGGTACTCTGTTTGAATTAAATTTTTAGCTTCTGCAAAGCAAACATAGAGAATTAATATACAATTAATCCTCAAGCTGGGTTTGCCAAGCCATAGCCAAATATATGTACATTGGCGATTTCCCTGTTAATTTAGCAATTATTCTTGGTGGCTTTGTATGTAAGATAGACTTCGGAATAACCACTTGTGTTTGTGAGAGGAGCAGCGTGCTGCATAAATGCCAGCTCCTGCTATGACCCAGGGTCAGTGCATGCAGCTGTGTGCCAGGCACTGTGCGGCTCCCAGGCAGAGCTCTGGGGAGGCAGGGCTCTGCCAAAGGGACTGATCCCAACCCGAGGCTTCATCTCCCACGTTGCCAGCTCTCCAGATGTCCCTAACGTGGTGGAGGAGCCTTCAGTTTGGAGAACGTCCTTCAGCTGTGTCACACGTGGAGATGAGAGGATGGCGGGTAGAGATTTGAAGTCCAGGGTGATTAAGAAGTCTCTTTAAGCTGTCTTTTAGCCTCTTCTTTTCAGCTCCCATTGTACTGGAGGCACCCCACCTCCTGCCGCCCTGGAAGCCTGTCTGATTCATGTGCGTGGCAAATGATAGCAACTCTTGAGAGATAAAAGGAGCCTGACTTAAATTATTCACAGCAACCCAAACCCACGCACATGCTCCACATCACTAATCCCTTTTCCTCCTGCCATCCTGTTCTCATGGCTGCAGCAAAGCCTCCTGGTTTCACGTAGGGCGGTGTGCCGGCACCCTGCGCTTTCCAGGTTCCTGTACCCCTCCTGACGTGGGGCAGAGATCTGGAGATCTGTCCTTCCCACTGACCCTTATGACCCTCGCCAGCCCCTCTGGCACCTTGCAGAGGCCAGGCAGGTATGGGGGTGTTCCTGCAGGGATGTGTATCCGTAAGGTGTTTAGCGAAGCCAGCATCCCAAAGTGCTGGGCAGGCACTGCTGGTGGGAGGAGAATGTTATTAAACATAGAACAGTGCAAACCTTCTTAATTAGGCGGTGTTTCTCTTAGAAGCTCTTCTGCCCTCCAGGCAAGTGAAATGAGTTATGCTTTCCCTTTCAACCACCTTATGCTCTTAATGATCTTCCTCTTGTAAATGTAAACCTCTGCCTTACCTATGTGTTGGGAAATGCCGGCTTAATTGAAGCCTTGCTAAATCAAACAAGGAGGTAAAGTTAAGCTAACCACCAACAAAAAAAGACTGGTTGCAAACATTTTCAAATTATAAATGCATTTATTAGGTTAGAAAGAAAATGAGTGCTTTTCTTTGTACCACAGAAAGAGGGCTGTCCGCATTTGGTGCCAGTGGTGAGTGTGCAATGAGTTCTGAGTCTAATCTTAACCCTAACTTGGCACTGGAGGTACCTCCCCGGTTTTATACCGTTCCCTGACAAACTCCACTCAGGTGACTTTTAGGATTATTTCTTCTCCTCTTTGTCTTACCATTATCTCAAATCCTGCCACGGAGCAGAGAATGAAGTCGAGAGAGGCCCAGGTGAGGTATAGGTATTTACAGAGATATCTAATTGTTGTAGAGTGGTATGCACTAAGTGGAAGCATTCTGTGCTTTCCTTCGAGTATCTTTTTCTCTTTTTCAGCATTTAGGGAATGAATCGACAGTTTTTCCCCTAGCCCTCCCTCCCATTTTACTATGGAATAAAATGAAATTTAACAAACTGACTGTCAGAGAGCTGAATAATCTTGCATTGTAATACACCAACTCAGAGTCCTGGATCAATGGGCTTGAATTGCTGTTAAAAGCTGTATGAAAGGGAAAGCAAAGTCTTTTGCTGTAAGCTGTGTCAAGGGGTGGAGGAGCAGAGGGATGGATGGAGGCTTAGCCAACAGTTTTTGTGCTAAACCAGATCAATTTTAAAGGTTTCCTCTGTAGCTGCCTGCCAGAGGGCTTTTATAGTTCGGAACCGTCAGCAGAATTGTGCAGATTGCAGCATTTAGCAGCATTAATGCTCCCCCCAGCCCTGATACTAGCACAGGGCCACCTGATTGCAGAGCAGCAGGCACAGGAGGAGGTGGCCTTCCTGAACATCCACCAGTGGTCCCAAAGCCATGTCCTCGTGGCTGCCGCTGGGTTGTGCAGTGCTTGCCAGGGGCAGAGTGGCACTGCATGCTGACCCTCATGAGGCATGTAGTCATGTGTTTCTGAGGTGTCCCCAGCACCAAACATCATCACAGGTCAAACTGGGAGGGCTTGGCTAAAGCCATGAGGATCCACTGAGAGCAGTACTTGTTTGGGTGGCTGAGTACAAGCATTCCTTTTGACTTCTTCTTCTTGATGACTGTTTACAAGAGTGGACAGTGATAGGACGAAGGGGAATAGTTTTAAATTGAGACAAGAGAGGTTTAGGTTGGATAATAGGAGGAAGTTTTTCACACAGAGGGTGGTGAGGCACTGGAACAGGTTGCCCAAGGAGGTTGTGGATGCCCCATCCCTGAAGGCATTCAAGGCCAGGCTGGATGTGGCTCTGGGCAGCCTGGTCTGGTGGTTGGCGACCCTGCATATAGCAGGCGGGTTGGAACGAGATGAGCATTGTGGTCCTTTTCAACCCAGGCCATTCTATGATTCTTGCACTTGTGTTTGAAGTTAGGTAGGAGGCTAATAGTGTCCACGTTCTATATTGAATGGTGTGTAGTGTTCCTTTTTCCCCTTTTGTGGTGATTAGTTCTGCCAGAAAGGAAGAATGACTTGCTTTGTGGTACTACCTGAGCATAATGAACTTGAAAATGTCAAAAGGAGGGTGGAAATACCGTGCTGGTTTTGAAAAACCCTGCACTTTTCTGTGTGGGGAAAATAAGTGATAACTTAATGTTGCCTACTGGAAGGAGAGGTTATACCAAATATGTATTTTGTATGAGAGCCTTTACTCATGCTTCAAGAAAACAGCCTTGAGGAGCCCAAACTGGAGACAAGAGACCCTCAAAGTAAATACCATTCAGTCTGAGTAGGTTGCAAAGGATGCGGCTGAATGGCCTAGGAGCATGAATGGTGGCAGGATCTCATTCTGATTTCTGTTATTTTGGGACTGATTCAGACCTCAAGTGCCAACAAAGGAGTTGTGAAACACTATAAATAGTTTGTTAAGTCTGAGTGATCCTTAACCATCAGCAAGGAAACCCACTGAAGCTGATGGCAGGCATATTGCTCCCTCCAGATGGGAAAGCCTCTTGCTTTAAACCCTTTCCATACCTTGCTAATTTGTGTGTAGAAAGGATTTGGAAGGGGACTTTTGTAAACAGCTGCCCAGCCCCTGCACCTGTGGTGTCCTCTGCAAAATGGACAGGGGGCAGTGGAAGGGATAGGGAGGCACATGTGTAGTGTATGCCTTAGGAATAATAGTGACCATTCATCCTTCAAGAACACTGAGCAGAGTGAAAGCCTGAGAAAGGAAAATCTATAATGAATATCAAGGAATTAATGGCTGTCTCTGCAAAACTGCAAAATACCCTCTTCAGGAAGCAGATGATGTTGCTGGATTCCTTTCAATCCCGCTGAGTGATCAGCTAGAAAATGTATCTGCTGTAAAGAACTGCTTTGCTTTGATAAGGATGTGGAAAACATGACCTAATAGGTCTTAGATTTAAAAAAAACACATTTTTTTTTACATTTCTCAGGAGATGAGGGGATTTTTAGGTAAAAGAGAGAAGAGAGTGTATTCTTGGGATGGTTGCAACCATGGGGACTTTCAAGTGCTTTGGAAAAGGCTCTTGTAGTTAAAAGTACAGGAGGTGATGAAGGAAAAAAACAAAGCTTGCAAGCCCCCATCTGCCTTTGATTTCCATCCCTTTCATGTAATGTTCTTGTGAGCAGGTGAAGTACCGTCCCTAAAATAGGGAGACCTCTGTAGGACAGCCCCGGCTGTGCCATGGGTGGCCCCGGTGTCAGCGTGGCTGGAGCTGAAGCAGCATTGCCCAGTAGTGACCCTGGGTGCTGAACCACTCCCTTGTCAGCCCATCAGCTCAGTACCAAAACATACATTTGATCTCAGCAGAACAGCCAGTTTTAAACTACAGATTATCCACCACTTCATCTCCACACTTAGCTGCGGAGCTGATTTGTTTCGGCTGTAGATCAATTACACCCCAAAACCAACGCTCAGTTCGCTCGTAGCATGTGAAATGAAGACAAAGCCGTTCCGGGCGCAACCGATAGATCTTCCATTACAGCTCCTCCATCCCCGAGCATCAATATCCATCACTGGGCAGTGAGTGTTCATTCATTCCTCCAGCCCGTCATGCTCATTTCATTAGGATACAATGAATTATTTTAACAGAACGATGCATGTATAAGAACGAAATGTGGTTAAAAGGCCATTTATTTCTTGCGCTGCCTATAAGTGTCCCGCGTTGGATGACACCAAAATCACTCACACTGATCAAATGCAAAATCAAACGCTTATGGTCAGAGCTCATCAGGAGGTGATGCTGGTCATGGATGAGGCAATTCTGTCATACCAAAGTGTTTTCACTCTGCTTTTTTCTTGATGGCATTATGGGCTTTTAATCAAAAATATTCTCCCCTTGCAGCCCCCCTATAAAGCTTGGGAAGCTCTTTGGGATTTGGGATGGTGTGATGGAAGAGCTGATAGCAGTGCAGGAGGAGCACTTTTCCACTCCTCTTACTTTGTTGGTGGTCATGCCGTCTTAATTAAGGAGAAAAACCTCTTTTATTCCTTCCGAAGAGTTAGCCAACCCATTGGTCTCGACCTCTCACCTGGCAAATTGATCCAGCTGGTTAGGCTGGCCAAACAGCAAATTCCCAGAATGCTGAAATAATGTCACTGCTACACGTGTTCCTACTAGGCCAGCTGACATTTCTGTGGGTAGGTCTGGAAGATACCAATCTATACCCACAGTGGTATGTGTGCTTTTCCGGCAGCATCCCTGCAGTGTCATGCCTTGGGATCAGCTCAGCGTGTGTCAGATGAGCAGTGCAAGGCTAAGATGTACATTTCAGGTAAATAATTAAAACAGTCTTTTTTTTTGTTTTGACTTGTAATACTGTCGCTTGACCAAGATGTGTTGCTTTCCAGTCTCTTTCTATTTAATGAAAGAGGTAACTACTTCTGCCTGCTAACGGGTTAGCAGCGCATCGTGTGCTGATGTGCATCGCAGAGCTTTCCAGTCTATATCAGTGAATAGAGTTCACACACTCTCTGGGACTTCAGCATGAGAAGAAATAATTTGGATTGCCATTCTGCACCTCAGCTCCTCCCAAAAAATGTCACCATTCTCCAGATGTGCCTCCAGTTTGAGGTGTAATGTCATTTTTTGGTTTCCTTTTGAAGTTCAAATTGTTTTGCTGTCCCGCCGTACCTAAAGCACTGGGCTGGAGCTCTGACCTCTGTGGGGAAATTACCCAACGTCTTTTTATGTCTGTTAAGAGCTGAAGTTTTGCTAGGTGAAGCCACTGGCAACTCTGCAGTGACTGCTGCCTGTAACTGTTACAGCAACTGTAAGGAGCCCAAAATCAGCAGCTCCTTAAGCAATAGTGTTTTTTTTTTGCCATGAAATTTTAATGCTGCATCACCCTGTGAAGTGATAGCTGATGCAAATATTTGTCAGTTCTGCTGCAGACAGTGTCCACTGGATGTTAATTTGCCAGAACCTTGAATCCCGTTGTGCTGGGTTAGCGTGAACTTCCCAGAAGCAAAATAAGGAGGTTTCATCTTGGGTTTCAGCAAAGGCTTTTCTTGTTCCCTTAAATCAGTGCCTTCAGCTCCATCAGATACATCTCCCAGTGCCCTTCTGGGGCTCTCGAATCCAAAAGGCCTTCTGTGTGACTGGGCTTTTAAGAGGCAGGGATTTTTCCTGGCTTTCATTTAACTGCTAGCTAATGGGCTGTCATCTCACCTAGTGCAGGGCTTTGTTTTTATTTGTGTCTTTTTTAATTGAGCTAAATGCATCTTCTGCCTTCGTGCTGCATTTGATCTCTGCTGGATAGTGCAGATCTTTGCAGCATGTAACATCACATGTTTCTCTGATGGCTTTCGTCTCCCATATGCTCTGGTTCAGTAACAGTTTTGGCTGATCACTGTGACAGCAAAACACCTTTTTATTTAATCTACAGCTTTCTGAAAACATGTCTTTGGGCATAATCAACATAACCTTCAGCTCTTCTTTAAAACCCTGGATCTAAAAGGCAGGAATGTCAGAAAAGCTTTGCGGCTTGCGGGAGACTTCAGCACGTCTGGCAGATGAAAGCGGAGGAGGGAACCATCACAAACGCACCAGATCCATGCTTGTCAGGCTGGCTGCCGGTGGTGGGACCTCTGTGCTGGGAAGGACAGGCTGCCCAGAGGAAATCCCACAGGGAAGAAGCCAAAGGCCAAATGGTGTGAGCAGCCTGGGGGGCTCTACACTGGAGGTGCTCCATAAGTCTTAGCGAGCGCTGCGCTCACTCGCTGTTCACTGACAGAAACTGCCCTGTGCTGAAAGGCCTTTTGGACTTGAGAGCTGTTGGTTTATTATTAGAAGAGTAGATATGTTGTTATTTTTAAGAAGAAGAGGAGAAAAATGAGAATAAATTACAGCAAAATGTCAGCAACTGCTGAAAATAGAGAAGTAGCAACAGGGGCTCTTTGGTGTTTTTGCAGGCAGGCAAGCACAGGCAGCAGGAATAGTGCCAGCATACGATTTCCATCAGCTCAACTCATTATCTTCACCTGTTTTTAAATATTTCAAGTTTAATTTTTAATTTTGGATGACACTGGATAACAAGAATCAAAATATAAAAATTCATGTTAAAATACCAGCTGCAGAAAGCATACATCGATAATGTAAGCGGTGTGGGATTGAATGGCCATGGTCTTCCAAGAAATCTTTTCCATTTCTCATGTTCCCTGTCTGGACAAGATTTATTAAACAGCCCTCTAAAAGGATTGTCCCCTTTCCCTACCTTTTATTATTGGTGGGAGCCAATTTGAGGCTCTTTCCGTTGCGCACAGGGCCAGTGTCCCCGGTGATTGATGAGCCCAGTGGAAAGGGATTTGAATTTTACAAGCCTATGCTGCTTGGAATAATACTACCAGGAAAAAAAAAAAAGGCTGTTCTTCACATTTCAACTTCATTGCCTGTTATTTCCGAGCTTCAGTTTTCTTTGGCTTCTCCACCCCTCCTCTTGGTCATCTCCTTGATTTTCTGTCTTGCTTTGCAGGGTGAGGAGAGAGAAAGTGAAATGTGCATGGTGCAACTGGTGAAGGTAGCTGTTGGAGAAAGAGCTGCCAGCTGTTTGTGGGCAGTGGTGACTTTTATTATTATTAATGATGACGATTAATAGTGATTTGCTCTTGATGCACTTCCCTAGAGCTCTGCTCCATTCAGGGAGGGTAAACTGAGTGTGAACACCAACAAGGGAGGTGGTGGAGTCAACAGCCCTGGAGGTGTTCAGGAAAAGGGTGTATGTGGCACTGAGGAACATGGTGTAGGGGACATGGTGGTGATGGGTTGGAGTTGGACTAGGTGGTCTTAGAGGTCTTTTCCAAACTAAATGACTATATGATTCTATTCTAAGGCTGGCAGGAGAGCAGTAGGACAGGTAGGGCGTATGTGCTTGTTGCCCATAGAGCTGTAGTCCTGTATGTTGGGGCTATCAGTGCAAAACCGCATTGCTCTCTGCTGAAGAGCATTTACTGGATCTCTCCATGATTTGATCGTGATGATGGCCAAACACAGACTTTTCTCCCAGGGATCCCAACAATTGGGTATCTGACTGCTTCTCATGCAGACCTGCTCTTGCCAGTGCTTGGAGAAGAGTCTTTCAAGGCAGAATTTCCCATCTTATTCTCCTCTAGTACATGCTGACTTATTTTACATTCAGACCTCTGATCTTTCTCCTTTTCCTGTGTGCCCAGCAGAGATTTTCATCCTGTAAATACCAGAAGGTGCCTAATCATCCTTGTCTCTAAGAGTCCTAATTTAATTCCTCTTGTTTTCATTAGGGGGTTTCCGCCTTGCTATTTTTTTTCCTAATCCTCCTCAGGAGACCTCTAAAACTTTTCCACTGGAGCAATGGCAAATTTAAACCAGAAGGTTGTTTTTCTTAAGCACCTCTTGAGGATCCACTGATGCAGGCTGAAACAGAGACATGCTATACATACAGCAAACGGGTATTCAAGTGAGTGAATTGAATGCTAAAAGTCAAATTAATTATTCCCTTTTAGCTTTAACTCTGAGCTCTTCCTGCACACTCAGAGCCTCAGGGGACTGTCCTCCCTTGGGGCTGCCAGCTGAAAATGATAGGGAAAAAAGGTAATGCACGATGTTGTGTAAAATTGTCAAAAGAGAAACCATGCAGCGACAGCAGTCAGCTGCATGATGGAGATGGGAAGGGAGGATTTGTGACCGTGAGGAGTTAACTTCTGGAGAAGCCAAAGTCTTGCAAGTATTTGCCACCTCAGTGCGATGGTCGTTGTGGGTTTGACCCAAGTGAAAGGGTTCCTATCACACCAAAACAACAACAGCAAATAAATGGGAAGATGTTGTTTTGTGCTAATTGCAAATTTTTGTTCAGCTGAAAGTGAAAAAAAGATTTTTTTTTTTTTTTAAGTAATTTTAGTAAATGGCAAACCAATGAGTGTTTTGATTTTGTTGAGTGCATTTTTCCTTCCCCTCCAGCTGGAGCTCTTTGCCACGTTCAAGATGAATATTCGATTTACTTCGGTCAACCAAAAATTGGTCTTTCCCCCCGGTGCTGATACGTTTATTCTTGGAGAACTTTCTCCAACCTAATAAGGATAGATTTTTCTCATGGCATTTTATCAGATCTGCCTTCTCTTGGCCGGGTTGAGATTTGAAACAAGAACTCATAGAAATGCAGGTCAGTTCTTACTTTACTGAAAAGAGCTTTTGCCTCTGTAAGAAGTATAATAAATGTAACGAAACGAAGATACACAGATGTGGTAATAAAATTAGTAAATTCGTGAATCATTGAATTTCATTGAAATTACTGTAAATTGTGCTGTTACATTGTTTAATTATGTACAGTTAGCACTGGAATTGCTAACTCCCTGCTGGAGCCTTTTCTCTTAGATTTACAATAGGTCATGGTAGAGTATTTTTCTCATTACTGTCATAGAGGCACTAATTGAACTGGATCCGATCTCCCACACTGACTAGTTTTCTCCTTAGAAGAATAATTTATTTATGTACAAATAGTTCTTCCTTGCCATATTTAACTGGTGCCTGGAGCAGGCATAGAGGGGATGGTAGAATTTATAGTCCATTAAAGCATTTTCCATCAATTGTCGTTTGTGAAAACTCTTTTGGGCATATGAATCAGGAGGAAGATAAATGTAGTTTTGGTAAGTCTTGAAAATACTTTTCTTCTGGCCTACAGCCAGCCCGCATGGGGAAGCTCTGGGGAGCTGTACAAAAGAAATCAGCAACGCTCAATTTAGATAAACACATTGAGAATCCTTCTGCTTGCAGCCTAGGAAATGCAGTATTTGGCCTTTGCTTTCAGAAGGCTTTATGGCTTCTCTCAGAGAGCTGAGGAAGAGGTGGGAGTTGCTTTGCTGGATGAGCCTGTGGATGGGAGGGCACTTGGCATCCGGTCCTTGTAAGGCTGAACTGACGCTGTCTGGTCACCTCTGCAGGAAAGTGAGAAGCAGTGAAATGGAAGAGCTCTTCATTTATGTCTTACCTGAAATCTCAAACATGCCAGAGCAGAAGCCAGTCCTCGCAAAGGCTGATATGTACTGATCTGGTGGATCCAAGGGTCTTGGCTTCTTAAGCTTTTCCGAGCACTTGAGGTTTTCTTTGTATCGATTATCCCAGCTAAACCCCTTCAGTAATATGCATAAGTAATCTATGTGCTGTCTCTTTTCCCATCCTGCTCTCTTTGCACCTTCCATGAGGTTTGTTTTGCATACAAGGAGAGCAGTAAGAAGCAGCGTTCAGCTGAAGCCTCTCCTTTGAGACTGGCTGCCTTGGGCTTGTGCCAAGTAGGTGGGATGGATCTGCTGCAGTCTGAAAAAGGCTTTGGCAGTTGGGAAAAGGGTGTTTCTTGGGTGTTTGTCAGAAGGGCAGTGCACAGTACTGTGTGGAGGTACCAGCTTGTGCATGGGCATGGCAGCCCTCTGTCATGTTCAAGCCTGAACCAGGTAGACTTCAGGTTTTAGACCAGACAAAACCACTTGAAGTCTTTCTCTGCCTATCAGTAGGCATAAACTCAGCTGTTTTATGTGTGCGTGTCTGCACCCATGGTCAGTGGATAGAGAGCACAGTGTCACCTCTGCAGGGCAGCAGGTCCCTTTGCATCCAGTTGGGGATGTCAGCTCCATTCTTGCTCCTTAAGAGCTCGGATTTTGCATCAAACAGAGCCCAGCACCAGGGGCTTCCACCAGAAGCTCCTGTAGTGCCTGTGGGGATGCCAGGGCCATCTCAGCAAACAATGCTGGACGTGGGCGAGTATATTCAAAAGTGAGAAGTATATTCAAAAGTGAGGAGTATATTATTAAAGATTCCATTTTCCTCTCTGTATGTTTGGAGAGCATTTGTCAAATCAATCACAGAATTCATTAGGTAATTATTATTTTTTCATTATTTGCCTAAGGCTTGGTGCGTATCCCCCACGCAAATACAGAAGCCAGATAGTAAATGGGATCAGGAACTCAAAACACCCATTTTGTTCCCTGTAGCACAGAGGAGGAGCTCCCGAGCAGCCCCACAGTATGACAGCTAGCAGCAAAGTCACAATAGATAAGAAGTGACAGGACGCTGTCGTGTGTCATTTATCATCTGTGGCCACGAATTGGATTCCCTTTGCTGTGCACTGGTGGATGGCTGGAGAGGATTGGTGCCCCGTTCCACGTTCAGGGCTGGGCTCTGTTTGTACCCACTGCTTGCAGTGCCCTTCGCAATGCTAATAAGAAAGCTTTTCAGTGCTGTTTTTCTCTAGGTGACCCACCTGATCTGAAAAGCGCTAAGGCCACCAAACAAAAATATATATAATGTATAATTAATGCAGTAATTGTATAATTTTATTCCCCTTTTCATCAGAGCTGCTGTACACAGCATACATATTAAATATGACTACGGTGCTGTTTCTGAAGACAACTGCTGCAGATGAGTTAGGAAGACCTCTGTAGGCTATTCCAGTTAAACATTTCCGTTTCAAAATAAATACAGGCTGTCTTGTGAATAAGAATGAGATTAGCTAAAGCCATTAATTAGTATGACTTTTTAAAAGGAAACTGTAAATGGAATAATTCACCGTGTGCGGCATCTTAATTTGCTGCCCTGTGAAACAGTTTCCTGTTTTTGTTGTACAAATCTTGGGAGGATTGAAACGACCCTTAGGATGGATGGAAGGGGTTAAATGGAGTAAAACACAACTTTTGGGAGACTGCAAGAAGAAGTGTGGAAACACAGAATTGCTTGGTTTATTCTCAGAGCTTCTCCCTAAAGCTGGGAGCAATTTAACATTGATTTGAACATTTATTTTCCTGCTTTTTTTTTTTTCCAGTGGCTTAATTTCTATTCCTTGTCTGGCGTGCCTGTTAATTTTGCATGCTATCACAAGCCTAATTCTTCTCTGTTTCAAATGAATATCATATAAATTAATTGCCATATGATTACCATGTAATTACATTGTGACTCATGACAGTTTAGACAAAGTATCATAGCTACATTTTAAGAAATGATAAATGTTTGACTAATGTGTCAGAAAAATGTAAATACGTTGTGATTATTGTGGCACTTTTATGCACATTAATTCTCTCCTCAGTTTCTGTAAGCTGTCAGTCATCCCGTGGTGGAGAACAGGCAATCCACGCACCTAAATTTATCCGTTTTTAGGGGATGTTTAGCATTTGGGAAGCTCTTTGCACAGCGTCCAGCAGCAGGTATGCAGCTTGAGTCACGCAGTGGGATCCTGCCTGCTGCTCTGGAGACCTCTATCTTCCCAGTAAGCTCCTTATTGAAGGAGTTTATCCTATTACACAGTGCCAGCTACCTTTGCAGTATTTCACAGCACATGCACAATTTTATTGCAGCTCAGCAGCAGGGGGCTATCGCTGAGTTTTTATTGTCTGGGGGTTCCACTGGCCTCGCTTGTCACATGCAGAGCATCTCCGCAGCCCATGACCTCACTGCTGGCCACGGGGCTGAGCGGAGGTCACTGTGAGCTGTGGTCCAGCAGCCAACCATCCCTCCAAACACCAGCCGGTGGGAATGGGGCATGCTCTGTGCTCGTGAGAGAAGTTTCACCTTCAGTTGAGCATTAGAAGTGTTTTTGTGATGTTAATCTCTTTGGTGTTTGATGGTGTCTTATGGTCAGCTGTGTGGTGTCACTCTTTGATTTGTAAAAACTCTTTTTAGTCATAAACTGCTTAAAACAACGTCTCAAGTTTAGATGGCTCTGAGCTCTGTAAAGGTATGAGGGAAACCCATCAGCCATGCCAAGGTAGCCCCTGAAAGCCAGCTAGTGGATGTTTGGTTTCAGTTATGTGGAGCGTCACCTGCTGATCTTGTCTTATCACTTAGAGCTTAGAGTGAAGTGTCCTTAGCAAGCCAGCAAGATTAGGAAAGAGCACTTTGCTGTTTTCAGCTTGCTTCTGCGCTTGTATGTCGACACCATGCAATAAGGCAGGGTAAAACCTGGTTATGGTTATCTGCGGGCCCGTGGCAATGCTGGGAGCCCCGTGTCTGCGTGGGCACAGCTCTTCCCAGCTCTGGGGAAGCTGTCTATGATCTGTAGCCCCAGGAACAAAGAAATCAAATCACCCCCATGTGGGGAGGTGTGAACTTCATGAGGCTGTGCAGAGCTTGTTTAGCAGTGCAGGACATGGATGCTTTCTTTCTGATTCCTTCTTTCTCTCCTTTAGTTAACTGAGAAAAACAGGGAAGAAAATATATTGAAAGACTTGGCTAATGCATTGTGTGACATTGGAAATTACTTTAATAATGAAAGGCATCATTAGAGCAATTAGGGAGGGAGGGCGGAAGGGCTGTGTGTATATATGTAATGCACGCTTAGCCCTTAAAAAAGCAATCAGGGAGTTAAAGAAAGAAATGTGCATTTTCTCAACTTGAAAACTCTGGTCTGATGGCTTTTTCTTTGACCCAAACCAGGTTGTTTTTGCCCTCACGACTTTAATTTGTGCTAAGATTGCTAATTCTCCTCT
Organism: Pavo muticus; assembly: GCA_016647715.1. Lineage (NCBI taxonomy): Eukaryota > Metazoa > Chordata > Aves > Galliformes > Phasianidae > Pavo > Pavo muticus. Next base: position 304,648 of record JACDJE010000146.1, on the reverse strand, counting down.
ATCTCACTCTATATTCCATTGAGTTATCCCCCTGTTCCTCCTCCTTTCCATCCCCAGTGCAGCGTCACGCTGCACTGAGGTGGTCCAGTCTCTACATTAGGATCCCATATACTTTCCAGTGTTGAGATAGCACAGCTCAAATGTTGGGATTACTGGTTCAGGGGAAGTCAGAGGGCAGAGGCTTGTCTGGTGGCTGTGAGCACTGAGCCCCAGCTTTCTGCAGTGCTACTTCGCAGGTTCATGGGAGAGGACAGAATATCCTGAGTTGAAAGAGACCCGTAAGGATCATTGAGTCCAACTGCTGGCTCTGCAGGATCATCTCTTCTGTAGGGTAGGTAATAGGGAAGAGCTGTATTTTCCATATAGTGATGCATTGCCCTTTCTCAGCCACTGTTGCCAGGTGGAAGTCTGTATACTCAAAGATATTTTTAGGATGTATGGCTGCAGAGATGAGGGTATGTAAACAGTTGCCAAAAGTCCCTGCTGAATGTAGTGCTCAGCTTCTTAGACCGCATCCTGGGGTTGATGTTCAGAGCCTTGTGTTGTGCCTGTGGCATAAATGGCAGAAAGCACTACAGAGGGAGTATTTGTGAGTTTGCAAAGTAGCTGTGTGGGTGCTGCTGGAAAGCAGCTGAGCCGTCCCGTCCCCACCAAAGCAGCATCTCAGTGAAATGTCGCTCAGAAAACACTGAGCTCACCTAACTGACATCTTGTGCAGAAACCTGGCAGTGTGGGCCGAATGATGTTAAAGAACAAGAGAAGGCTGTAGCAGTTAACTCAGTGAGACTTGCTGGGTAGCTGTCTTTAATGCTGCAATTAGCTGTCATGAAGTATGCATCAGTACCGCCTTTCTTACAAGCAGGGCACTGATGGAGAAGGCACCGCTTCTGCTGTGCCACTCACGGTGTGTTTCCTGTACTTTGTGATGCCAGGCACTCTCAGTTCTCCCTTTGTTTTCCACAGTTGGGTTTTCAATTACAGGAACATGTTGGTATGTGTTGCTTGAGGACCGTTCTTTAGATAGCTGGGAGAGCTACGCATAAGCAGGTGTAAATGAAGATGCTGCATTGAGTAATATATTCAAGTGCCTCATTTCAGATTGATGGTGATGAATGAAACAAGAAGGGTTACAGAACAGAATAGACCTGGGAGTCATCTCAACCACAAGAAAATACTTGACACAATAGATAAGTAGGGAATTAGAAGTACCGTGCTTACATCGAGTACGGTACTCTCTGTACGAGAGCTAGCAGTTGTGTAAATAGAGGGAATTCAAATTATACTGCTGTTTGGCGCAGTAGTACCTCGCCCAATGTGATGAATTACAGTGTTAACCAGCTACACCAGTACAGAAATGGCAGAGGATGTGGGCAAGCCCTGCTCTGGGCACAGTGCTATAGGCCAGGTCTGCAGCCTCCCCCTGGGCAGCGTCTGGCTCACCGCTCCAGGCCCACTCCCTGCTGCTGCTGCAGGCATGAGGGCCATCTGCTGCTGCCCGCAGGAGGGACCGCTCGGATCGGAGGAGGTAATCGCCTTAGTTCCTCTTCCAAGCTTCACCCAGCAGTCGCTGCCCAGCCTGTGGGGCCCGGCTTTCCCTGATTACAGCAGCTCTTTCCCTATGTTTGTGCTTTCTCCTCGCAGCTGAGATGCACATGTGCCTCGTATTTCAGCACTGTGCCTCACGCTGGCCACCAACCCTGTCACTTCTACCATTCATCCCGACAGAAGGGCAGACTCATAGCCTCCTCTGTGTGCTGTGGCAGGACGAAGGCATGTTGCTATGCATGAGATATGAAGGATGAGATTTGAAGTCACAGATTCATTAAGTCTGGAAAAGACCTCTAAAGATTATCTATTCCAACCCCAACCCATCCCCACCGTGCCCACTAAACCTTGTCCCTAAGTACCACGTCTCCCCATTTCCTGAACATCTGTACTGCGTGAGTTTTTATCTGCTAAGCAGCTGCTGTCTTGGAGCAGACACCCCACAAAGTAACCCTGGTTGTTATTCCAGGGAGGACTAACACCATCAGTTTCTGCCCATGTTTCCCTAAGTGTCGTATCAGAGGGTTAAGTAAACAGAGAGGCACCTATCAGCCTGCAATGTCTGTGTTTGAAGAGACCTTTCTGGAAACTACCACCAGGAGCAAATCCACAGCTTTGTGAAATTCAGTGGAAAATTGGCTTCAAGGAGCATTAACTCAGGTTCTTGGTGAATGTCTTTCTTCTTTATTAAGAGGGGAAAAAAGAAGAAAAAAGAGCACCTCTAGATGCTAAAGTCACTTCTTTTATTTTCCCTATGCGTTTGAACTTGTCCACTACCTGGAGTATTTTACTATTTTATTTATTGCCACTGAGGCACAACTAGATTTAGGCTTAACGCTAGGCTCCAGATGGCTTTTGGAAGGTGATCAGATTTACAGTTACGACACCTGTGCGTGGTTCTCTCCCCCTTCATGCCTTACAGCTAAACCCAGCTCCCTCAAACGCGTGCTGTTGGAAATGCTTTATGGCATTTCACAGTCCCTATAAAGGCAAAGATCTCTATTTCTGCAGAGCCGTGGGTGCAGTTTCTGTCTCCACCGCCTTTCCCACTGCAGAACGAGATGGCGGTAAGACTTTTACCCCCATGGTGGCACGGAGCAGCGACCAGCTCCACAGCCAGGCTTTGCTGTGTAGTCCTTGGAGGGGTGGGAGAAGCAAGGATATTTTCATCCATCCCCAATTCAGCATGGACAATAGCACAAGGAAGCACATCTTCCATCGTTCCTTTGTATGCTTCCTTTTCAGATCCACTTGCAATGAGCTTTTTCAGTTTTTGCATCTGGTATATTATTTTGCTTTCATTTTTAAAGTGTTCTGCATACAACTAAATCCACACGAGGATGAGCAGTTTTCTCCTGTTTTGTTTCTTTCCAAGGCAATAAGACATCTGGCTGCTGCTAGCGCGTATTATCAAGTCGCATCCTTTTAACCCTCTTCATCATTTTATTTGTAAAGTGCTCCCCTGCTGAGATACCAGGGGCCATGTGCAAACAGTTTAAAACAACATTGAGAAATAAACAGTATGGGCAAAAATGATGAGATGCTTTTTAAAGCCAACAAGCTGCGAGTGCCGAAAAACAGGCGTGCTGTGGGGAGGGGGAGAGAGGTGGGATCAGTCCAGCAAAGCGGCAGAGGTTGAAGCTGATCCTTGTTTCAAAAATTAAATGTAGAATAGAGCTCTTCAGCTGTCGAGAGGAACCTGTAAATCTGTTTCTGAATGTGTAGCTCCCAGAGCAAAAGCAGAATCTGTGCACTTGTGCAGAAGCGGGACCCCAGCCCTGCTATGGGAAGGTTCGACAGGGGAGACCGGAAAAATGTTAGGAGTGGAGCCATACTCCTTGGTGTGAGTGGCAGGGGTTGCTTGAATGTCCTGGCTCCACTGGCAGCTCCAAGCACTGGGGCAGTCCCTCTGGAAGCTCTGCTAAAGCCAAATTGCAGTAATAAAGCCTCGCAGGCAGAGGATGAATGGGGATGGAGGCAAAATGAATGACCTGGCTGGTAATGCCTGTGCACCACATCTGGCAAATGGCTCTTTTTGGAAAGGCTGTGTCCAAAAAAAGCCCAAAACAATAGAATGTTGCTAAGATATTGAGCTTTTCATCCCAGCTCCAAAATATGGACATAAAGAGAAGCAGCGCCATGATGCTCTTTGTCCATTGGCGATGCTTCTCTGTTAGGAACACACGAGGCAGCTTTGGGGCACCCAGACTGCAATGCCAGCCTGTGCCTCTCGGGCCACGCATGGAGCATGCCGTTTGTGATGTCCGCTGTGAAGAATACTGTGGGTAATTTGGGCAGGGATGGGGTCTGAGTGACATCTCTGGGAACCGCTTCTTGAGCATCTTTTATGATATTCCTGTGAGCCTGTTGAGCCCCCCTGCCAGCTGGGACACCCCACTGCTGGTTGTATTTGTGGGGTCAGTGTGGCTGTCAAAGTCTGTGACTGCATCTTCCCTCTGGTTGTGGCTTTCCCAGCTTTGCAGAAAATAAGAGGGTGATAAAACAAATAATTTTTGTTTTATCTGTACAATTGGAAAACACTTTAAGTGCAGGAGAATGGTCAGTAAGTGAAACTTCCACGAGCGTTCTTGTGTTGAAATGACTGCAAGAACCGAGCTGTCAGTCCGTCTGTCTGCCTAACGCAGCCCGCAATGGGCACTGAGAGACGCACCAGCAGGAGGGGGTAAATCCCGCTTATTGGAAGGGATCAGTGCTGGTTTTCCCAGCGTTTTCCCATCTGACAAAGCTGTCGGTCTCACACCTCACCCCCAGTGTTAGGGCTACTGCAGGGAGCAGGCGAGCAAACTCAGACCCTTAAAGCAAGCAACACCTCTTGTGTGGAAAGCTGGAGGGACAGCGGAGGAAGGGCAGGGGCAGAGGCCAGCAGGAGCCTGGGCAGAGGATGGGAATGCTGAGTGCATTATTGCAGCGAGACTGGTGCAGGGATGGGGTGCCTTCAGGAATTATCCAAACCCCCTTCCTATCACCTCTCCATCCTCTGGGTGTTTGTTCAGGCTCTGTACAGTTCTAGCAATCCTCTCTGGGACACGTTTAGTGAGGTCCCTCAGGGTTTTCTTGGTAGAGATGAATGCGAGCACATTTTGAGCACTTGAAGGGCAGGTGCCTGCAGCAAAGGAGGAATTTTTCCAAGTAACAGCAGGAGCACAAAGACAGGAAATTTGGGTTTGCTGTGGTTGACGGCATAAGACTCAGTGGGTAGCTCAGAAATCAAGGAATTTAATCAACATGGTAAATGATAGATGTGACTTTTACAGATTCTGTTCTCTTCAATATGGAGACAAAGGGTCTGTGATAGTAAGCAAATGTGAAGTGGGAAAGCTTGGTGGGGAGATGCCTGGTGCTAGGCTGCTCCCCCAGCCCCGGGGGGTCAGACTGCATTGCTGGGGGTTGTCCTGCTGTCATCGGAGGCGTTTTGCTCATCTTTTTCTGTTATTAAATCAGAAGAACCGTCTGATTACAAAGTGCTGATTGATGAGCAGCCCCACGGCAGGCACGTGTGGGGGAAAGGAGGCAGAATCCCCATGAGCAGCCCGGGGCTACTAACAGCGATGGCCCCGTTGTTCCCAGAGAGACGGTGCTGCAGAAATATTAACAGCCCTATTTAAATGACTTTAGCCAGGAGGGTGAGAGGGGAAAGGGTACATAATAACCCAAGAGTTGCCTGCGCTGATTGAAAAGCAAATGAGCAATTTTCAGCCACAAAAATCAAGAGAGAGGACGAAGAAAAGGAGACCTACGAGGCATGCTAATAATCAAGATAAGTGCCGGAGATAAAAACAGTCTAGCACAGCATTATCGTGTGCTGCAGAGTATTTGTAAGGAGATTTCCTATGTGCCGCGAGAATCTGCCGGCGCTGCTGTGTAGATTGAGTCAGGATCCTCAAGTAGTTACACGGAGCTTATTGCCAGCATTTGTCTCCGGGACGTTACCAAAACCAGTGGAAAAAAATATTTCTGATCTTTTCCTTCAGGCGTAAAGTAACATAAATAACGTCATAAAAACCAAAATGGGCTCTTTTTTCTTTTTCCTTCTCATTAACGTAGCTCCACGATGTGGCTCTAAGTGTTCTGAAGGAGCAATTAACGATTCATTTATTTTTTCACGCAAATATTTCCCTGTCTCTTTCCTACTCTAGGCGGCTTTTGGAAAAACAAAAGCGGCTTTAACTGGAGAGGAAAGAAGTTGAAAATATTTGGAACAAATTGTCTTCTCCCCGCACCGTAACCACGGCACTCGCTTGGAATTTGAAATGAAATTGTGTGAATAAAGCGTATGAGGTCCTTTTTAAAAACATGGAAGGAAAAAAATCCAGCCTCTGAAACAAGCCAGAGAAAAAGAAGATAATAGCTCTTGGAAAGCAACCTCTTGGCAAAGAGGAACAAGAGCAGTGGAATAATTTAATTGCTCATCAGCTAATTATACGGTATTATAATGTTAATGTGTCTTCATCATGACAATGTAATAGGTATAGATTGAAGCATATGAAAAAGAAAGTGTTGATGCAGTAATTATAACTAAGAGCGGAGCTGTTAGAGTAATTATAACGCTTCATCAGGTAATTAACGTATTGTTCAACTTGAGACGGAGAACAAAGAGTGAAGAAGTTAAATATTGAAGGACATGCCTTCCACGCTCCGGGGCTGCCGTCCCGCATTTGCTGCAGAGGGTGATACTCTGTATTGATACTGTTATTTTCCTATTTCCCTCTCCCTGTTTTATCGAGCTGGGGGCCGTGGCTGGGCTGCCTGCAGTAGCACAAGCCTTGTTTCCAGGCGATGATCCCATGGATCCCCCCCCAGGTCCTCCTTGCACCACAGGCAGTCGATGGGCTGGGACCAGGGACAGTGCGTGCTGCTGCACGTTAACCTCCCATCAAAGATCCCTTCTGGGGGATTTTGGCTCAGCCAGAGCCCGTCTGCCATGGGTCCCTCCTCTCTGCATGGTTGTGAACACGGGGTGCTGAGCCCATGCCCTGCACCCTGCTCCTGCTGCCCCCAAATGCTGGGGAAAGGAGATGCTGGCTTGGCTCTCGCTATGAAGCTCCCAGGTGGGACGTTGCACTTCCACTGGTCAGTACAGGAAGGACGTGGAGCTCTTGGAGCGGGTCCAGAGGAGGGCCCCTAAGATGATCAGAGGGCTGGAGTACCTCCCCTATGAGGAAAGGTTGAGGGAACTGGGATTGTTTAGCTTGGAGAAGAGAAGGCTCCGGGGAGACCTCATTGTGGCCTTCCAGTACTTGAAGGGAGCGCATAAACAGGACTGGGAATGGCTGTTTACGAGGGTGGACAGTGATAGGACAAGGGGGAATGGTTTTAAACTGAGACAGGGGAGTTTTAAGTTGGATATTAGGAGGACGTTTTTTCACCCAGAGGGTGGGGACGCACTGGAACAGGTTGCCCAAGGAGGTTGTGGATGCCCCATCCCTGGAGGCACTCAAGGGTGGATGTGGCTCTGGGCAGCCTGGTCTGGTGGTTGGCGACCCTGCACACAGCAGGGGAGTTGAGACACTGGTCCTTTTCAACCCAGGCCATTCTATGGTTCTGTGATTCTATGATTAGGGCAGTTCTTTGGGATTGAGTAGTCTGAGCTTGATTTTTGACGTGCTGGTGAAACAGCTGGGGTTTGGTCGCCGCTTTGTACAGAGCTAATAGCAAAGCCTTTGCTTCTTGAGCTAGGATTCCAGTGCAACGTAAGCACTACTCTAAGATACCCATCTTTCTAACTGTTTCCCCAAAGGCAACAGGACAGGGGTTCCTACCTGTCTTCTGCACCCAGAGGGCGTGTGCTTTAGCTACTAGAGCCGTGCTGTACGTGTGCAGCTGCACTTGGCCACTAAAATATATCTTCACAGCATACATATTTACCTTGGAAGAGCTTATTCTAGTCTCAATGTGAAAATTTTGATGTCAGTAATTTTGATCAGGGGGTCTCCCACTCAACTGCAAACCCCAACTGTGACATGTGAAGGGAGAGGGACCGCTGCTGGCGGGTGGGCTGGAGCCCTGCCCTCGGTGCAGCTGGGCACTGACACAGTCTGCACGGCTCCTGTAGAGCTTGTGGAATCGTTGACAGCATCTTATCTTATTTATTTTTATTTTTAGCTTGACCTACCTTCTTCAACCTCAGGATGGTTCTCCCTCGAAAATCAAGCCACCTCACGCTGATTGCCATCAGCCGCAGCAGAATTTCTGATGAAATTAGGGCAGCAGTGAGGCTGGTTTGGTCAGCTCATTTAGCGACCTGCTGATTTGCAAGGTCTTCTGTATTCATTTATGAACTTCTGAGCCCTGCTCATCCTGTTTATGAGCATTGCACCCTTCTGTAGGCTTTACAGGCGTAATGCAGTTGTAGTGTACCCAGCATAAAACATGGAGTGGTTGGTTTTGTAAGATAAAAACGATGTGTTAAAACGTGATTTTAATGTGAATAATGTCATGCAGCAGAATGAAGGGTGTCGTGCTCCTGGTGAAGGGCATGGAAATAGATACTGATGGAGTAAGTATTAGACATAGATGAGCTGAGCTTCTGGGAGCTCAGGAGCTGGAATCATCTACAGCGATGGCCACTGTGCTGTATGTGCTGAGTGAAGGCTGTGATCCTATTCTGGTGAGTCTAAGTTACTTAGGTGCAATAAAGAGAGGGCAGAAGGGACATGAGATTGCTGGTAAGGAAGGACGAAACTCAACAGAATTAAAAAATAAAAGGTCTGATGACTGAAAGGACAGAGATAGAGTAAGGGTGCATGGGGTAAGTGCAGGTTAAAAGCAGGTATCAGAGGGTAGAGGCTCTGGAGCAAGCTGCTGCCTGGCAGGGAGCACGTGCAGGGAGACCTGGTGGAGTGTGGTGCACTCTAACCAAGCTATCCTGAATGGCTGAAAGGCTGAAGCTGCTCTTAAAAATGAATGAAAGTCGGACACCCGTATCTTTTGGAAAAATTAGCCTTCAAATCAAGTGACACGTATTGTATGCAACAAATTGTAGGTGAAAGGGAGATAAGCTGTTGTTTAAACAGGATTTAAATATGCTTTAAATAATATTTCCTGGACTTGATATGCAAAAACCACATTCACTGAGCAGAATGACATATTCCTTTGGTTGGCTCTTTCCCTTTATATGTTGTAATTTTGGAACATTTATTCCTTGTTGAATGCCTTTCTGTCTTGGAAGCATTGTGAGGTATTTCTGCGAGTGCCTCAGTTGCAGACATGGAAAATGTGCTATTTTAACAAGTCTGTTGGATTAGGCTTCAATGTGTAATAGTAATAGCGCTCAGGAAAAGCTGCTCTGAAGTAAACCAGGAGAGCTTAGCCTGTCAGTGTGCACTAATAGCAGAGGCCAAAGGATGTCACCTCCTGTCTAGGCTGGTCCTGTGTTGAGCCAGAACAAACTTCGACTGATTGTAGCTGAAGCTGTGCGGAGAGCCCAGGACTCACCTGCTCCTCCTCTCCCCAGCAGCTGCACTGCTCTGGGCCCAGCCATGGAGGAATTATATTTATTCCTTTAAAAGATATGCTGTCACACCTGAGAATACTCTTGCTATCGTTTCAGCTGTAGGATCCTTACTTAAATCCTCTTCTGAATGCTTGAATTTTATGGTACCTTTGAGCAGTGAGACCGCAGCTAGCTGGGCATTGGAATTAACTTTTTTATATCCATTTATCACGTTTAAATTGGGTGGCTTTCACATCCTTTCAGTAGCAGTTATGCATTTGGAGAGAGCCTGAATGGAATTTGGCAATCCACCTCCTCCCCACCGCGTGGTATAGTTTTATCATTTCTCCTCTTCCTTTCAGCAGTCACCCTTTTGTTCTGGCTTTGTCCTGTCTAGCTGTGAGCACGATGCTCCACACGGGACTGGACTCTCTAGACCACAGTGTGTTCCATCACCTCTCTAGTATCTGCTCTGCCTTTGTTCCTCCTAATAGCTACCATGCTTTTCTGATTGCTGGGGTGCTCAAACCTGGGCTTGTAGCCTTTCTAACATCCAGGAGTGCCCTGTTTGAATTTACTCAAGTGCCCTTTGCAAGAGGGAACTGAAACCTAGGGCAGACATTGGAGCAGACAGCGAGTCATGCCTTGTATTTCCTCTGTCCAGAACCTCAGTGAGCAAGCTCTGCATGTGCTCATCTGCAGTACTGTCTTCCCAAAACAACGCAGGTCCTTTGCAAGGTGACCTGGGATAGAGGGTAGGTAGATACTTCCAACTTCCAAGAGTTTGCCAAGTGGGTACTCAAAATCTTTGGGTGATTTTGCCTGTCCTTCCTGCATTCACAGAGAATTTCTGTGGCAGGCAGTGGTGATCAAAACGTTTCCTTTCCCCCAGTACTGCCTTGTTCCAGCCATTTTTCCCCTTTATTGATCCATCCACGGAGTTTAAAAGATCAGCCAGGGAGCTTTTGTGTTGAAACGGAAGAACAAACACATCAGTGGGCATCATAGTGTTCCTCTTCTATTGACACCAAAGCCAGGCTTAGACTACGCCTTGCTGAATTTAAAGCTAAAAAGCAATTAGAGGAGCCTCTTTGGAAATCATCGGGCACAGCCATGGCCTAATAATCTTATCCTCCTCTCCACTGCCACCACTGTACACCTTCTTAATTTCTTTTCTTACAAGCCATCCATTCAAATTGTCCGGGAGTGGAAATCAGAGCTATTGACTGTCTTTTCACGAGCTGTCGTGAAACAGTGAATAGAAGCAAAAGACAAATGTAGGCACATGCAAGGAAAGAAAAATCATAATTAATATTTCAGTAGAATAAAGTGCCTCTATAAGGACAAGACTGAAAATAAAGTAGGAAGGGATATTAGCTTGACGTATATCAAGGTTTTAGCTATAATATGTATTCACATAAATCCATACTGCATTTGTGCCTAGTATGCATGTTCGACTAATAGGGAGCACAAAGGCGAGAGGGAAATGAAGCCTCTGGATGAGTTTTTAAGCAGTTTCCATTGATTGTCAGATGTGGGGATAACTCTTGGGTGTCAGAGCTGCGGGAGCTGCGTTTCCTCGTGGTGGGAGAGCTCTACAGACGCTTGCAAACACTGGTGCTCTGCTATTAGAAACGTTACAAACGCAATATGTGAAATATATTAAGGCAATTCATCACCTGGAGGTTTGTTGGGTCCCAGTGGTTGTGGTGTGCCTCTGACATGGGACTGCCATACATACCAGCAGCACAGTTGACACCGCTCTCCCTGTCTTTCCAAAGACATGGGATTTCCAAGTGTTTGCTGTTAAAAATAGCTTGCATGCTTGCACTCTGCTTTTGAAAGCTTTTCAGGAAGACTTACCAGCAATTTCTGGTGGAGATGGAGGTGCTTTATTAACAACAGAGGAAACTATCTCAACTGGCTTTAAAAGGAATTTAAAAAGAAGCCGGGCTCGTGTATGGGCTTTTGCAGTGCGTGATCCTGCCAACTGACCTGAAGTATTTTGGAGATTCTCACTGTAGGAGTGACTGCAGTGCTGCAGATTCCCATGCAGAGCCCGAGGTCTGGGAGACAAGGTAAACTAACTCAAAACCTGAAACATTTGCCCTGTAATTTATGTCGATCATTTGCAAGTGTAGTCCTGAGGCAAAGAGCAGATAAATTGCTCCGACAGTATCCAATAAGTTTCAGCCATTGTGTGACTACTAATAATTGTGGGGTTTTTTGCAAGATACATGTTTTGCACAGATACAATTACTATATTTTACAGCAGTCAATGCAAATCACTCATTTCCATATTGCATACCAACTTCGTATCTGATTAGCGTGGCAAATTCAATTTGTGTTAATAAGCCTGAGGCAGAATTAACTTGATACATTACCATTTAGCAGTGTTTAGATAAGAAAAACAAGTTGTTTGGTTTTGCTTTACTTTGGTTTGCTGTAGTAAAATCAACAAGTTGATCTACAGTGTTAACGTGAAACATTTTACATCTCTTGGTTAGAGAGGCTGCAGGTGCAGACATGGGCATCACTGGAGGTGTCACAATCGCAGACTTGTACTGCTGGGCTAACAGGAGGCAGTGCAGATGGGGATAAGGAGAGAGTATCAACAAAATGTTTCTCAGGAGTCCAGCTTGGTTACAATACCTTTCTAAATGCCATTGGGCATTTCAGTGGTGTGTGGGCTCAGGGTCTTAATGCCTAATGCGATGTAGAAAATATTGTCAAAGGGTAGCCCGCAACACAAAGATGCTGTGAGGAGCACTTTGCTGCTTCTAAGACCAGCCAAACACTGCTTTTGATTATACCTGTGAAATCTTATTGATGTAGGACAGCATCATTTTGTTTTGCAAAGTCAACTGTTCCCAGCAGAAGTAGCCATAGGTGGACTTCAGTCCACTAATGCTGCGTGAAATGGATTTAAAAGGGTAATCTTAATTCCTGTAATGGCAATTTTCACATGTAAATGATTTAGAAGCATGCATACCCCTTGGCTGTTGGGGAAACCTCGACCTCTGGAGCGCTTTGTTAAGGTTATATCTTACTTTCCCTTCGAGCTGTCCCTGCTGTCCCTTCCCAGCTGACTGGTGCAGTGGGATTGATCGGCACAGGGCACACACGTAGCTGTGAGCAGACGTTGCCATTTTCATTGCTCAATACATGGATGAGAATATTTGAAATATTCTGAAAGGGGAAATATTTGGAAATGATTTGTAGGCTCGTGTGCCTAGAGTGCTTGCTGGGGAGCGTGTCCTGTAATGTCCAGATCTTTCTGAGAGGTGACATTGTCTCTAAATCCAATGGGGGATAGCAAGCTTTGCTTGGGCTGAGTCTTTGCCTGGCTTTCAGGAGCTTCAAGACGGGCTTCCTGCTATGCCTTTTGATTCCTATGTGCCCGTAATTGGAGATCACACACCGTCACCCCCGTGTAAACTGCAAAATGGACCAGAGCAGTAATTTCCTGAGCAAACCAGCCCGCAGCTCTGCTTGTGTGGGGAGCTATGCACTGATATACACGAGCTGAGGATCCAGCCTGGACTTCCACCAGTCAGATGTGTGTGGAACTGCCTGCAGGACCTCGATTGTCAGTAAAAAGCCGATGTTAGCAATTTTCGTCAGGCAGCATGGAAATTAATTAGCCCAATTTTATGGAAATCAGCTCATTATAAATAATTTTAGCTGGCCCATTCACAAAGCACTTTTCACATTAGGGAAAATAAAAAAGAAAAAGCAGAGCTCTGTGAATTGGATGCCGAAAAAACTCTTTTCTCCCCTTCCCTCTTTCTAAAAACAAATGAATTTCAGCAGCTGTGCCATTTGCAGGGGAGGGGCCTCGCCCACAGCTTGAGTCTCCAGACTGAGCTCTCCTTCTCAGCGCCTAGAAGAGCAACATGAATGAATGGAGCGCTTCGTGGCTGCAGATGGACCTGTGCTGCTGCCGCCCTTTGGCCTGGCCAATGGAGGACTCTCCCTCTGGGTTTTCCAAGCTGCAAGGTCCTGCCTGAGGTGTCCATCCCAGCCTCAGTAGGTGCTGTGGATGGGCTGGGCTGGATGAGATCTCCAAACAGTCCAGCTCTTATCTTTCAGAAGGTGCTGCATTTCGATCCCCATTTTTTCTAAGGATGTGGTGGTTCTGAAGAGGGCTGAGCACCATCTCTGCTCCTTTTTTTGCTCCCTTCAGTGCTTTTGCCAAAGAGATTTTTAATGGCAGTCTGTCCTTAAATCTGTCGTGATATTTCATAGGTCATGGAAGGAGCAAACACCTTCACCTTGTGCACAGTTCATCAGTTCCTGTGAGAGTCATCAGGATTTGCTGATCTTCAGGGCATCTAGCAATTGATCCTTGGCATGTCATTTTCCTTCTGACTTGGGAAACCCCTTGTTTCCCAACCAGGACTGGGTGTCCAGGTGAAAAAACACTTCTCTTTCTGAAGGCAGTCCCTCCCTATCCCTGTTTCTTCTCTCCAGTCTCTCTGGGCTTAGGACTAGTGCCTTCCCTTTCCCGGGGAAATGCTGTTTGCAACCACTTTGGGGGTAAATGCTGATTTTATTTAGTGTGTCATGTATTCTGTCTTCCCAGTGAGCAAAATCTGCTTGGTTGCTGTAGTTCTTCAGCCACTGACACCATCACTCAAAGGTCGCTCCTCCTTCCTTGCTGCCTTGACCCAGGCATCACGAAGTGAAAACACAGGAAAAGAGGTCCGGGAATGATAAAATCAGGGCGAGTTTGGAGAATGCAGCACTTGGGTGCAGGTGTTTTTAGCAGCCCCATTTCCAACCCACATCTGTGTAGGGACAACTCTGTCCCTGTTTGTGGGATCTCGCCATGCCCAGGCCCCAAAGCCAGCGGGCAGATCTCGTACAGCCACCTTCAAAGAGCATTGCTGTGGCCCTTCAGCAGCGCAAGCATACCTTCACACTGACACAGTGAATTACGCCGCAGAAAATGCTGGATTGTTGCAAAATGTGAACTTAAAATAAATTGGAGCTGAAGGCATGTTTTGGAGGTGCGAAAAATCTTTCTGGCAAGTGACAAGATCAGAGTTATTACTCCTCCGCTATTTGCTTAAGCAGCTACTATAAACAGCTACTAATCAGGCTCCCCCGGTGCTCAGAGGTATTGGTGGATTGATTTTAATTAGATTGGCACCTCTTTGTTAATTCTATAATGTTTGTTTGCTTCTACGTTAGAGTATTTGGGTGCTGTGATTTTGTTAAACTTCTTTAGGCAAATGTGAATTAGTGAGCTCGCAGGCATGGTGCTCCCTTTGCCATTGGGGTTTTGCAAGAAACATTTTTAGACACCCCTGAGAGCAATTTGTAAAAGCACCTTATGCACCTCCATTGGGTTGAGCAGTGTTACTACCCAAATCTTGCAGCTAAAAGCAGACAAAAAAATACCAATGTTTGGGTGTCTTTCTTGGAAGGTTACTCAAGAACAGCTACAAAGAAGGAACGGGAGGAAAAAACTGCCTTGCAAGGTGTTTCAGCCCCCTGGTGCTTTGCCCCAAGTGTTACGTGGCATGTCCTCGCCCAGCACCGTGAGCACCAGTTGGAGCTGGTGTGATGGGCTGCACACCACAGCAAGCAGTTTTGGTGTGTTTTATGCCATATAGAGAAAGGGCTTTGGTCTGTGTCAGCAGGGAAGGTGCTGAACCTCACAAATTGAATCGAGTCACATCTGGAGGCTGCGCTTTTGGTGGGGATTTTTTTGCTTTCCCTTCTCTCTTTCTTTGGTATGAGATTGTTTCTCTGCAATAAGAAGTGATTATTTCTAAACCGGATCTTTTCTTTTATGATTTTTGTCTACTTACCTTGATTTGAGTTTGTTTTTCCTGGTTATTACGGATTTTAGGCTACTTCCCACAGGTTATCGGAGCTATTCCTATGCTGAACCTATTTCTTTCTGATTAACCGAGGGTGCCCCGATGTGTTCCTGATGAAAAGCAGGTAGGGGGCTTGTAAATTGAAAAATGAACTTTAAAACAAACCCCCACAGCAGAGCGTGCTCTACACCAAGAGAATATTGAGCATTCAGAGACTTTTACACCACGCTCCCTTTATAAGCTCAGCCAGGGCACGTTTCATCATGGATGGGAGCTGGCTTTTTGCGATCACATCTGCCGCATCCTCGGTGCCACCTGGGTGAAGTTGCTTAAGCCAGCCAACCCATGTGTGCAAATCCCCAAGCACCCAAGATGTTGAAGTGTCTATAAAGGATCAACGTGACATATCTTCAAGTATGAAAATGGGCATGGAGAGCCCATATGGTGGTACCGAGCCCGGTGCTATGGAGTTATCCGTGTTTTCTTCCCAGCACCTTTGTGCAGTTGTTTTGAATCTTTTTTGGGTATAAGTCTTTCATCTGGCATTTCTGCTTTTCATCCTACTGCGTCTCATCTCTTCTTGATCTCACATCTGATGACAAAAAACAAACCAAAATTCCTCACTCTGCAACAAGTGTTTAATTGGAAGGCTATTTGAAGACCGAGGGAAGAAATTTGCTGAACTAGTTAGTCCAAACAGCTGAAGGAGGCTCATTTGCTGTGGTTTATTTTTTTTTTCTTCTAAATTATATTATGAAGAGTGAAAACATTCTCTTTGGTGGGAGAAGTTGGATTTTTAAATTTGAAATTAAAAAAAAAAATCATAAAATAGTAGATACACTATTTACATGATGATGTAGTCCAAAGAGCCTCACCTGAGAATGGGTACATTAAACACTTCTTCTGGAAGGCAGAGTTCTGCTCTGGATGCTTCTGTCCAAGGAGCTAGAGGAGTGGATGCTGACAGAAGGGCCCCGAATGGGCAGAAGCTGTGGCAGGGGATGTCTGTGAGCCCACTGAGCACTCCTCTTGGAGTCATAAACGTGAGGTGTTGGGGCAAAGAGCTGTGTTATTGATTGGTTCCTTTGTTTTATTGCTTGTTTCGATTATAGGTGAGTGTGTGCTTCTGAGTGGTGGGAGGGAAGGTAAGAAAATGCAGGGAGAGGATGGACTGAACACTGCCTAGATGGGTTCAGCCTAAGAGCAGCAGTATTATGGTTGCAAACAGATTGTGCAGTGAATGTGGAGAAGCAGCCATCATTAGGGTTAGGATGGCCAGACACACCTCAGCCAAGATATATTACAGGCTGGCTTACAGTGTTGTATTTTAGCCAGCACAAGTGCTGCTATATGTTACATCAGGATGCTGCTCTGC
Organism: Pavo muticus; assembly: GCA_016647715.1. Classification (NCBI taxonomy): domain Eukaryota; kingdom Metazoa; phylum Chordata; class Aves; order Galliformes; family Phasianidae; genus Pavo; species Pavo muticus. The sequence continues at coordinate 288,444 of JACDJE010000146.1, read as the reverse complement.
TCAATGCCTTTTGCTGGCACTGCTGCCCAGAGAGCTGTGGATGCTCCATCCCTGGAGGTGTTCAAGGTCAGGTTGGATGGGCTCGGGGCAGCCTGAGCTGCTAGGGGGCAGCCAGCCCATGGCAGGGGGCTGGTACTGAGTGGGCTTTAAGGTTCCTTCCAACCCAAGCCAAGCTGTGATTCTTTGCACTCTTTGTAGTGGTGGATTTGATTGCATGTCCCTCTGCATCAGCTGGTGAGCGCCCTTCCTCGGGGTAAGCGATGCCTTTGTGCCCTGGCCTACAGCCTCAGGGATGGTTCAGCACTAGTATGCAAAGAGGAGGAAGGAGGGGTCTCTGGCACGCTGGTTGGATGCAGAGAGGAGTAGCAGGCACACCCAGGTGCAGGACATGTATACGCCCTCCTACATGCGGGGATTGCATTCAAGGCAGTTGTAGTAGTACTTCTTAAACCTCTAAATGCAATTAAATCCTGAGTTAAGCCTGACAAATATGACCTGACATTGTGCCTTTGGCTCGTGCCGCCCTTGCGTTTCGGCGTTGCAGTGAATGAGCTGCAGCGGATCACCTGCTCCAGAGTGAGCCGGGGTAGGGCACCGGGCTTTCACTCACATCAATCTCCTTTTTGTGATGTACACTTATGTCTGACAGCTGAATGCGTGTTTAATGAGATTTCTAAAACAACTGGGTTTTGATCCGTTAGAACAACGCGCTGTGTGAGAAGGTGCCGGTGCTGCTGCACAGCCGAATGCTTTAGGAAGATTAACTCACGGGAATGCTGCGTAAGGCTGAACGGCAGCTCGTGAGCAGGAGAGATGTGATCTGCTCCGTCCCAAAGCGTGCCTGAATGAGGAAATGCAGCATTTCTGAAGGCTGGAAGGCATTTAATTAATCTCACTCCTGCCGCTGTTTTCCACGTGATTCTGCTCTGTAGCCCAGCAGCCCTTCCATCCGGAGGTCCTCCTGCTGCTATCCCCACTCAGGGAAATCTCTCCCAGGGAAATTCCCTCCACACGTGGGTTGCAGGAGAGCTTCCTCCCCTGCCGACGGTGCTTTTCAGGTTCATCACTGAGCTTTCCTTCTCCTCTCTTGGGAGACTGCTGTATCCCTCGTTTGCTCACATCTCCGAGTTGGTAGCCCAAGGGAGGGGCTTTCTTTTTGGGTTGATATTCTCCAAGCTGCTGCTGCAGTGCAGGTAATAAACAGCATCCAGGAGAACCAGAGGATGCAGCAACAGGCTGCAGTGGGGTGCTTTTTCTGCCCGCACCTGTCAAAAAATACCAGGTATAGTAACAAGTGTCAGGAGGAGCAGAAGATATAGCAAAGATTGCTCGTGCAAACTTCTGCTGCAGATAGCAGAGGCCAGGGTAACTCAGGTAAGCATCTGAAGCACAGGGATTTCTCTCAACTTTGAACCTCTTGGAGGCTTAGCCATCATTCATGTGAAACAGCGAACGTTAGAGTGCAGCAGGCTGAACTCATCCCTGCTCTAAGAGCAGCAGCTCGCAGGCACCAGGGCTGTTTCTTTGGAGCTGTGGTTTGTCGGATGTGCAGGAGAGCTGCAGTTACATTCACAACCTGGAAGAATCCTAATTGTGAGCATTTCCCAGTGTGGGAAAGCACAAGGCCTGCCACAGCTAAAGCCCAGTGCAGCCATTCCAATAAATAATCAGAGGTGCTTGAATAATGGAGTGAGGGATGTGCTCCCTGTCTGTGAGCACTGGGAAGGCTGCTGCTGTGCGTGGCCATACTCCTGGCTGCTTTGAGCACTGAAATGCAGCAGCATTGGGGCTGTCTGGGGAAATTTCTCCATCGATTTCTGTTGTACCTTTCCTTTAATTTGCCTCTGACTGTGACATAGCCAGCTGAAACCCGCTTAGCTTCAGCGACAGGCTGATAGCTAAGCAGGTATTTGAAGCTGTACCTGAAGCTGATGGAGGGACAGCTGACCGCTGTTTGAAAGGGTAAAACAGAGGCTGGCTGCTTGATTGATTGTATTTTCCTCCAGGTGTTTTAAATGAAACGTTTATTTTGAACAATATAAGGCTTCTTATCAAAACCTCTTGTCATCCACATTTTGTTTTCGTTAGGAAAACAGGCTCTTCACTTCTCCATGAAGGTCTTTGAGATGGACAGTTCTGTGAGTTCTTTCTGAAAATGGGTGGCATTTTTGGCCAGGCGTGCTTCTGGCAGCGTTTGTGTTTTTCTGTGGCTCGGTATTGCTGGCCCTTTTTTTAGACCTGTCAATCCCTGGCATTTGCCAGGAGGTGTTGCACCTTGAAAACAGAACAAATGACTGGGTTTGGTTCTGGTTGCTTTTTCAGGAAATTACCCTGACGAAAGTGCATTTACGTTCACTTTCTTGGGTGTCTTTTCAAAGCAAGCCTTCATGGTACAAAAAAGGTTTCCTTATAGATGCCGACAGTTCAGTTATCTCTGTATCAGCTCCATAGAAAACTCTGTTAAGGAGTTTAAGAGTAGGTTGGAAATGTGTCTGCTGGAGATACGGACAGTGAGGGAGCCTCCGAAGAGTCTTTCTTCGAAATCTCTGTTCCTGTAGGCACGAAGAGGTCTGTGCGTTAGTGAACAGTGATTGCAGTGATCAGGGAATGGATCTCGGTGAGGTCAGTTTGTATCTGGAAAGTTTAAGGTCTACCCTCTCTTAAAGAAAAAACAACTGGAAAAATGGGAAAAGCAAAAAGCAAAAAGCCCTCCCTGAAGTCATTTTTATTCTCCTTTAGAAATATCCTGGCTCAGAGTTGTGCTGGACAGCCTGGATGGCCTTCAAGATATACCATTCTGGGGAGAGCTTTTCTAAGTTTTTTCTCATGCTTATCTGCCTAATGCTATTTTAATCCATCCTCTAATTATTTTGGATCGTTATAATCCACTGACCTTCTCAAAACTGTTATTCCAGTGGACGCTAACACTGGAAAACCTCTGTTCTTAAGCTGTGGCTTAAGTCTCTTTTTAGTCTCTGTCTTTTGTATATACTTTCTTTGTACATTAGGTCTTGTGCATCCCTGAGGGAAGAGGCAAGAGAAAATGAGAGCTGGCTATACCTCCAGCACAGTCACCCAGGGGAAGGGCAGGTGAGTGCTTTGCTGGGAAGAGCACTCTAAGAGGTCATTTTGCTCTCTTTCTGTACTGCCTCAGCCCCACTGGCCTCTGCTTGACTTTGGTGACAAGTGAGATCACTTTGCATTACACTTGGCTGATCAGACAGTATTCTAGGAAAGATTTCTCTGTCGCTGACTTCATTTCCCTTTGCCTGGGCAGGTGGCTTTGTGTTTGGATTGAATCTCCCCCAGTTGTGCTGCATTTCCATGTGCTCCGTTAGACTTGGTTGAGGCTGTTTGCTGATGGGAGGCACTTGAGGTGACCTTTGTATTTGTGCTCTGTGCAGGGCAAATAGCAAGCCCGTCCGAGAGGCCTGCGGGATGTGTGTTAGCCATGCTGTGTCCATACTGAGCTTGGACAAATGGTAGGCGAGGGAAGGCCAGTCCCTCCTGATTTCAGCTCAAGCCAAACTTTTCTGAGGGATTTTCAAACGTGACATTATTTATCCCTGTACTCTGGAAATCGGAGTGATACAGCAAGGTCCCTATGGTGTTGGTGAGCATGTGTACAGCTACAGTCTTCTCACTCCCTTTAGAGGGAAATGGGGAGAGAATCTCCTTGTCCTTGTTTTGCTAGTAGGAAAGGTTGAGACCAGAGAAAGTGTATGACTTTGAATGATCTCAGGACATAGCTCTGATTGTCAGTGTTCATTTTTATACTCATGTAATAAGTTAACAAGGCTAGGAATGGAGTTAAACGCAATTATCTTTATTCGTTTTGCAAACTAATGAAGAATCCAGGGAGAGAGGTGGCAGTGAATCATGCAAAGACATTCATGATCAAAATGAAATTTGCTCCTTCCCGAAGGAAAGCGCCTCTGGACTTTAAGGCAAGGCCAAGAAAAAGATGTATGGTGTGGTGTCAGCCCTGCTTTGGCTGACTGCAGTGCACCTGGGTCAGGACTTGTTACTAGTGATGCTAAATCAATACAAACAAACCCAGCTCTGACTCCTGGGTTATTCATTGGCTGGAGCTAATTCCGGGCACTTGGAAGGAAGGTAACAGAGAAGTGACTCCCGTTGTTTGGTAAAGCATGTCTCACGGGTACATCCTGGGGAAGCCTCTTGCCTTCATGTCTGGCATTCACATCCATGTGCCTCTTTGTGGCACGGAGATAACCTTCAGGCAGCTCAACTTGAGGCCCGGAGCAGAAGATTTGAGAGCATAGATGATGCTCTCAAACTACTCCACAGAGATTTGGGCCTGGGGAGCCTCTGGATGCTTGCTAAAAGGGCATGACAAGCTGAAGTTTCTCCAGTAGGATTTCATGGCTTGAGGGAAGACCACATCTATCAAAAGCTTTGCAGGACTGGCTTAGTTAGAGCGTCTTGCATTCAAAGCTCTTTTCTGATCAACTTTGGCTTTGAACCCATGCCAGCCTTATAAATCCAGTTGCTGTTGGTGGTTCTTTTTTTTTTTTTTCAGCTGTGGAAAAAAAAAGAATGCAAAGACTTTAAAGCAGTGCTATAATGACAGAGATAAACAGTCTTTGTATGCTTAATATCAAAACATTTAAGACAGCTTTCTTTTCTCCTAGATTAAAACATAAAGGAAATACACTGAGCAAATGCAGTGCCTTGAAATATTTCAAAGAACCTGTGGGCAGCGAGCATCTCCCCAGTCTGTGCTGCTGACCCTTGCGTTGCCTGAAGGAAATGATAGTGTTGAGACAGTGTGAGGCATTTATCAAGAGCTGTGGCCTTAATGTTGGTCTCTGCTGTCTCACATAGTTTATGTTTCTTGCTCGGAGATGGGCCACATCTCTGAGACTGTGGGAAGATACAGAATGGAGCCCTAATACGCACTGTTAATACTATTCACAGTGAACATTTTACTTCTGACAAGCTACAGTACTTGATCATTCACATGCTGATTTTTATAGAGATTATATTCTCTAGGGCAAGAAACCTTGTTGCTGTAGCCCTCCTGTAGTGTATTACTGACCTTTGCAAGGCTTCTTGAAATGCTGCACGAGATCTCTGCTCTGGGCAGGGAGACCATGGGAAATCCCACTTTGTGAAGCACTAGATTTTACCCTGAACTTCAGCAGACGTGTCAAGAAATGCAAAAAGTGGATCTGAGGAATGATTTTCCTGACTTGCAGTTCTTTCCAAGGTGAAACGAGCTTTTCTGTTGGCACATGTCAGCCAGCCAGCACAGCTCATCACTGCCCCTCGTTACTGAGCAAACCACATGTGTAAAGTGCAGGGCTTGCAGAGATGCCAGGTCCTGAGCTTCAATTAGAACCCAAATGTCTGCTGGGCTTCCAGGAGTGTTATTGTATGGAGCTAAGGCTTCTGTGTGAATTAGGAGTCATTTTAAAGGGAGAGATGCAGTAGATCATTACGTAGATTGCCATGAACGTGTCCAACACATTTGGCTCTTCAGTACTATTTTCTCATGTTACTACATGTTTGTAACTGTATTGCTGTTTCCCATTGCTGGAACAACCTGGAGTCCATCTCGTAGATATGTTCTTTCATTCCTACCTGGACTCAGTGCAAATGTTCTGCAAAGCTTTTTGACATCTATTTAACCCCGAGCAGACGGGTGGATTTCTCTGGCTTCTGGAACTAAAGTACATGCTTCACAGTGCTAAATAAAATGAATTTAAGCACTTGCTTATTTCAGATCATTCCTGGATGGTCTGGGATTTCTGCTCCTGATGTGGTTAGCAAGTTGCTGATGGCCAATCTCATATTCTTCATGCATTTCTGGTATTTATAAGAAATTGCCATATACTGTACTTTGGAAGAAACATTTCCCATACTGTCAGTTGGCAGCAAGCTGCTCTGAGGGATATCCCACTGTTTTTTTTTTTTCTGGTGAGAGGTGTTCAATCACACCAATCTGTATTGCTGTCTACGTATGTGCCCTCCTTTATCATTTCTCTTCTCCCCCTGGAGGACTGAAACTATTTTTTTAAAACGATTTTCATTAATTGCTGAGGGCAAACGATGTGTTTATTGTGCGAATCATCCTATGGAGATTTGTGTGTGCTAAAACTCATGTCACTACAAAGCATGCAAATAATAGCTTTTTGAGCATTATTCAAGTGCTCTTTAGACTTGGCTCAGTAGATGAAGGTTCAATCTATTGTGATCTTGTGCAAAACATGGTCTTCCTCATGGAGTCCTTCCAGATGCGATATTCCTCTGGCAGCTCTGGTACAGGCTCAGTAACAGCTGCATGGAACCTATTCAGGGCTCCCTGGTGACTTCACCAGACTCTTTGTGAAGCAGTATTGCTGAGTGAGGCCTGGCAATGGTAACTGGAGGTGTGTGACTGACTGAGACATTTTTGGCGAGGAGTCTTTTGGTTGGGAAGCTGTGTGAATGGAAGAAGACAGAACTTCTGTTGTGATGCCTTTTTTTGTGACATTTCTGCTTGACGGACGGAGTCTAAAACCCATTTGTTGCCTGTAATCTCATTAAAGGTAAGTTTGAGAAACTGAAAGAAAAAAAAAAAAGGGAAGGATTTATTTGAGGGCAGCCTGCAGTTAAAGTGCTTCCGTTTGTTGTGCTGGCCTAAAGCTCTGCTTCACGTCAGTTCATCATTACCTCGTGCTTCTGTATTTCAGGCAGCCAGGGTGGAGGAAGGGAGGCAGGGAGAGGAGAATTACTCTTTTTTCTGACATAATAAGGCCTTGATAATTCTTGCGTGAAGCAGATTTTATTTATCTCCTTGAGCATTTCATAGATTTTCTTTTATAACTAAGGTAGAGGTACTTTCTCATCTTGTCACAACTCATTCCTCCTTCCATCACCTTGCTGTTGATTTTCACTAGCTGCGGGGTCAGAGAGACCAAATGGCTTTTTTCTTTCAATTCTTCGGCCATTCAATCTTGGAAGGGGGGACTTTTATTTTTTTTTAAAGTATGCACTGCCAAACGACTTTGATATAATGAGATATTGAGCAGCAGCAGCTAACTTCTCCACTAACAGTAGCAATGTTAACTGTGAGGCTAAATGCAGCGCTGGCATTCCTGCCTTATGGGAGAACTCCGCTCTCTCAACATTTATGGTAATCATGATTTGGGATGACAAGTTAAAATATCCAGGAATTCGGCCGAATGAAAAGCCCATGCAGCAGCGTATTGGCAATGACAGAATGAATTGTGTTGCGAGGTATGATGCTATGAGCTGCACCATGATGTTGTCTGAGCAGCAAGTTCAGCATAAAAATCAGCAAAGCCATAAATCATAAGGGCTGTGAAGCAACAGGGCGGCGAGTTAATGATGAGCAGAGTCGAACCAGGGTACTCCAGTCCAGCTCTAAAGAAATGCTTCAGCCTGAGTTCAACTGAGTTCCAGTTCAGGATCTTTGTACCTTTCTTCCATTTTAGAGACACCAAGCCTTAAAAACAAAGCTTGTAACTTTCCAACTTTTTAACAGTATTCACCATTCAATTGCTTTTTGTTTTAAAAGTTAACGAAATAAAATGTGTGGTCATCTGTCATCACAGTCATCACATAACTGTCCAGATTTCCAACTACAGTGAAGGTTACTCTGAAGAAGTTATTTGAGTTGATGCCAGCTTCTGAGAACTGCAAAATGTTCACCATAGTTTTTAAAACTGTCCTAAACAATGTGGCAAAAAGTAGCAGAAAAATAAGATCTCCTTTGAGTAATTTGATTAAGAAGTTGCACAGTGGTAAACTGTTTGTTATACAGACTGTCTATTTCCCTTCTGTTTTAATTTGGAGGGGGAAGGTGTAGGGTAGACAATTATTTGACCTATATGCCTACATTTGTCACTTCATTTTCTATGCTTTTAGGCTTCTTGCTTCATCGTACACCACCTCAAAGGTGAGGGTAGGGGTCACATTTGGGTGCTGTCAGGAAGAGGACCGCAAGCTCATCCTTCAGCTTCACAGCCCACACAGCCTCTATGGCAGCATTCTCTTTGGCAGCACCGTAGCTCAAGTTTGATCACAAGTGGCACATTATTGGAGGTGGAACTTGGGAGTTCACTCTGCAATAAGACAATGGGGCCCATTTTAATGTTGGATGCCTGGCATGAGTTTGCACTGTATGATCTCTCTTTAGGAGAATGCCTTAATAGGGAAGCTTGCTTCATCTGGCACTTACAGGAGATACTGTGAAGCAAAGGGCTGGGAGAGAGCTGGATAATATGGAAAAATTACTTTCATTTTATAATGCGTACGTGATTTTCTGAATATGCAAATAATTATAGTCGAAGAGCAGGTAATTAAAAAGCAGTGTCTTAGTAGCTCCTGATCAATGCATCTACTGAAAACCTCAGTTTCTTGTAGGGAGCAGTTAGGAAACTTGCCTGATGAGCACTGGATAGAAACACAGATCGTATTTGTGGATGATGGAGGAGTGATCAGAATACCAAAGAGAGTTCACAAAAGGCGCTCGGATGAGTGGAAGAGATTTGCTCCCTCTATGGACATCTGGATAAAGAAACTTTGCTGTTTTACCTCTCCTGCCCTAAGGGTATGGCTTCTCAGAGGCAGAAAACGACAGCTGGAGAAAAAATTACATATGCTAATCAAAGATGAATTAATTGCTGTTAATTGTTCTATCACAAAATCAATTAGCATTGTCCTGCGAGTCGCTTTAAAGTAGTCGATAAAATCAGATAAACTGTAGATATAAGGAAATTATGGGTGAGACTGCAAAATTAGTCTCTAATAAGAACAGAAGCCCAAAATGGTTCAGCACCACTGAGATTGAATTGTGTTAATTTTATTAACAAATTAGAGCCCACGGGAAAAACATGAGAGCAGGAAGCTCCTCTGCAAAAGAGAAGAGAGCTTTTGGTGTTCGTCAGTGAAGTGAAATGGACAGCATTATCTATGTACTTTTTGTATCTACCTGTGCATTTTGGAGGTAATTTTCACCTTCATTTAAAAAAGTCCCTGTTTCTCAGTGTTCAGGTTATTCTGTTTAAAGGCATGCCGGAAAGTGTCCCGATCTTACATATTTACCATCCCTTTAAGCAAAAACACGTGCTGTCTTTATATTCCGCCAAACAAACGGAGTTCTTGCACTTCAGGTCCTCGTCTTGTGGTAATCAGATGGCTGAAGGAAGAAAATGGAGAAGAATAATCTCAACAGAAGTTTGAAAATGCATGCAATAGCAATCAGTTTGAGGTGACTGCAGACACATGGGGCTGGATCCCTGGCTGGAATAGCTCTGTTGGCACCATGGTGTTTTTCCCATCGCCCATCTGAAAGAGGCTTTTGGTGAATTTAGGGATGCCAATCTTTCAGAATTGGATAATGGCAAGAACAAAAACTGCAGAGCATCAGAGGCGTAATTAATCTGATGCCATTGCTTTTGAGTCATTATGTGCCGTATGCGAGTGGGTGGAAGTTTGCATGAGAAAGGAAGATGTTGTACTGCTGTCTAGAAAAGGACGCGGTTGTCTGTCGGGTGTCACAAACATGCAGGTGTTTGGGATGCTGGTATTTTGTTATCTAAAGATTTGCTCCAGGTTAATGACGGCAGCTTTGAGGAATGGATGTGGACCTTCCAGCACGCGGGTTGGTTTTGCAGGGAAATGTGAGCGTGCTGTAATGCGTTCTCCTAATGGAGCCACAGGAAGGAACACTTCTGTTCAGGCAGAAAGGACTGTAAAAGAGAAGTTATCTGGGCTGCATTTTTCTGACTCCTGAGCAGAATGTAATGCTTGGGACTTCATTGACTATTGCACAAAGCAGTTTGAGTAAAGAACAACTACTCTTTGTAAAGCAGGAAAACAAGAGGCGTTGATGGCAAAGCTAATTTATTTACTTTTTTTATGGAGAGAGCACGCTTTGCCCAAGTTCAAAACTGCTTGTGCAGCTACTGAGGAGTGTTTCTGTGAGTAAAGCAGCTAATGAAAGCACTGCTGCTCTCTCATGTCTCTTTTTTGAGGGTTGAAAGTGCAGCTTCGCTGTACAGCTGTAGAGGAAGGAGTCACAAGAGGAGGCAGTCGTTTGGTGAGCGCTCAGCAGTGCCGCCATATGGTGAAAGGTTGCATTTTTCAGGTCTTGGGTGGTAGAGCTTGTTGGATCGGCACTGACTGATGAAGTGGCTGGAAGGCGTTTGGTGATTGCTGCCCCCGTAGTGACTGTGCCATCACTCCCAGGCAGAAGGCCCAGCCCTGCCTCCTGCAGTCTGCATGGCGTTGCTTTGTGTAACTAGCAGTGTGAAGTCAGAATATAAGTTGTGAATTTTTGCTGAAGCTTGAATGAGGATCTAGGCCTTCTCTCCTCATGCCACGAGGATACACATCGAGGTTTTCATCTGCCAAGCCGTTCCATGGAAAATGTTTAGTGGCCTTTAGAAGGGAAATGCTGTTGGAAGGTGGAAGAGGAGATGGGCAAGAGCTGAGGCTGGGGCAATTTGGTGTCTCTTTTCTCTCACTAGGCCCTAATGATTGAGAGCTTGAATCACACAGAATCACAGAATGGCCCGGGTTGGAAGGGACCTCAAGGGTCACGAATCTCCAACCCCCCTGCCTCAGGCAGGGCCACCAACCTCCACATTTAATACTAGACCAGGCTGCCCAGAGCTCCATCCAACCTGGCCTTGAACACCTCTAGGGACGGGGCATCCACAACCTCCCTGGGCAGCCTGTTCCAGCACCTCACCACTCTCATAGTAAAGAACTTCCCCCTGACATCCAACCTTATTCTTCCCTTCTTCAACTTTAAACCATTTCCCCTTGTCCTGCTGTTATCTACCCTTTCAAAGAGTTGACTCCTCTCCTGTTTATAGGCTCCCTTTAGGTACTGAAAGGCTGCAATGAGGTCACCCCGCAGCCTTCTTTTCTCCAGGCTGAACAAGCCCAGCTCCCTCAGCCTGTCTTTTTATGGGAGGTGCTCCAGCCCTCTGATCATCTTTGTGGCCCTCCTCTGGACCCTCTCCAACAGCTCTCTGTCTTTCTCGTGCTGGGGGCTCCAGACCTGGACACAGTACTCCAGATGAGGCCTCACAAGAGCAGAGTAGAGGAGGGACAATCACCTCCCTGTCCCTGCTGGCCACCCCTCTTCTAATGGAGCCCAGGATACCATTTGCTTTCCAAGCTGCAAGAGCACACTGCTGGCTCATGTTAAGTTTTTCATCCACCAGGACCCCCAGATCCTTCTCTGCAGGGCTGTTCTCAAGGACTGCTCCTCCCAGTCTGTATAAATGCCTGGGATTCCTCTGGCCCAAGTGCAAAATCTTGCACTTTGCTGTGTTGAACCTCATTAGATTCACCTGGGCCCACCTGTGAAGTTTGTTGAGGTCCCTCTGAATGGCATCCCTTCCTTCCTGGTGTCATCAGCAAACTTGCTGATGGTGCACTCGATTCCATCGTTGATGACAGTGATGAAGATGTTAAAGAGCACCGGTCCCAAGACAGACCCCTGGGGGACTCCGCTTGTTACCAGCCTCCACCTGGACACAGAACCATTAATCACTACCCTCTGTCTGCAGCCTTTCAACCAGTTCCTTATCCATCGGGTGGTCCACCCATCAAATCCACATCCCTTCAATTTGGAGATAAGCTTGAATCCTCACCCTGTTGCTTATAAAGTTTAGAAAGCTCTGTAGGTAGTAACAAGGATATCACAGTGTGTTAAAAGCTATCAGCTTCATATAAAGACAGAGGAATCTTTGAGCAAAAATCTTGAAATGACAGCACTTATAATGCGGGCAGTCCTTTCTCTGAGTCCAGTGGGCTATTTGAGCAGACTCTGGGCTCTGGTCACGTAAAACTGATCTACCCCTGTAAAACCTCCCACAGCCATGTACAGAAAATGAATGCCAGCTGAACAGCATTCACTTACACGTACAAGTATGCCAAAGTGACACTAATGCCTACAGTCTAAACTATGTTAATCCTACGGACATTTTTGGTGGAAATGTATCACGCTGACCCTTCATGAATTTCTGCAGAGCTCTGCAGCGTGCTGCCCACACAGAAAGCCACAGCCATGTTGGCTGCGGGACCGGACTCCTACACCCTGTGCAGCGAGAGGCAGTGGTGGTATGGAAGGGATGGGAGAAAACGTATCTGAACATCTCCATGTGATTTGAATAACACAATATTTCTATTGACCTCTTAAAGATAAAATTGCTTTGAGAGCACCAAATTCTACTTGCTTGTTAGCCCACCTTGTTTTCATGCCACCTCCCCAGAGGCGGGAAACTGCCCAGTGTTTTAGTACCCCGAGATTGCCACTTTCTACATACAGAAGCCTTTAGAAAGAAAGATATGTTTAGAGCTTTCTCATTTTGTTTTACACTTCACATCATGCTGTTATCGATGTCTTGTTCCATCATGTCACAGAGCGTAATGCAAGAGGACAAGTGCAGTAAGGTGTTCACTGTGTAGGTGGAAAATCTGAAGAGATGGAGTTCTCTGAAACATATGGCTGGGCTTTAATCAGAGATTTTTATATATATTTTTAAATGATTTGCTTTTCTTTAAAGGTCAGTCTGTCTGCAGGAAAGTGACATTTCTGAGACGGATTCAGTCCAGTAGGCATGTACAGTGAAACCAAGAGGCAGCACAAACCAAATCAGCCCTGCTTGTGCTCTTGAGCAAGCAAGCCCAGCCTTGGGAACCACCAGGCTGTATAGAGACGTGTAGGAGAACTGCAGATGCTGTGCTCCATCACAGGGGTGCTAGCAAATGGAGGCCAGAGACTGTCCCCAGAGCAGGATGTGTCCTCTCGCTTTATCCCCCTTGAAAGCAGGGTTGGGTTGAAGCATGGAGACAAAGGCAGTGCTGCAAGAGGTCAAGGTGATGTGCTGGCTAGTCCTTTGTTTTGGGAGAGGGAACGTGACAGTGTGTCGTGCCAAAAGTAGGCATTCGTTGGGCCTTGAAAAGAAAACGTGTTGCCATGCAGTCTCACTTCTTCCAACACAGTGATGGTTCAGCAGGCTGCCTTGTAGGACTTGCTAACTTGCAGCCTATGAAGTAGTAGTACTCTTAAGAAAACTTTCCGAAGGGTCACCTATGCCAGGGGCTGATGCTGTTCCTACCACATGTTCGGGAGCAGCCTGAGAACTGCAGTGGGAGCTGCAAGCCCCTGCTCCATCCTGCCCTGCTGGCCTCAGCACTGGTGCTCGTACGGCGCTTCTGAATGGGGGAAAGAAGCTGGAGAGTTATTTTCTAAGAATAAAAATTCCTTTATGGGTTTTTGAAAACTGCGCTTTGCACAAATGTTCACTTAGCATCTGGCAGGCTGGGTTTTTGCCATGTGTGGCAGAGGATACAGCTTGTGTGGTTGCAAGCAATCTACTCAAAAAGCTTTTGTGTAGTCCTGGAGCCCAGGAACTTGTTAATTTTGAGCAGTCATTTTCCACATTTAGCCCATTAGAGACTCTATTTTTGGTGACCTAGTTTGAGCTCTTTAAAAAATAATCAAGCAGCATTTTTCTGATCTGATTTGTAAAGGGACTCTGGATTGGTTTTGAATCTTGAAATGAAAGTTAGTAGGGGGGATAGAAACCAGTTTTTATCTGCCTGCTCCTTCAGAGCTAACATTTACAATTGATTTCAGAAGGCCTCTAGGAAGGTTAATCTGACAAAGACTGTGGCTTGGCTTCACCACTTCAAGGGTTATTGTTGGACATGCTGCTGGGAAAATAATCAAGTAGTTAGGTTTAAATAATACTTTCTGTGTGATAACCTCCAAGAGGGCTACCAAGTATTACTGGGCATGATCCAAACATCGTTACAGCCTGTGGATTCTCTTGCTCCCCAGTGAGTATGGCAGAATTTGGATTAGAGAGCGCGCAGTTGGAGCATGTGCCAAAATGGTTTGCCTTGGGCACTCACAGCTCTGCCATGGCAGTGCTGGGCTTAGGGCTCAGACCCAGAGATCCCATTTCCATGCTCTGACTCAGCTGTAGGAATGAGCATCACACAAGAAAAGAACTGGCGTCTGGCTGCTGGCGCGTGCAGGGCGGGCCCTGACCTTCAGTTCTTGTGAGAGAGATGCTTAAGGCCAGTGGCTGCCCAGGCCTGAGAGCCAGCTTGTTCAGATGGCTGGTTGTGAGCAATTCCAGCAAAACCGGAGAGAAAAATACCCGAGAGTGAAAAAAATCTCTTTCTAACTGTATATACACATACATATGAATTGTTTTCACGCTTTGTAGAGCTGCAACAATATATTCTTAAATTTCAGATGACCTGGAGTGGCACTGCAGTGGGAACCTACTGCTTACACTTATTTGAAGGGTGCTGAGTCCTTTGGCTGGAGCTGACCCACAGCACCCGGCCCTGCTTCAAACAGAAGTTTCTCACTGCTGGCTGTTCTGATCTGTGCCTCTCTCTTATAAGCATTAATACTCTTTCAAAGCTGGAATTTGGCAAAGAAGATCATATAATTCAATTGCAGTCAGATTGTTAGTAATTAAAAATGTTTGGCCTATTAGAGAATGAAAACTTTCATTTATATTTGACTAAAAAAAAATAATTAGTAATTTACCAGGTTCTACTGCCATTTTTGTGTTTCTGTAGCTCCAAAGTATTGCGATCCAACAAATGAGATATGGCAAATGTTCAAAATACTGTTTAATTTATTTATTTTTTTCTGAAAAATATGTAAATGCCTGAGAAATTATACTTTGAAAAGTGGCTACTGCAAATTAACAGCATTTCACATGGATCTTACTTTGCATTTTTAATACACATAATGCGTGTCCTAAATTACATGATTTGCATTATAAACCAGAACAGCTCCTGTGTCGCTATTGCTGTCCAACAGTTGAATAACAATGCTTTTCTTTCCAAACTGTATAAATACATATTTACCCAAATGATGCAATTTGGGGCTCTTCTATTTGCAGTTTTCTGGTCAGTCAATCACACTGACATTTTTTATAAGCAACACTTTTTAAATGTGTCCAAGTAGATCTCGCGTTTCAGAGATGTATGGCCAGGCATAGGTTGGAGGTAACCATCAGGTTGTTGTGCTGACATATTGGCTGCGGCATTGGCACTTCTCTGTGACATTGCATGATCATGGTGTGCCATTTCCAGCCACAGTGATTTTACCTTTCCCTGCTACACCTACAGCTTAGGGCCAGGGTTGCCCTGCCTCCGGGGGCCACTCCTGTCCCAGGGCTTATTTCACGTCCAACCAAGACCCATAATAGAAGAGTGTATCTAGTCACCAGACCCATAATAGAAGAATGTATTTAGTCACCATCCCTTCACAACTCCAGAGCATACAGAAGGCAGGGGCCTGTTCCTTTCCAAGCCTTTCTCCTCCAGGTCCTGCCTCATTTCTCCTGCTGTCTCAAGTGTCTGGAGAAAGATTTGGATGACCTCCATCATGTAATTGTGTCACTGTTGACACTGTCAATTGCTCAGAGCCTCACATCAGGTCATCTGCAAATTATTTGCAGTAATTTTCAGGGAGTGGTCTTCATAGTCCAAGGAGATTCAGTTTATGGGCTCAATATTCCTGCATTGTTAGCAGGTTATCACCACTGCTTGAATTTCATTCCAAGCTGGAGGTCAAGATCGTAAATGACTTTGAGTCAGCTCACTCCAGTACCTTGTGGCTTCTGGCTTGAATTTGGAGAGGGAGAAAAGTAAATGGGTGGATAAACTTAGAAACTTGCTGTTCCTTCAGTTCTGCCTCCCTTAGCCAGTCCCTCCACAGCCTGATTTCTTTAGCTTTCAAAGGTTATGAGTAGGTGCTGTTCAGCCTCCTTCCCTTTTAACTTGCATTGTCTAGTTTCAACCAAATTTGTCCAGTAGAATTTATGATGCTGATATATTCCAACACAGACTGTAAGAATAATCGCCTGGGCAGATGAAACTGATGAGTCAGTGACCCCCTCATAGGGGTTTGCTGCAGCTTGAGCTTCACCTAACTATTAGCTACCAGAAAATCCCCACTAGGAAGCACTCAGCAAAATCAGAAGATGACAGGACCTGTGTTGTGCCAGACAGTATCTAACGTCTAGCCACCAGCTCAGGGAGGATCGAGGAGGGGCATTGGTGGACATGCTGGCCAGTCAGTGAATTGTTTCCCATGCGAGAGCCACAGTCCGCTGGGCAGTGCCTTGCCTGGGCCAAGGTGCCAGGCTCAAGGGACGTTCACAGTGTACAGCACAGAGGATCAAAACAGGTTTTCCAGCACTTTTGCCCTGATGATAGCCTGCGTTATGCAAAACGAGCAGATTCTCAGTGTAAGCATCACTTTGCTTTTTTGGAGAAAGAGAAGCCATGAGCTGTTTCTAATCAACATTTTCACTGCATCCTTTGTATTGTATCGAGCTCCACGCAGCATTGCAGACTGGAGGGATCTTGCTCCCTGACTGCCTTCTTTCGCTGCTTTGATATTGCACGGGCATTGCCTCCTTCTTCCCTTGCTACCCGCTCCCTGAACCGTCTTTCTCACCTTGCAGTAGTTACAGGCATTCTGTAAAAGGCTGTGTACTGCATTTCATGCATATGCTAATGGCTGTGTCCTTCTGGAGTCTGTAATTAAATCCCTAGCTACCAAAGCGGAACCATGCCATGGAGTTATCTCTAGTTATTTCAGTATTTCCAGGACTGGAGGAACTGTTCTCTGTCTCCCATACTTTCTCCCCAGGCTGCGGCTATGACCTGATGATCAGAAGTTTATCTTCCAGGTGAGAAAGTAGAAAGGAGCAGAGTTGTCTCAGCAGCAACACACGCCCTCTTCAGAAATCACCTCTGAGATGAGGAGAGGGTGGGAATAGCAGCAGCAGGATACTGAGAAATTGGGAATTGAAGGTGCATTACATAAACAGCTCTTTTGCCAGCTGAAAAGCCATCAGGATGATGATAAAGTGCACAATGTTTATTGATATCTGAATAACTATTTGTTGCAAAAAAATGCATTTTAGAAGTTAGCATAAATTCAGTTATCTGATTCTAGCACAGTTTAGTATTTATTAGGAAATCTATGGCTTTTTTATAGCCATTGTTCACCTTAGGGAGAAAATAAAGAAAGGGAGAAAGCCATTTTATTTTAATAGCACTGACTTCCTAATCTAAGCTCTCTATACTAGCAGCTTGGTTGCAGAGTGGAAAGAAATGGTGGATATTACCATTTATCCTTTGTTATGGAATGCTATCACCTCTCTCTATCTCCATCAGCAGAGCCAGGCAATAATTTACCTCAGCGGACGCTGAGAGATCTCAGCTCCAGAGCTGCTCCGGTTCGGATACTTTGTCATCATGAGCTTTCAAGGAGGTAAATAAGTTGATCAAGGAGGAAGATTTGTCATGTCAGCCTTTTTGCCCACCTAGAAGGCAGTACTCTTTCCCTCTCTCCTTATCTGACCCCTGCCTTCCTTGCAGCGAGTTGCCTTGTGTATGTAAGTAGCTTAGATAGTGACATATGTCCTTAGCTGTGTCTCAGAAGCAGCCAGTGTTAAATGTATGGAAATGTAACTGATGCTGATTAGCCAGATGTTGTGGTTTGAGGAGGAAAGTTCAATCAGAGCATAAAGAACAGGAACGATTTTTGGCAGTCCCATGCATGATCAGCTCTTCAACAGCTGCTGGAGAGATTCCTACTAATGCTCAGACAAGCAGGACCCAGGGAAGGCAGTCAGTAAGTGTAAAAGATGAAGACACGCAACCAGTGTAGCGTCTTTCTGGTGTCTCGTGTTCGTACTTCCTAACCTCATCTGGCAGTTTTTGCATTCTGTACTTTGTCTCTGTAAATTCATAAGCATGCTGAACTGGGGAAGTGTTGGGAGCCGAGGAGCAGACAGCAGTTCAGCACTCCTGTTGTCTGTCACCGTCTCCTGATTTTCTGTGATTAGGGTGTGAATGTCTCACAGCGATTCCTAGAGCTGATCATATGGGATCCGAACAAACCTTCAGGCAGACTTGTGGCCCTGGTGACGTGCCTACACCTTGACCCACAGCCAGACTTTGCTCTCGTGTCCTGGAGCCTAGCTGGGTTTGACCGACCACAGCACACTGTGCTATGTCGTGACTATTTAATTTTCAGAGAGTGAAGCAGCAGTTCTCCTGCTGCAGAGACCAAGCTGGATTCTGGCAGTAGGAGTCTTGGGATGCTCCGTGCCTAAAGCCAGCGCTGCCATCCAGGCTTGTTCCAGGAGCAGGAAATGTTTCCAGACATGCAAGAGACTGCGGGTGGGCTCTGGAGACACAAAATGCAAATGAATCTTGATATTAAAAAATGAAGGCCTAGGCATTTTTCTTTTCTCTCACATCTTTCTTGTTGCCTGTTGGCAATATAAGACTGCACCATGGCGGTCTTCTGAGACGCTGGCCTCCAAAATAGGAGCCAGCAGGAGTTTTGCATAAAGCATAATTTTAAAGAAAGGTATCACAAAGTTTTCATGCAAAGATTCTGTTCCAACTAAATCATTCTCTCTTCAAAATGCTGTTAGTCTGGGAACATGGATGGAGTTTGACACGCTGACATCAGCCAAGGAGGGCATCCTGAGGCAGAAAAGAAGGCATTTCCATCTGCATTACAGCAGCAGCAGCTGTGTGGGGTTATGTATGATGCAGGGAAGGGACAAGATCTGTGTGGTTTGCAGCATGTTCTTGAAGTCTGATCTGAACCCAAGCCCAGCACACCTTTTCGTGGGCACACGTATGTGCACACATGCAATCCCATTGTCCGCTCAAACCTGTGCCACTCCTCTGGTATTCTGCAGCGCTGAGCAGTGGTGGCTTGCTGGCAAAGATAGAGTGGTGAAATATTTCCAGTTCTATGAAAGGATATAGCATGAAGCTAATTAATTAGAACTATTGGGAGTTGCTTTGAAGCAGCCTGTGATTAAACATAAGGATTTATTGTGGAACAATTAGGTAAATTTGGCCTCAGGTATCTCCCCTGACTTCTTGGTCCCTAGGGGAGCGATGATGAAATTCTGACTTAGAGCTTATTAGCTCTCTGTTTTAATTGATTCAGCTTTATTTATATATCTCATTGAGAACAGTCGAAGCAAAGGACGTGTTAATTTGTAGGCATCCTGTGAATTTTCCTGCAAGGAAAAGGAAAATGCATTTTGCCTTTTTGGAAAGAGCAGAATGTGAAATGTTGTGAAAACGAGCTGGAGGTTTAGCCTCCAGTGCCTTCACCATCTTCGTATTTCATCTGTATCTTCAGTCTAATATTTGCAGTGAGAGTGGCAAAGACCTCTGTAGTGGAGTTTCTTCAGCAGATGTTATCCTTCAGACTACAGTGCTGTGTCAACAGCCTGAGGATCAGTTCTTTTTTTCCTGAAGCTTGCTATGGATCTGATCATTTGGGTTACTGAAGTCCTATCTTACCATTTGTACCACTTTGATAATATTTTTCGATGCTGGTAAGACAGACTAATCTTACTCTTTGGGCTTCATGTCAGCCCACCCCGAATTGCTGGAAAGACAAGGTGGAAAAGCCAATGAACTTCCACTAGAAATTGCAGGATTGCTGGTCTTTGTAGTACAGGGTGTGCAGACATCATGATAGACTCTGTTTTAATGAATAATTTGAAAGAAATGCCTATATGGAACTGCTACTTTTCAGCTCATTTTACTAAGTTTTAAGCATTGACTTGCAAAGATCACGACCATTTTTCTGAAACTACTGATAATTTGTGTTTTACTCTTGACTTTGCAGCTTCCTTTCAGCTGAGAATTTCATTATGCAGTGTAGGGACATTATATGGCACGGATCTTTACAGTCTAAATGGACAAGAGAGGGGAAAAAAGAGGCAATTTTATAAAGGAAAGGACATATAATGATTTTTTTTTTTTTTAAATAGAAGGGGAACAGAAAAGCAGGGAGTTGAACTGCTGGGCTGATGGAAGGTAATAGAGAGCCTCTCAAGGAGGAGACTAGAAGAGCTGAGCTGGGTTTGCTTAAATTTAGCAGAACAAGATACCAAATGGTTTATTAATTGCTGCCTATACTTGGGAGCAGCTTGAACTAAAGCAAAGTGGTGGCACGCAAGCAAATGTCAAGTGAAATAAAGAGCCTTTGGTTTTGAGAAGGTGTGAGCAGGTGACGGTTCCTTTCTTTCTCAAGCTCTGGTTCAACAATAGGCAAAGCCAAGAGCTCTTGCAGTGACATTCACACTAGCAAATGTACTTGAGGGCTGCGAGGGTTGCATCCTGAACAAAATTCCTCCCTTGGTTTGTAACGCTTTAATTTAGTATCAAATATTTGTGGACTGGCAGGGTCAAACAGGGATAGGAAAGTAATGTAACAGACATTGGGAAGGTGGGATGCCAAAATATTCAGCCAAAGGGTCAACCAGCATGGAAACTCATTAGGAAAAATACTGTGAATACATCACTGCATGTGTGAGTTATGGAGCTAAACATGAGCCTCTCCAGCCCCCGGCATGTAGGACTTCCAAAGTATCAACTGCAACTTGTGCAAGCTCGCACACTCCAACACGCACATCTTCAGATGAGTAGACAGCCAAACATGCCAGCCTACAGTTATATAAATATACTTTCCCAAATGCTGGAGCACATGGGCTGCACTTTGCGGTCTGAGCAGCACACATAGTATCTTGTGGTCAGGGATAGAAAAGGCTGTTTTGAAGGCCTCCTGGAAATACCTGTGCAAGGTTGTTATGTGACCAAGTGATTTTTGTGAGAGTGCCCTGACCAATTAAAGGCACAATGCAAAGCCTCTGAAATGATTTTTATTGACTTCAAAGGAATAGGACATACACTGTTGAATTTAATGTTCTCCAAATAAATGTAGTCAATAAATAAATCTATTGAATAAATTCACTTCAATAAAAAGGAATGGATTTATTCCTTCGGTAAGATGTTTATGAGACCTAAGAGCCTCTGTGGTGAATGTGGTGGGGAGTCTGAAGGGAGGTTGTGGTGAGGTGAGGGTCGGCCTCTTCTCATGTGAAACTACCAACAGGACCAGAGGGAATGGCCTCAAGTTGCACCAGGGGAGATTTGAGTTGGATGTTAGGAGATGCTTCTTCTCTGAAAGAGTGGTGAGGTGCTGGAATGGGCTGCCCAGGGAGGTGGCAGAGTCACTGACCCTGGAGGTGTTCAGGAAATGTTTAGATGTTGTACTGAGGGACGTGGTTTAGTGGGAACTGCTGGAGATAAGTGAACGGTTGGACAGGATGATCTTGGAGGTCTTTTCCAACCTTGGTGATTCTGTGATTCTGTGAGTCTCAGTTTGGGAGGATTGGGCCAGGAAGCAGAACAGAGGGCAAAGACATCTCTTGACCAGTGGGACCATGCAAGAAGGCAACCAAAATTCAGAGAAGCTTTGAGCAATGAACTGTTACAAATCAAAGTGTCTCTCCTGTTTAGGACTGTGTGAGAAAACAGGGAGGAGCAAAGCTAGCTAAAAATAATTGGATCAACAGAGACTGTGGAGAAATATGGAGAGAGCAGTTGTCTGGCTGCAACTTCTGGAAACTTAGGATAATGCAGGAGGCTGCACATATGGATACTGAGGGCCGGCGCTGGGCGTGCTGGATATTTGCTCTCATTGCATCTCCAGCAGTAGACCAGTCTGACCTACCATCTTCTGATTTCCCAGCTGGCAGCTACAAGTAGGTGAAGATTGGATAAAAAGGGAAAAAATGAAGTCCTTTAGAGCTAGAAATGCCTGCAACTTTAACCTGGCATTATACCTGTCTATCTAGCCTTCAAGTCAGGCTGGGTGCTGTGAGAATGAGAGCTGGGTTTGCTTGACTGAGAAAAAACTGTCATTTTATCCAGGATTTTTCTCGTCTCACAGCAGTGTGCAGTTCAGTGAGGAAACTACCAAAGGATTGCATTTTTAGACACACACAGATCTGATGATAAGAAATCCTGCAGGAATGCAGACACACACACACTTATTAAAAATACACATAAAATATATAAGGGTGAATGCATACAAAAGGTGCATATATATACACACACGTATATTGCTCTGAATTTTCTAAAAACTCCAGGGTAACAAAATTTAATTCTGCAAAATCCTAAGGCACTTTTTAGAATTAAATTAATACTAATGCAATTAAAGTGGTAATACTGTTTGTTAAGAGTATCTAAATAATTCATTTTCCTATTGGTGGTATGGAATATACTCAGGTTCAGCAATTACATGCTAAGTGAAAGCAGCATCGCCTGTAATGACTTCATGATAGTCTGACCTTTGATGGTCCTTGCTCACAACAGCTGGAACTTCCTATGTATTACAGAGGCTGTGAAGTAATTAACAGATATGAAATACCACTTCTGGCCTTCTGATGTAGTCTCCCCTAGCTGTGCTCAAGCCTAAGCTGCAATGATCACTCAACCCCCTGGAGTTTTCTTTCTGGGGAAGATAGGTCCCGTCTGTGCACTGTGGGGTGAAGGAGTTGGAAGCAGTAATGGCCAGTATCAGTCCACTCAGCCCCGACTTAACTGGTTTTGTGGGTTTTTTTGTTTTTTTTTTATATAGTCAGGCTCACTAGGGTACATTCAGCATCTCAGGGTTACGAGTGGATGGTGAGTTTCTGGGGGTCAGGCTGCTGGACTCCTGCCAAAGGGCATGTCCCAGCTGAGGGGTGCTGGGGAGGCCGCCCTTGATGTAGAGATTGAGAAACTGTATTTAATATTAAGTACAATAACATCTCTGTCTTTGAGAGAGAGGTAATAAGAGTATTAATAAAAGGCAGGTGAACAGAGAAGTCCCTTTTTAGGTGCTGCATTGTTTTATCATTGTCAATCAGCTGGGAACTCCTTTGAGATTATTCAGCTGCAGTTTAATAACATTGTTTCTGTGATGACTTTAATGACTGAGCCTTTCTTCCATCCTTAGCTATGACAATAACCCTTCTGTTTTTCCTCCTTCAACAAGCTATTGTGTGTGATTCAGTACATTAAGGAACATTATTAAATATAGAGGTTTCCTCTAATTAAGCCGTTTGCAAAAGATTGCTTGTCCAATCATTTGCTGGTGATAAGTACTGAAAGAAATTGTATCTTATGTTGAGTAGTACAATTTTCCTGCCATACTCCACCAAAAAAATCCCATAAATAATAAAATAATAAAGCAGTAAGACTATGAACTCAAGCACTCAGAAATTAGATAATGCCAGAATTATGGCTACATGAATTTGCTTTTTTTATTGTTATGAACAATGTATTCTGTCCTTGTATGCTCCCAATCACAGGCAGTTCCCCTTCCCTCTCTGATCTTTTGCCCTATTCCTCACTGTTTCCATTTATAAAATATCCATTTATTCTGGAACGTTCTCCTTTACAGTTTTTGTTGTTATTCAGAAGTGTTTTCTGGTCTTTTTCCTGGAAGAGAGAAAAATTTTCCATCCTCTTCCATTCCCGTAAATTTAATATAAACAGAAATGTTGTTTGTGAACGTTGATGTAACTACAGTTTCTTTGTTGTTTCGGTAGGAACGATGGTATATTTATGGTAACTGATTATCTGGTTATTAAAAATCCTGGGCACAGTTGCACCCATCTCCTGTAAGGTTGCACATCTTGCCTCGTTCTGGAACCAGCTGTTGAGTGAGAGAAGCTTTTAACGTGCCCACCTGGAAGAGAAGTAGTGAAATTAATGCAGAGAAAAATCTTATCTGTATGGTTAGTTCAGTCACTGCAGATTAGAGGTTGTTTTTCTGGTTGTTGTCACCCATCATAATCTCAGTATCTGAAGTCTACACGTCCTTCCTGAAGAATACTTGAGAATTTAAATGCAGGTGCGTTTACTAATTCCTTCTATCATATAAATTAGGGGTCTGTGCTTGAAGGAGACTTCAACAATCTATTAGCGCCTGAATAACAGAGCTATTCTCCAGCTTCCAGATAAACAAAAGAAAACCACGTCGTTAAAAACAAGAAGCCTCTTCACTTTTTATCTTAATGGAAATAAACCTAATCAAAAGCCAGCGATTAATGGCTCTCTCCAGGGTTTCTATTCTTGAAGATCAGAGAATCACAGAGTCTGAAATAGTTTCTATTGGAAGGTGTGATGCTGAGCTCAGATTGTGTATTTGTATACGCTCAGCTAGAAACAGATTTGCTGAAATCCAATATTTGAATGAAGATTCTCCTCTTCCACAGAGAGAAACAAGCAGCAGCAGCTCCAATATCAGCTAATTTATGTGTGCAAAAATGTCCTACAGTGCCAATAAAGTTGTTTCTTCCCAGGAAATGCATTTAAAATACTCATTAAAGAGTGATTGTTGCACAAATGAAACAAGTTGAAAGTATTTATTTTTTTTTTAAGAAAGGATTTTCTTGGTAAAGAAAAGCAAAGCTCTCCAAGAAAAAAACCTGCTTTTTCAGACAACCAGGCATTTGCTTCTTGCAAAAAAAAAAAGAAAAAAAAAGCCTCAAAGCTCAGACTGAGGTTGTTTAGCTGAAATTTGAAAATCTTCTCTACATGCAGTTGCTTCCTGCGATCAGAGGTCGAAGCAGCCTTGTGCATCAGGAGTGGCCTGGCACCTCCCCCTGCATTTTGAATGGGATGGTGTAGTAGTCCTGTTGGTAAGCTCTGTACCAGATCTTTGGGATGCTTAATTGACTGCATCACTCCAAGGAGTGGGAAACACACCAACCCCCGTCTCCTGTTGCTTCCATAGTATTCGGTGGAGAAATTTTAATAAATGTATTTAATTTATCAGGCTAACCATAGATTTGACAGTAATTCATACCAAACAACCTGGCTGTATATGAGGAAAAGAAATCTCTATATCTGATGCACAAAGCCTGTCACTCATCATCTATCAGATGAACATATCAAACCTCTTTCTAGTGTTAAATGCACATAAAACAGTTCTCGCATCTCTGCAGGCAGCTTCCTCGAAGTGCTGTATCATTCTGGAAAACCCTGTTCAGCCTGCACATCATCTGTTGGGTGTATTCTTCCACTTGACTTCTGATCAGACACTTGACCTTTCATTGCCGTCATGGGAAGGGCATCCTTTTTCACCCTTTTGTTCCCTGTGTAAAATTTCATCCTTTGCTGTCTCAGGCTGCATTTAAGCTAGGGAAGCCAGGAGGGCTTCTGAGCTGGAAGAGACTTTGTGAGCGCCATTCATCCTCCTCCTCTTCTTCCTCCTCCGCCTTCCGTCTCTTTCCCTTGGAAGGAAGCTTGGGCATGCCGGTTGGATGGGCTCCCTGGTGTTCTCACACCCGTTTCCTTGTGTGGAGGACCAAATGATCAACCTCCTAACACATAGGTCAGCTTAGACACAAACAGAAATCTGACAGTGATTTACAGCATCACAAATAATTAAGAACATGAAGGAACCAAAGACTCTTTTTTCTTTTTGTAGATGGTATCTTGTGCTAAAATAAATATATTGGCTTGGACAAGCACACAGTTATCTCAGGGTGCCTGTAGCAGTGCAGTCATGAAACAGGCAAGAAGCTTTGTACAGTGGAAGTTACAACTCGGGTCAAGGCCCCCTGTGCTATTAGGAAAACACCTCTGCTCCAATGACTAACTACAGGAAAGACCAGTGCTGATTCAGATGCTGACTTCCCAGGGTAGCGCTCACCCTGCTGGCTCACAGTGCTAAAGCAGCTTCAGCCATCATTTGGTAAGCCAGCCATCACTTCATCCTTTCCCAGTGAAAGTGTCCCGAGACTCTTGAGCACTTCTCACAGGCTCTGGCTATCTGAGGCAAATTGATAAAAGGCAATGTGTTTTCCCATGGTTATTACTTTTCTAAAACCCTTCCAGACTGCTGGCATTATTTTGTTTATGAGGTGGTAGTTTGTGCACTTTTATGTCACCTGGAAAGCGAGACTTACTTGATGGAAGCTCCTAAACGCAGAGAAAGCAAAAGGCATTAATCTCTCCAATTGGAAATTCTGTGAGTGGGCAGCTGTAAGCTGATATGCTTTGAGTTTCTGCAAAATGTAGCTACTACTAAAGAGCCCAAATGGCGAAGCATTCTCTAACAGCATAATGCTTTGATTTTAATCTTTCTGATCTAATTTATGACTAAATTTTCCCTTGGGAGATGATGCAATAAGCTCTCCCAGAAACCACTTTGCAAATATATTGATGGCCAATCAGGTATTACAGTTATAACGTCAAAATCCTTACTGACTCGATTGGGTCGTTACAGAGTGAAAGCTTTGTCTCAATCATAATGTAGCTCAATTTAGCCAGCTTAGGATTCATTGCTTGTGCTCAGGCAGCCCATGTACCTGAAAGTCAGACCCTCCCTTAGCTAGTACACTAACGGAGGAATTGTGTTTTAGGCAGGAAGCGTAAGGGTACTCTCAGATATTGTTATAAGCCTGATCAGTTTCTGTGTCCTATGTTTTTATTAGCTCAGAGCCTGTCTTGCTTGCTTCAGGTATGCAACAGGTAAATGTATAGCTACACAGTTAATTCTCCAGTCTTTCCATAGGACAAGGCCCCCTCTTGGAATAATACAATGTAAAGATCAGCCATTCCAAAAACACACCTTTGGTTCAACCTCTCCAAAGATGGTTTCTCTAAGATGTGGGATAACCTTCACTTGCAAATTTCTAATGACATAACAAAATATGTTTCTCACGGACTGCCACTTCAAATTTCAGGGAAGCTGTTGTAATGTTCACTCCACTGATCTATTGCTGAAGATATTATTGGTCATTTTTAATGCATATTAACAAAGAAGTCAAAGTGTCTGTGAGGTCAAGAGTAATGTGAAGTTGCTAGTGGTTGTCTTAAATATTTAGTCACAGTTCAATTCTGCAGTTGTGGCATAAGGCTCCTCAGGTACATGTCTTCACAACATTATAACCAGTTGCATCCTTCAGTACATCTTAAAGCAAACTGAAAAAACTGCCAAAAGTTTTTCTTCTTCTTTTTCTTCTTTTTTGTAACAAATCTGAGTCTAAACAAGTTCAGTGTTTTGGACAATAAATTTTCTGTAGCTGCCAAGGCAACTCCGGTTATGATACACTACTTGCTTCCAGATCAGGCACCAGAAAACTGTTTTTCACAATCTGTGTTCTGATATTCGTCAGTGTGCTCAAACTTGAGGGATTTTCATCGAAGCTTGCACCTCATATCTGAAAAACTGGTGGTGCTCAGAGGGGCTTAACATCACAATTTCATGAATGTTGACGTAATTGAAGAATATTCAGTGTGGAAGGAGACAAGACAAGAGCTTGTTCTGGAACAGCATTCCTGACATGTGTGCCCCGTGTCATTTTTGACATTGCCTCAAAGTGAAGCATCCTCTTAGACATGAGAAACATCAGTATGTACTAAATATTTCTTGTGGTTGCGAATGGGGCTTTAAAAGAAGCTTGTAGCAGCCACATGCTGGAATCCAGTGCAACACTTCTCCTGAACTCTTGAAAATCTCAGTTTATCTTGCCATTAAGAATTCATAATCGTCAATGAGCAACGCATGCAACAGCTAATTGAGCTCCATAAAGTGCAGCAGGCTGACAATTTCCACATGGCTACAATGTGGATATTATTGTTTCCCTTAGAGTTAGCACCGTAACTGCTGTGGCTGCTTAGAGACCACTTTGTGCTAATTTAGCAAATGTTAATTTTTTAATTGTCACAGTGGAAGACGTAGTGTGTTGCATCAGTGAAAATGTATGCAAAAAATAATGAAAACGAATTGATGGCATTTTAGATGATCAGCGCACTCACTAGCATGCTTGGCTGCCTTTCATAAAGGTGAATATTACGACTGCCCTGAGAACTTGTCTAAAGTTTCACCAGCGTTGCCCTTAAGGGCACCATTGACGTTCCTTGTAATAAAAACAGGAAACAACTTTATCCAGTTTTGTTTTGCTCTAACAGATATGAATGCTTAGCTTTTAACTGATTGAAAAGGAAAATGTGAAATGTGCTTTTCAGGTTAACTTGAGACATGAGAAGTTTCTGAAACAGATGACATGGTGGTAACTATTCGTGGTTGCTGAGCTCCTGACTTCACTGTGGAACACTGACCTTAACTGACATGGGAAAAAAAAAACGAGGATTATGTACTTAGGAAATACTTTCCCCTTTGTGTCACTTGGAAATCTGACTTTTTTGGGATTTCATGTAATGTGACAAAACACATGGGCCATGTTGCAGGGTCACTGGAGCTCCTTGGACCTGGCTCAGCAGATGTCTGCTGTGTGCTGGCAGCTGAAGTGCGAGGAGCCTTGCCAGTGCGTCCTGAAATGGATATTCCCTCAAAACAGAGCTCACTGTACTTGCAACAGATGGCGTTAAAAGTGGGCCCTTGGCTTCTTCCCAACACGTATCTCATTTACAGTTCTCCGCCCTTTCTATTTCTCTTGGTGGAAAAGCCTACAAAGCTTCCCTGATGGATGTTAACAGGACACGGCCGTGCTTCTGAACAGCCCCAGGTTTATTCACCAGGCTTTGACCTGCGTTCCTGGGCAGAACAACCAAGTTTTCACTGGTATTTTGCTGTGTTTCACTCAGGTTCATTTGACTGAACCAGAGGGCGATTTAAGATCACTGGTAACAATCACGTCTTTCGCTCCCTGCTGGCAGGATAACTCTGGCTGTTAGGAGCTTAAAATGCTTTACCTGTACTCAGCCAGTATTAGTTGTAATTAACGCTCCTGGATTTTACTTTGCAAGGGAGCAGGTTGTCTGGAGTTCCTCTGCATAGATCATCCACTGGAAAGGAACCTCAGAAAAGAACCATGTGCGTGCCATTTTGAGGACTGGTTTCTCTGCTCACCTTGTGCATATATAATGCTGAGAAATGAAACACAATGTGCAGGAGAAACTGTCCTTGAATGGAGACGTGCTGTCCCTGATGAAAGGACCCAAATTCCTGACGGCGACACCCAGTGCTCACAACAGAAATCTGTTTTGCTTTTGTCCCTTGGAGTATCTGTTTGCTGACTGCTTGCTTGCATGCTGCTGCGGCCTGGCTGAGGAGTTCAACGGCGCCATCTTAGGCAGCCCTTGAGGCATGGTGATCACCTTGTTGGGGCGGCTAATTTGGGGGCTAACCCTGAGGTGTGGTGTCTGCCACGTTGGTGTAGGATGCGAGGCCCAGCTTCTGCCATTTTGGAGTGGTTTCTGACATGTGAAAGCCCTTAAGGTGCCATATCAGCCCTTAAGGTACCACGTCAGCCACACTAAGGTAGACCGTAAAGAACTGCTTCCGCCTTTTTGAGGCAGCGCCTGAGGTGTAGTGACCGCTATTTTGTGGCACTTCCTGAAATCCAACACCAGCCATTTGGGCGTGACCCAGAGGCACGGCAGCCGCCATTTTAGGGCAGGTCCTGAGGCGTGGTAGCCGCCATTTTGGGGGCGGTTCCTGAGGCACAGCGTGCCCTGCTGGACCGGGGCTGGACTGCACCAAGGTGTGAGGTAATTTTGGAGATGCGGGTTTTCCTGCGTTCATTGGTGTGAAAGGAGCCTTTGCACCTCCCTGGTGGGACACGTGAATCTTAACTAGGTGAGAGAGCATTGGGATAGCTGACCAGCACGGTGTTCGGCCTTGTATACAAAGGATGGGAAGTTCATATCACGCCTAAGGGGAGGAGGTATGGTTGGATGATCCTTCCTGGCATGAGGATCTGAGAGTCTGCATGGGAGCCAGTTTATGCTATAGAGAAAAAGGTGATGTAATGCTGATAGAAACCATGGGACTGGAAAGAACCCTCTGGCTCTTGTCTAGTACTTGCCTTAGTTTGTCATTTCAGTTGAATAAACCAAATAAACAAAAGTGTAGGGCTTCTCAGGCTACTAGTATCAACAAAACTTCATCCTTTATTATCTCTTTTTTTTTTTTCCTTCTGTTTTTTCTTTTAAACTTTGGAAGTAAAGTTGCTGGTGAGTGTATGTATGTGTAGTGCATGTGTTAGCAGTACCATGCTGAATTAGGGCCATCTCAGGTCTGCTTGCTCTGTGAAAGGAATAAGGCGTACTCTAAAAATAGAAAATGTGGCTGTAAGTGACAAAAACTGGCAGGGAGGACTTGGTCAGATGCAGTTTTAGAACTGCTTTTAATGTTTTTTCTACTACATTCCAAGTTTAAGGCGTCCATTTAAATTAATTAGAACGATCATAGTATCCTTGGAACATGAGTGGAGAAATTTTCTTTATGAGTATAATTTCAATATTTCCATTTTACCGACGAGAATGCGGAACAGCCTTAACAGCTTAAGGAAATTTCTGCGTACAATGAAAAAGAAATTCCCGACCAAACTGACTAAGTTGAAATGTCTAAAAGCTAAGAGCTATCATGAAATTGCTGGAAAGCCTCTGATTATAATGGAATCAGTGTCCCAGGGTATAATGCAGCTCTACATTTAATATTGAGCTACTGAACCATGCATCTCAACATAGCTGAAGTCACTGAGTTCTCATCAGTCCTGTAATGACACTGTGCTCTGCTTAGATGCCAAGCGACTCTTGAAATAGCTCCAGAGATTTTTTAGCAGCTTCAGCTGTAGAGACATCAGACTTCAGAAGGACAGCTACTGCCATAAATATATCTTTCATTATATATATTGCCGCACTTGGCAATAAACTTATGAACTTCTGTAAACATAATTAAAAGGTTCTTGCACACTTACAGGTGAAATCATGGCAGCAGTGCTGATGCAGCACAAGAAAAGCCTGTCCTTTGTTCTGTAAATCTGTTTCGTCTTTCCTTACTAATGATAAGTGCACGGCACATTTAATTCAATGCCTCCTATTGTTTGCCTGTGTGGTTTTTTTATTATGGCATTGTCTGGAGTCCCTGTCATGTTCATTACAGATTGGGCATGCTATTTGAAGCGGAATTTTTCTTATTATGTATTGTTTAAGGTATTGACTTTGCCAAAGGGAAGAAAAAAAGTGCTTGTATCCACTTAAGCAGACAAGTGGTTGTAAATTTCTGCCCATTAAATATACATACTCACATAAATGTACGCATATGCAGTGATTACAGGTTGATGCAGTCATAGAATTAGGTGAGATTTGAGAACTGTATTTCAGGGAACCTTTCCAGCACAGGAGTTGTGTTTCTGGGGCAGCTCTGGGCAGGAGCATTTTTCAGCCTGTCCCCTCTCCTGCTGAGGACAGTAAGGCTCTATTGAGTGCTAAGATGGCACTTTTCAAAAAAGTATTGTTACCCTTTTAGATTTTAAAGAAGTATTTCTGGTTTGTTTGGCTTGGGGGCTTGTTTGTTTGTTCCTTTTCAACCCAGCCAACCAATTCTTGGGTATGAGCAGGAGAGTTACTGCATAGCTCATCTAAAGCAAACATAGTTCTCAGCCAACCTGGAGGAGCAGCAATCATTTTGGTAACAGTTTTGATACCACTTTTGCTAAAAATCTGGAGTATGTGTGTTTCCAGCACTTCAGAATGAAGCTTGAAGTTGAATCTGTGCAAATATTCAATGGTTGATTTCATTTATGTGGAAGTATAAGGTGATGATATCGCTTATGGGCTTTGTATTTACTCTTCCAAACATGCTCTCCATTTCTGTCGTCCATTCCTGCTTGATGGTGAGCTCTTCCAGTGGTCTCTCTCCTACCATGTGTTGTGACGTTCAGTCTCACCCTATACAATGAAGATTACTTGCTAGTATCTCTAACAATCTCAGTTACATTGAAACAGAAATGTGGTTAAATTCAAGAAGTTCAAGCTTAAATTTAGTTGTGTGCTGTACCCGTATCTCATGCTGAAGCATCTGATGTGTGAAAAGTTCAGAACAATTGTAAATGGACTGTCCCTGATCTACTGATTTCCTTTTTGTCTTTCAGTCTATCAGAGAAGTCACAGGCTATGTTTTGGTGGCTTTGAATCAGTTTGAATACCTGCCACTGGAGAACCTGCGCATTGTTCGTGGGACCAAGCTCTATGAAGACCGATATGCTCTGGCAATATTTCTTAACTACAGAAAGGATGGTAATTTTGGACTCAGGGAACTTGGCTTGAAGAACTTGACAGGTAAGTGAAGCTTGTAAATGTGGTGGATTACTTGGGGAAAAACCCAAAAAACAACAGCTTACTGTTTGTTGAATATGTGCATCAGAGCTCTCAGTCATTTGCATTGTGCATATAACAGAGGCAGCATCAGAGGCTGGCAGCTGTGCATTGTTTGAAAGGCTTGTGAGCATTTCATTTCCTTTCTGGTTCACGACTGAGTTCTTCTCTGGTCAAAGGCTGTGTATGGAATTCATAGCAAGAGCGTATTTAAAACAAAAATAACTGTTGAAGACGACCTTTATTCTTAGTTTTCAAGAGCACTGTGTTTCCCAGTGGTCCTTGGTTACTGCATGTAGGTTGCTTCGGTTGTTATTCTGGCAAAGTAGCTTAGCTTTAGCTTTCCCTGTGTTCTTGCTTCTGTCTGAGTCGCTGTTGCTGATGTGCTGGTAGTGGTGCGGGGAGGGAAGGGTGGGAGGGTCACTGGATCTTTGGTGTATTTCATTTTAGAACTTCCTTTTCAAAGAGAAAAGTTTTATTACATACAGTGAAAAATATTTTAATTTTCCCTTGAAGCAGAAAGGTAAGCTAAGTCCATGGTTTTGTATTCATCTGTAAATTCACGGTTAGATAATGATGCAGGGTATGTCAGCTTTTCTTTTCTCCCAGCTGACAGTCTATAGCGAATGGTTTGGGAGCTTAAAAGTTGGCTAAATATCATGTTGTGTATGTTGGACTGTAACTTAATGAAGTGCAGGCAGTGGCAGATGTTTTTAGGGATTTCACTAAAAGTATTTTATTGGTATTTGGTTCCTCATAAAGGGAGGACGTTTGCTATGATGTAAGCTTTGGTGTTTGTGAAATGGCCTTATTTCCGTGAGTCTCTAAATGCTGAGAGCAATTCACTGACCTGAGCTGGATGTATAGCTGGAACAGAGAGGTGGGAACTTGGTGAGCTATATTTAGGCACCCTTCTCTCTTCGCTTTTTTTGTGTCTCTGTAGGCAGTGGCACACAAGTGCCTGCAGTTGCCTGTTCATGTCTCTCTCAGTTGTATGGCGATGCTTTCAAAAACAGAAAGGTAAAGGAGACTTCTGCTGTTTGATGGAGTAAAGCACAATTTTGGCAGGCTTTCAGAGCAAGTTCTTTCTCCCAGTCAGACTTTTAACAGTTTTCTTTTCTGAGGCCATCACGCTGATACCAGAGTGCTTCCCAAGGTCTCTGAATCCCTGCCATTCCTGCTACGCTTCTCTCTGCTACTCTCATAATCCAATTTTCTCCTATTCTGTTTCCAGTTTTTCCCCATCCTTCTGATTTAGGTTGTTCATTGTGGCTATCTATGCTTTCACTTAACACAGAGCTATAGCATCATGCACGAGTAGAATTTTCTGCTTCATATACCTTTTATTGGCTGTGGGTCTCAAAATGCTTTGTAAAAGACATTAGTCCAGATAAAACTGAGACAGAAAGGCCAAGGCCAGAGAAGGGTGGTAACCCTTTCCTTTTGGGTTGGAGGCTGTTGTTCTGCCAGGAAGTAAGGGTTGTGTTTTCGGTGATTATTTATCCATTACTTTGCTGCTTGGTAACGTGAATAAACTTATCTTGTAGGCCTTGGCTCAAGATTTTGTTCTTGAACCAGCTGCCCTGTGCCTGGCTCCAGGGCTTCTCTCTGGACGCTGCTTTTTTGTGATAGGCACAGCACCAGGACTGTCCGCTGAATGGCTTGCCTGTCTTTTCAAGTGTTGGGAGAAAGTCTGCCTTAGCTCAGTCTTTGAATCTTTCTTAACATGGGATCACCACAGCCACTTCATCTAATGTAGGTGGTGTTTAGAAAGCCCTTTGATGGGATTATTTGGCTCAGAATGTATTGTCTCTTGGAAGTGCCTAATAACACTAACTCGTTTCCCCTGAGTGCTTAAAATAGCTTCTGGGTGCTGAGTATGAGCCAGTATGTGCTTAAAAAATGCTCTTAGTATTTTCTAGATAGCATGTGCCAGGGCCTTGTGAGTCCCTCCAGCAGCTGTTCTTTGACCATTTTTCTGTACTGGTTAAGATGCACCTGACTGTTTTAACCCACAACCTGCTTCTTGATGCAAATACTCTCCCTGGAGCATATTACTACTTCATTCATTTTCCTAACGCATCCTTAGCCTTAGTAGCTGCATAGAAACAAGAGGTATTTGCAGCAGCCCTGATGGCACCAGGCCACAATTGATGACCTGTGTCTGGGTCTTCCCCATGTCTACCAACTGCTCCATGTTTACATTAGAAAGAACCAGTGATTTGCATTGAATTTAGGATGAAGCAGTTCCCACGAGCTTGCATCCCTCCGGCTTCTAGTCCACAGATTTAAAGGTACTGGCCGGAATGATACAATGCAGAGGCTGTTCTCACCTGCCTGTCATCCCGGGTCTTAACCAGAGGCAGGATTTCATTCCCCAGTGACGTACCATTGTTATTTTTAGTGTGTTGTTAACAGCTGTGTTTTTATTGTCAGATATTTCTGACATACTTACATTTCATCTTTAAATTTAAATGCTTGATTTTTTTCCCCCTAAAGCTATAAAAAAATGACAACTGTGATGGCAGTATGTTTTATCTGACACGGAAAGCACAATCCTGTTCTCACTCATGCTGTCTGTCAGCCTGAGAGGGAGTTGTGGTAGTGTAGCACAGGTCAGGAGCGGGCCCCAAAATTCATGTGGCACTTCCAGAAAGCTTTGCCTGTAAAAATCTGTTTCTCACTTACTATAAACATGTAGTCAATGATTCCACAAAAGTGTCAAAAACAAACAGACACTGAACCAACTAAGTGGCTGCTGCCACCTCAGCTGGACTCATCTCAGCTTGCAGATTCAGCTGCCTAGCAGCGTTAAAATAAAGTGCAGGTTTGACACACTGAATGTATTATTCAGCCTGAGATTAGCAGAATAACTGATGCTGAGGGAGAAGGAATGCCACCTTTTTCCATTTACTTCTTATGAGCTAGTGCAAATCATTCCTGTCTCTCCTATGTAGCTAGGCAGTCAACCTTAACTTATGCAATGAAAGGGCATAATCATTGTTCACACTTTGAGTACTCCAAATATAGAGAATACCTGATGGCTTCATTTCATTATGGCATTTATCTTCATGAGCTGGGAAAGAGGGATAACTCGCACTTATGAAGTATCCCATATTTTCCTGAGTGAAGATGAGCAAGATGTACAGCAAATGCTGTATCTTTGAATGAGCAGGGATCAGCTAATCTCCCCTATTGGCCTTGGTAATAGAGTTTCCCCTGCATGTGTCCGTGCAACTCTGGAATTTCTTCAATATATGAGAATAAAGCAGAGTTAGCGGTGATCAGTTTGATAACACAGAAAAGCAGCAAAATCTGTAATTTCTTATCTGCCCGCTTTGCATAAATGGAGATAAATGCTGAATTAAAGTAACTGAGGTTCGAGTGACATATGTTAGCCCAAAGGATTTGGTCAGTGATGCCCAAAGAAAGGACGTCTCATTTGACCAGCAGGAAAATCCCAGGGCAGGGAACATCTTCATTGTGTACAGAAAGTGACTGCTGTAAATGGGCTGAGCTCGTTCAGCAGTGTGACCGCACGCCAGCATTCCTGTAGCAGAGACTAGGACCATTCCCTTTCTGTCGCCTTTCCTTGGTCCACACACACGTTGCATATTGTGTGAGTCACTGCTGAGATGCCAACGCCTGTGTGTGACGCCCAGCCTGAGTGGGTGAGCCTGGGCTGTGCTGGTTGCAGAGCATCCCTTGGTCGCTGTGGCTTCCTACTATTGGGCGAGCTGGGAAGAAAGCAATATGTAGTTTGCCTCAGGCTTCCCATACAACAGGTGGGCAAGGCATCACATCTCTAACCTCAGAGAGGGGTTGCTAGGATACATGGAGGAATGAGGAATTTATTTAAGAATCCCTTTGGTACCCTCTGCTATCAGTGCTGCTGTAGGAGTTAGAGTGTAGTGCCTAGCAGAAGCAGGCACAGCACTCAATGTCTGTCCAGGGGCACTCCTTCCCTGTGGGCTTGGAATTGCCAGATGGCATTGGTATCCCAGCACAGCACTGCTGACCAGCCGGTGGGGAGAAAAAGGAGGAACACCCTGAGCACAGCTGTTCTTGCTTTGGGAAAGGAAAGCTCCTCTGTGCTGTGGCACAGCCTCTGGAGCCAGCGGGAAATGGGTCTCAGGTGGTATAGCAAGGCCAAGAGGTGTATTGTGTATGGCCAGAAGTAAAGACTGATCCTCACCCCCAGGAGATGAATACTCATGCATTGATTATGCTCAGTAGCAGTGGTTGAGCTTTGGATTTTTAATTGCAGCGAGGCTAGGATTTTACAGTCTCTGAAGGATTCAGGTATGCTTTTGTCATGCTAAATGCTGCGACTAACTCTGATTTTTTTGCAACCTGTAGATCACCCATTTACTCTCAAAGCACTTTTGTCTTTTCAGTTCTGTCTCTAGAGTTGGAAATGTGCTACCTTGTTTGGAATGATTGTGGCAAAAGGCAATAAAAGAAGCTCATACTAACAATTTATTGGTACATGTTTTCTAATTGGATATTCAAAGGATTCAACATATCTTCAACTCCTGCCTTTGGTCTCTGGAAGTTGTTTGCTGTTCCCTCTCCTACCAGTATTTTCACACAAACTATGAAATGCATGTTGTGTATTGCAAATGGGTTGAGCTGGTTTATCAGAAGCCATTTGCAGAATGTTCCACGTGAGCCTCCAGTACCTCACAGCCAGGAGAAGTCTCATCAACCAACTTATCCTGTGACCAAAGCAGAGCTTGGAACCACAGGGAGGAGAAGCCAGGCCAAACCCTTGGCCTTACTGCTCTGGCTTTGTAATAAACTGAAATTTTAATTGGTCCATACTGTCTTCCACAATACATCCAGATATGCTGCCATCGTCACCTGAAAATGCCAGGTAAAATAATGATGTCATTTGTTCTGTCTTTCTTGGCAGTTTCTCCTTTTTACCTCTCTACAGTAGTTTTCTCTATGGGTGCCTTTTTTCAATTATAAAGTAAGAAATTCTCCAGGTTTCAGATGCGTGAAACGCCCTTTAGCTATTTAGATATATGGGCAATCAAGATAAATCCAATAGTGCTGAAACCTCCTAACAGAGTAGTAGCTTTGCCTGATTTCAGCGACTCACGAGCTCCAGCAGCACAGGGATTTC
Organism: Pavo muticus; assembly: GCA_016647715.1. Classification (NCBI taxonomy): domain Eukaryota; kingdom Metazoa; phylum Chordata; class Aves; order Galliformes; family Phasianidae; genus Pavo; species Pavo muticus. The sequence continues at coordinate 251,327 of JACDJE010000146.1, read as the reverse complement.
TCTGGCCACACGCTTCGCACAGAGTTAAACATCTGAGCAGAGTAATCCCTCCATTTCAGTCACACGGGTCAGGAATGGGTGGCACTGCAACGTGTTTGAGTTTGGCAGAGAGATCTGTGCTGAGCTGCTCTATAACTTAAGTAAAATGCAGTCAGCATTACACTAGGGCAGAAATTGTACAGTTTGTAGTGACGGTGCTGCTGAGAAATGCATCCCAGCTCCTGCCTGGGACAGGAAGGAGCTGTGCCTGCTGGTTGGGACTGGCTCTTTTAGGAATGGAAATCCTTGTTACTCCAGTAGTGTATCTTCTTTAGTTCAGGTGAATGAAAGAGGCACTGATTTCAGTGTGGGTTTTTTCTTCTTTTTTTCTCTCTACAGTCTTCTGATTTCATTGATTTTCTTATTTTCTTCTGACAGGCAACAGCTGACAAGCAATTGGGTGCTTTTGTAAAATAATTAGTCTTGTGTTACATGGTGAATGTAACCCATCAGCTCTCCCCAGCAGAAGGGTGGGTTCTATAGCAAAGTGGCTCATCTGCCATGGGTGGCAGGCTCTGCCAGCACCATGGGGATGTGAGGTGTGAGCACTGGTGTGGCAGTGGGGCTCAAAATGGGCATGAAACTCTGGGCATCTGGTGTCAGGTAAATGTCTTTAAGCACAGGCACTTCAGTGGCATTGCAGCATATGTCTACAAGGCAGCGCAGGCCTACAGACCTCGCTTTAAGACCAGATCCAAGGGTGTGAGGTCCCTTCTTTAGCTTCACTATCTGCAGGCTGAAGGAGGTAAGTGCTCCCACCTGCTGCTTGGCCAGCTCCATCCCAGGCTGCTTGCTCCTCCCTTGCACATCAAATGTGGCCCTTGTGGTGCCACAAATCCCAGCCTGGCCAACTTTGGGACTGTTCTTGTCAGAATCACTATGGAAGGTTTTAACGTGGGTGGTTTTTGCAGCAGTCTCAGTTTTAGAAGCGAGAGTGAGTGATGGTCGTAAGAAGTTTATCTGGCAGTTTGATCACACTGCTGAGACAAATGCAGGAATGTCCAGGCAGAAAAGGTAACTTTGAGGAGAGCAAAAAACTAGAAACGTGGACCTGCAGAGGAAGGGAAATCACTGTGCAAATAGAGGTGGCAAAGTGGATAACACCCAAATACCACAGTCTAATGGCAAAGCAAAAGCCACTCGCCAAAGCAGTGGCTGCATTAGGGATGAAGGAGCAGGCAGGCTGCGCAGGAGCATGGCTGCTGTAGTGCTCCGGTACTCCCCAGCTGGCTCCACCTGCTTTGCAAGAGCTTCTTTCCACACAGAATGAACCTTGATTGAAGTGACAGTGCCACGTACTCAGAGCAGGAGGCAGGTGATGCACGTGGAAGTGGAGCTGTAGGAACGTGCCTGCAGCCAGGGATGGGGAGCAAAGCTATCAGATGAGGAGAACACGCTGGAGGCCTTTTTCTTTGATGTTTGGCAATCGCTCAAGGGGCTGTCTTCTCTGAAGCCATTTTGCCTTCTATTTTTTTCTTCCTTTTCTTCCCCCACCCCCACCTTGGTGAAACTTTCATAGGTGTGCTTTTCATTTCTTCAAGGCTTAGAGGACAGAGGGTGTCTGTCAGGCCAGCTGTTGCACAGAGGTGTTCACACCAGGCTCATGTTGGAGATCTCCTGAGAGCTCATTCCTGCTTCTGCCCATCAGAAATAGCCCTGCTGCATGCTTTGGCTTTGAAGCCATGCATAGCCCTGATGTGGGAGCATGGAGCGAAGGGCGGCGTCAGAGATGGTTCTTTCTGCCTAGCTGGAAAGATGAGATAATGTTGGTGGATTGGTTTTGTGTTGGGTTTTTGGTCTGTGTTTAATGGATCAGCTAAGCATTGTGTTCAGGCTGTAAAAGTTCTGGGAGCTGGTTCTGTCACTGGGGTCTTGATGGAGTGCTGCAGAGTCAGCCTGCTTCAGAGATGGCGATGGGCAGCTGTGGGCAGGGTGCCGAGGCTGAGCTTAACTGGAGCTGCTCGCTGCAGTGCCTGAACTGATCCCAACATAGCAGTGTTAGGGTACACTGGGTGTCCCTGGAACATGCTGTCATCACTTCTGGAGTTATGTTGGATGCACAGCCCTCTTCTCTATCCGTGCCACACTGAGCTCTCAGTATGTCTCTGGTTCCAGAGTGGAGAGTGGATGGGGTTCTTGTTTGTTTGTTTTGTTGTTTGTTTTGTTTGTTTATTTTTAGCCAAATCTACCTCAAAGAGGGGCACTTGAAGTAGTGGCATACTTTGTGTTGGGTCATGGCTGAGTTCATTTCCCTGGCTTGACTACCCAGGCCATATCCTACTGAGATTTGCTGCTCTTATGAGAAGCAACAGTGGAAGAAACAGACTGTGGGTTTCTCCTCTGTTGGAGTTAAAACATCTTTGCTTCATTTCCATGAAATAATAATGATTCTCTTTGCCTGATACTTAAATTCTTTACAAGCCTCAGCCGGTTGCAAATCCATTATCCTGAGCACAATGTTGCAAACAATGATAATAATAATTAAATGAAATGTAATGCACAAAAGGGTAAGCCTGCTGCTGGCTCTTTTTACAGACCGAAGTGCCGGTTATTATTCCTTTTCCAGGTGACTCTGCTGCTCTGCAGGAAGGTGTCAAAGCCCTGCTGCCACAGGTGCAGGTAGCCGTGCCGGGGAGGGGCAGGGCCCTGTGCTCAGGGGGAGAAGAGCTGCTGTTCAGAAACACTCGGCGCAAGGTGGATTGAATGGATTGGGAGGATCAGGATTTGTCTCCTTTTTTTCCCCCCTTGCTCATGCAGGGTCGTGTGGGAGTTCTTAAATGGTGATATTATGGCTGTGGTTTTGTTCCCTCCTGCTGAGTTAACTGTGGCTTGTGGTAGCTGTGCTTCTGGTGGTCACACTGATATGCTGACAGAGGCCAGCCCCGGTGTGTGCTGTAGGGTTGCCTTAGCAATGGCTGGGCTTGCAGGCTGATCTTTGAGCGAGACTTGATGTCTTAAAAGCGAGCGCCCAGCTAAAATATGCGTTAGGTAGTGTTGCAAGGGCAGCATCCTGCTCAGTGCACGTGGAAAGAAGAGCTGAGAGGGATGTTTTAATGGCTGTGACTACAGGATGGATTAATCCCAAGGGCTGTGCAGTTAGTGAGCTCGCATGGGGTTAAGTCTCACCACAGCCCCAGTTTCATCCAGCAGTGAGACTTCTGGGTGTAGAGAGCTGATTGGTTTTGATTTAATATTCAGGAGCATTCAGCTTCCCAAATAAAGATAATATTTTGGTAGCTGAGAGATTTATTAATATCTTAACGTGGCCTTGGCTTTAGCCTTTTATTCCTCGCTTTCTTAAAAAAAAAAATAATAAAATCTTAGCACAAACCAGCCTTGAAGTTTGGAGAAGTAATCAAAGCTCTGCTGAGCAGATTTGACTGTACTGATGTGTTGAATGAGCTGTGACCTCTGCCGACCTCATTCTGCTCCATTTCCTCTTCAGGCTGGTAGCAGCGGTTGGATGTAAACATTAATCTGTTAATTTAACTTCTGATATAAATAGATAAAACATATAATTGCAATCGCTATTTGTCAGTGGCCTATCCAGCCTTACTGCTTTGCTTCAGAGAGCAGTGGCCGTGCTGCTGCATGCTTCTCTGCTCAGGGCACTTTCCATCCGCAGTGTTTGGATGAGGCAGATTATGGCTTGCTTGGTGCAGCAGGTGGATCAGAAGGGACATGAAGACTTTCCTGACCATGAAGTGTGTCCTCCAGCAGCCCTCTATGCTAACTCTTCTTCTTTTTCACATCCTTTCCTGCTGTCGGTAGTCCTCCAACTTATTTTTCTTTGGATGTTTCTGGAAGGAGATGAATCTCACATGGGGACAGGTTGTCACAGGTTATCTCACTGTGTCAGTCCTCAGGGGAACTGAGAAATATGGAAAGAATGCTCTCATTCAGAAAGAGGAGGGTTGGAAGGGATGAAGTTCAATCTGGCCAGGTTCAGATGACCTTTATAGCCTTGTCAAGGGCCAGCCATGGGTTTATAGGGAGGAGAAAGGAGCTGGGCATATGGAGTTGGAGCTTCCATCTCCCTTCCCAAGCACTGGCATGGAAAGTTGACGTGCTGTGTGGCAAACTGGCAGTGTTGTGGCTGCAGAGGACTTTCAGACTGGAGCTTAATCTCCCTGTGAGTGCCAGCTTGCAGCCAGGTAGCGTTGTTTGGCTGTGCCTTACAAAGCCATATCAAAACTCTTATTCTGTCTGTTGTTGGTATCTAAATAGGAGGTCTTTTCAAGAGCAGCATGAGAAAGCTCTTTAGTGCTGCTGACTCCTGAGCTTATGCAGTTTGCAAGAAGGATGCTGCGCTGTTGGCAGCATCTTGGAGGTTGCCGATTCCCTTTTTCCTCAGCATATGAGCTGGGAGTGGTGCTGATGTGCCTTGCAAGCACTGCATGATGGTAGTTTTGCTGCCCCAGCAATGAGAGGTTGGTGACGCTGGGTTCCGATGGCAGGTTTCACATCCGTGTGATGTGGGATGTGCTGCAGAGACACTGGGTAGCCTGCTCAGAGATGTGCGAGTTGCTTTCTGATGCGGGTAATTAGTGTCATAATCTGGGCTTCAGCGGTAGCCTGCAAAGAAAACTTACTCGGGTTTAAGTAAAATTGCTCCCTAACACAACTGGCTAAATTGAAGCAAACCCCACGTGAATGTACTTCTATATCCATTTACAAGTGCCTTGTATTGATTTAGCCTACTGCAGCAACTCAGATGAGCTAAATTGATGTCTGTGCACTAAGTTAAGTGGATTCACGTGGGATTTCATACCTGCTGAACTGACTTGACTTCGAAACTGATTTTAGTTAAACCAGTGTAAGCCTTGTGTGAGGTGTAGGCCTTTCTTATTTGTTGCTGCTGCTTTGACCAAGAGTAACATGACAGCATAGGGGGAAATGAGATGCAGCTGAAGGGGAAAAATGTGCCTCTTGCCCTGCTGACTGCGGTGCTGTGGTGCCCTGCTAACCTTGTCCATGTTTTCAACTTGAAGTGGTACTAGGATTGCTGACATGGCTTAGTATCAATCTTATTTCTTGAAGGCAGAGATTGGAAAAAAGACTGTGTATTTAATCCCTTTGCTCTCTTATGCATTGCTTTCTATGTCTGGAGAGAGCAAAAGGAACAAATGCTTGCAAACTTCTGTGCGGTCTTGCCTCATGCCCCTGAATCCAGCCATTTGCTTAAGAGCTCTTTCTCTTGCCGTGCAGTGTCTTTCAGCTTTGGCTGCGCTTCCATACTCTTTGTCCTATATACCAGAGTTCTGCCAACCCTTAAGCTGTCAGGCCCTTGTTATCTTGGCCACCATGGGCTAATCTAAAGTGCCCAAACCAGTACATCCAAAGACTGTGATCAAACAGCTCCAGTGGAAGGGAACTGAAATCTAACCCATCATCTTTCTGAACTGGCCACTTGCCTGCAGTGAGGGCCACGTTTCACCTTCAGCCTCCTTAAAGGTAAGGTGTAGAAGATGGCTGCTGGTGTGCAGATGTCCACAGGTTCACCAACTCCTGGTTCGTAAGTTATTGTGGAGCAATGGTAAGAGGAGATGTATGTGTTTGGCTCTTTGCTCCCCAGCTGGCCTACAGGAATGTGTTTGACCTAATTTTACTAAAGCTCGGCAGTATTACAGTATCAAATCACAACAGCACAACCGCTTGAAACTTCTTTTGGTAAACATAGATATTCCTCTTAGCTGTTAAAAGTGTTTCTGTCCAGACATTTCTATGTTAGGGACAGTGTTCATATTTTAAGTAACGAGTTCTTAAACCTTTGTAAATGTTAATCCATAGACTTCAGCTATTTTTTCTCTGAAACATAGAGGTCATCATTTATCTTTTTCATCTATAAGCAGCACTTAAATTCCCAGTCATGGCTCATAAATGTATAGGAGAAGATTGACAAAAATAGCCCCTGCCCAAAATAGCTCGGTGTGTCCAAGGCAGGAGGCCACCAGTGGACTCAGAGTGGTGGGGAAAGCAGATCTGCAGCTTCTTATGGGTAATATTGGCTCTGCACACCCACAGCTAGCAGGGATGCCAAGTTTCTCTTCTGTATGAAGGCAAAGAAGATTTGAGAGGAGTATTTGAAAGAGGTCAATGAGATAACTTGCTGGCTGTCCACGTCTTTGTGTGAGATACAGCACAGAAGAAAGAACAAAAGACGTTTGAAAATGTCTTGTGTTTGATGAAAGGTGGCATGATGGGCTTACTGAAGGTGGGAGAAGGCATAAATAGTGTATGAGAGAATGATTGGCCCTGGAAGATCTTGGGAATGAACAAAAGTTGCTTTTATTTGATGTGATAAGAAGGAAGCACAAAGTGTGGGGGTAAGAAAAAGGCATCGTTAGAGTGATGAGCTAGAGAAGTGGAATTTGGAAGGAAACTGAGAAGGGTGAAGTGTGGATGAAGGAGAGATGGCGTTGTGAAGGCATGAGAAGAGTCGGGGCAGGAGCTCTAGATGCAGTGATGGACAGAGCGGTCATGAGAGCAGAGCTGCTATCAACTAGTTGGTTTCATGAGCTGAAGAGAGGTCAGAGGCAAAGAACTCCAGGGGACTGGTGGAAGCGATGGAGCAGTTGGCAGTGCTGGTTGCTGAATCGCAAAGGGTGAAAGAGAGTGCCAGCAAGAGGGTGGTGCAGAGCTTGTTCACTGTAGCAAGCATTTGTGGAGTATCTGCACACAGCAGCTTCTTGTCCAGATGTGATCTGTGAGCTCAGTCTCCACGTGGATCTCCAAATGTGACGTACCTCCTGGTTGGCTTTGTCAGGAGCTGCAGGCTGTGAGTGTTTGGGGAGTGTTGTCCAGTCTCACCTGCTGTCTGAAACTGCTTTCTTATGTCAACAAGCCATTGTGTTCACTGATGTCAGTGGGAAATAACTACTGGCTTTTGTAGCACAGCCCCATTTCTGATGAGAGACACGTATCCCAGAAGGGAGAGTTGTAATAAATTCAGAGGGAAGCTGTAGCAGTTGAAGCTTATACTGTGTCTCTTGCTATCACGTTTGTTGTGTTATCTAAAGAGATCTGCGAGCGAGGTGGTAAAACAGGGCTTTTTTAATTATACATCACCTAGCAAACTGATAAAGCAAACAGAGCAGGCAACCAAATGACACAGGCATGAACCACTTCAAAATAATGATATAGCAAGAACAATAGGGGAGTAATTCACAGCTCCCTAAGACACTTCTGCAGTTTAGAGGGAGTGTGATAACAAGCAGCTATTGACTCTTCTTCTATCATGTTTTCCACCTGTCTGCTGTGTGACTGGGAAGTGTATTACCCACATCCTTGCCAGGGGTTTTTATGCTATTGTCTTGAAATCCTTAAAACCCTCGCAGGGTTGAAGATGAGAATGGCAGTCGTGGTACCTGCAGGTAGTGAGCACAAGGAGGCCGTTTGCTGATGTCATTCATACGTGAAAAATTTCATGTTTGTGTGGCCTGAGGCTTGCAGGGCTGTTTTATCCTCTGTCTTTTCTGTTTAAGTGCTGAAGTGCATCTTGGCTCTGTGGGAGCCAGGGAGTTAAACCCAGCTCAGCTGCTCTTGGCAGTGGAGGAAGGAAACCCAGGCAGGCCTCAAAAGCTTCCGTAGATACTAAGTAAACATTCGGGCTGCAGGCCAGAAGTCATCTCCACGCTAGCAGAGTCACACTGTTCTCGGTAAGAGACCTAAGTGGTATGAAGCCAGCCCAGAACTTCTACTTGAGATACTGTGACTGCAGTACAGACGTAACCTTTTTAAATGAGAACAAGACATTTTGAAATCCTAATCTGCCTCAGAGTTCTGTAGCAATTCACTTTTGATCTGCACTCCAAGCCAGGGAAGAAAGGAAAGCTCTCACAAGCTTGTCTTGTGTCCTTTCAGCCTCAAGGTGAATGAGGTGCTGGAGTGATCAGCCCCACAGCTGACACACGCAGACAAGATTACTCAGAGTAAATAAAATGATGGGAAGAAGAAAGTTTTTTGTTTTGTTACTTTTCTAAATAGGCTTATCTGTCAGTCCTTTCAGTTTACCATCGATGTTCTGCTTTATTGCTAATGTTTCAGTATTTCAGATACAACTTTAAAAAGCCAAGTTAGAGAGTGCCACGTATTTAAAAGCAGAGAACCAGCTAACTCCAAGAGTTAGGGTTTAGCCATAGAAATGCCTTTTAAAATAGTATGTCCTCTGGGAACATGAGTCTGGTTTGGAGAGGGAGGGACACACAGTCCTGGACTCCTGGATTCCCAGGCTATTCTGTAGGAGAGGGTAAACAATTTAAATGACATGGTTTGAGAAAGTCGACTTGGGGCAATTCTTACCACCTTAGGTGCTCACGTTTTGTGATGGCCTGAGGATTTCAACTTGCTGTCAGAAAAAAGATCCATTTCCAGCCATCACAAGTCTGGATTAAAAATGAAAAGCACGAATCCTGAATTCTCAGAAGCTGGAATGCACGTACAAAAAATAGCATTGATTATTTTTAACGGCTCAGCATTTTTTTGCCATGACTTTTTGAGGGTTGACTGAGATCCTGGAATGCTGGGGCTGGTTGTTAAAAAATATTCTTAAAAATAGCAGATGTCCAGTAAAGGCAAGAACGCTGACAGGCTTTCCATGCCACCTTCTGTGTGCTCGCAGGCTGGTGTAATGTAACAGACTGCTGCTTTACTTTTAGGAGGTCCAGGTAATTATTAGGACTTGCACAAGCCGTATCTATTTCTGTGAATATTTCGTCACTGATGAAACGTTCTGTTGTTGGTCACATTCCAGTCGGTGCTATCTGTTCTTTACAGGCCGTGTGTGGGAATGGACTCATAAACAACCTCTTATTTTGGCAAAAACAGAGCACTTATCACTTTTGTATTAGCGCAGCTAAATCCTGAACAAGTAAATGTTGTGGATTAAGAAGATGATAATGTGCTAATCCTTTCTGTGGTCACTGACCATTTTAAGCTTTTTCATCTCTCAACCCTGGAGGATAAATCCGAGCTCTTGATTTGAAGTTGGATAATGAAGTATGTCTGCACATCAAGCACCAGACTTGTTACCAACAGATGCGTTTTTCTCACTACTGCGGATAATTTTTGATCCACTTTACCTTCAATCTGCGATCTCCTTTCCTCCCCTCCCAAGACACTCCTTAGTCTTCTGTCACCAGGACTCCTTCACTGCATGCTAACAAAGAGGTCGTCTTGCAGAAAGACCTTCTGCAGCTCCTAGTTGGTGGTGGTGGTGGTGGTTCAGAGAACACTGTGAACAGCCATGTGAAATTCTTGTGGGGCGATGAGAACGATAGGACTTGGAGTGGTCTCAGTAATGTGACTAGTTTTATGGATTAGATGGATCAAGTAATGAACAACAAGGAGTTACAAATGTGCTCTGACGCACACTGATGTCCAAGGAGAGGTCCCTCAGGCTCAGGATCAGGCCTCATTGGGGTGGGCTGGTTCCTTTGGGACTAGAGTTATCCTACACCAAAGCCAGAAGAGGGGGAGAATGTAGTGATACAGTTGAAGACTTGGAAGTGATATGAAGAGCTTTCAGACTTACTTCCTCCTTTGCAAAAAACCCAACAGTTAAAAAATCACAGCTAGAAAACACTTCTGACTTAAGGAAATCATGCAGCTGGTTGTAGAAGTTGGCTCGGCGTGTGCCAAGGTGAAGGTGAAATCCTTCAGATCAGTTTCTCCTACTAATCTGCAATAAATGTGTTTAAGGTTTGTATCAAGCAACACCGCAGTGAGCACCAGCACCCTGGGTCGCTGCTAGTTACAAGATGAGTCACGTTACAGAATGGTCAGCAGGCTTGTTTTCATGGCTGGCACTGGAGGGGGTGTTTTTCCATGGCAAAGTGAGTATTGTTCTCACAGACGGCAGCTCAGGAACTGCATAGTGTGTGGAACAAGCAGTTGATTAAAGATTAGAATAGTGATGAATATCCTAAAGTGGAACGTACTCGGATAATTGATTAATTGATGCAGTCTAAGCTACTTGCAGAGCATTACATTCATTCTCCATTAAATCAATCTCTGTCTTCTGTCCACACCTTGCGACTAAGAGCTGAAAGGCACGAACAACTCACTAAAGTCATCCAGATCAGTGGTTCTGGAACAGAGGGAGCTGGACTATGTCCAAGATCCCAGACACGTTGCTGTTGCTTATGCCTATTGCTTGTGCTGGATCTTGTGCTTGCATTTCAGCAGTATCACGCTATTGCAGGCAGGTGAAAAGTGTAATTAGGAACGCTCTTATCATCCCATAGCCCACTTCTGCTTTTCTCCCACCTTGTTGCTTCCTTCTTAAAAGCAAAACTGTGATCTCATGCAGAAAGAAATGTCATAATGACATTTTAATTAACGTGTTTTTGTCCAAGGGATTGCTGTGAGAAACCGTGGTGTGGGGTAGGAACTGTACATTCCTTAGCAACAAAGCAGTGACAAGAAGGACCCCTTTTTAAGATTAAAATTGCATAGCAAGTGAAAGGCACAGACTCATTGCTCTGTGACCATGAGTCCGTAGGGCATCACCGTGTCTATGTCAGGGGGAAAAACGAGATGGGGTAGGACTGACTTCCTGAGGAGCCTGCTTTATGAAAAGCTTCTGTGTCATAATCTTAGTTACTGTTTTGCTGTTTCTGAGAATGATGTTTTAGCTCTTTACAGGACCCACTGGAAGGCAGGGATTCAAGAAGGTCAGTGAACTGATGGAGGTCCATAAAATGAATGGTGCATCTGACACCTTTTATGAGCTTTCTCTCATGCTTTTCAAAGTCCCTGCTGTCTTCTGCTTTTCTGCTACTGTGCCATTTCTGCTATCATCTAGTGACTGACATGGAGCCAGATAAACAAAACTGCGTTGTACGTGCAAGCATAGCGCTTGTTTCAGGGGTGTGGGATAGTTCCCAGCCGCTCTGATAACGCTCTGATCTGTCAGATATCCTGGAGAGGTAGGGAAACCTCTCCTCCGGGAATGCTCCTCTTCTCATCTGCTGACTGCTGTGATGAGCTGCAGGTCTTTGCTCTGTGTGCCATCCTCTTCCTTGATGACTCTGTCCCAAATGGACGTTGCAGTCATCGAATCTTATTTATACTGCTTACAGTTTGTTTAAAACAGTGAGTGAATCTTTTCGAAGCATTTAACAAACACAATCAGGAGGAAGGTGGACCTTTCTGTTTGTATACAGGCCTTAGAACCATCCCCAGAGTAAACAGCATCCTCTTGTTTTGATTTTGTTACTTGTTTAGGTGAAGGAAGCCGAGTGCTGAAAAGGAGGCACTGAGATACAGTGGTAGTTTCCCAAGCATTTAGTTTGTTGTTTTTTAAACCTTACCAACATACGGTTTGTATGTGTGGTTGGGGTTATGTACTGGTACCCAAACACGACCTGCTAGGTAGCTGGCTTTCAGTTACTGTTATAGAAATGGGTCGTGGATGTGGCTTTTTATTTCTCAGACACCCTAAAGCACTGCCAAAACCCAGAGATGCTCAGCAGCAACTACTGTTAGCTTCCAAAAAATATGGCTTAATTTCTGACCATGAATATTCAGAGTTGAGAGCCTGTAACACTGTAATATGATAAACACTGCGGCTGGAGGCTGCAGCATCCGCTTGCATAGGAACAGTTGATTATCGGCAAACATGATTTTGACAACCACTTTGAGGCAACGCTGCTCTATATCAAATATCAACAGAATTAGCATGTGTTTTTGCATTAATTACCGCAGTGCACCGTGCTGTGTGACAGCCAGGGAATGCAGCAGGGAGGGCTGAGCTTTGCCAGTCGCTTGCGATGTAGGATTCAGCTAATGCGCGTTTATTAGCTCTGAGGAGCAGCGTTTAATGAGCTGCTAACCCCACGGTAGGCCTGCCTTCCAAGTGCTTAACAGGGCCTGCCAGATCACAAGTGATGTATGAGGGGGAAGGAGGACGTGGCCGTGGGTCTCTGGTGTTCGTTGAGCGGCAAAGGTGGGTGACCCTGTAGTAAACCCTTAGAAATGGAAATGAAATGCCTATTGCTCTGCCTGCTCTTGGGCAATTACGTTTACGACACAATTAACCGAAGGGAATGGGAGAGCGGTCTGAACATACCTTGTTTCGAAACACTGGGGTTTTGAGCACTCTTTGAAAACTTTCTGAAGGTGCTGCACATTAACAGAAGCTTGCCAACGTGGGTGTTTCTGGGGGAGGATGCTCTTCTGTGACAGAGGGGTAATTGAAAAATAATAAATCAAGTAGCTTGGGCTGTTACTGAATGTAGCTGGGGGAAAGAATATCCTTGATAGTGTGTTCTTCCTCATCAGTATGGTCTAAAAATGCTTAATAGTGTCGCTGCAGAGCATAAATTTCAAGAATACGTGGCACAACATTCAGGTTAAACTGCTCCTTTCTCAGCGCTGCCATTACTTTGATTTATTTTGGCAGCACGGCTGCAGGCGTTGTCTGGTGAACGTGTTTCTCCGCTCTCTGAATTGATCATTGTATTGGTTTATTATTTTAATCAGGCCTTAAAGCTGCGCTGAAAAATGAAACGGAGCCCATTGCACAGGCACAGGCGGTCACATCTTTTCTCTCTAGTTTCTTTAGGTGAATTTGTTTAACGATCCCTGTTACTTGTAACACTGCTTGGGAAGAGTTTCCCACCAAAGCACAAGGAGGAATGTAATAAGAAAATGTCTGCAGACGCTGCTCGTTTGCAGTTGTTTGGCTAAAAAATAGGTTTCATAAAACTTAGGTGAACTTGGAAATCACCTGAGCACGTTGCTGTGCAGATTTATGGCTCAGTATGCTGCGTATATGCTTATAGCCACTTGAGAGTCCAGTCCCAGTTCACCTCACCTGCAGCGAGCGCATTGCAGGTGCTTGTGCTCGTGTGTGCCAGGCCGGAGGCTCCTGAGGCTTGGCTGCTGCTGTGGGCATGCACACCCAGTTTCTGTACAGCCCTTGGCAAGGTGCATCTCTGCACCTTTGTGTTTAGTCAGTAGAGCGAAAGTTAGCCTGTGCTGAGTTTTGCTGTGAGGCTGCCAGGACACGGCCTTGGGCACATACTGACCGCCTTTCTGTAGGGGAAGTATTTAATGACAATGACATGTTTCTTGTAAAGTCATATGGGCGGTGAAAGTATTACATGTGGTGGGAGGGTGCTGATTCCTGCAAACAGTTTTACTGAAAATATGCAGCAGGATACTAAGTATTCCTCAGTTCCCACAGTAGGCTGAAGGAGGGATAAGTGTGGCTGTATCAGAGGGATTACAAAGTCACAAGTGACTCAAAACTAGTTTAATCCAGTGCAGTCCAATGGCCAACCCAGTATGTTTTACTGCTGGTATCTCAGAGTAGAGACTTATTTTCCAAAGAGGGACAAACAGAACATCTCTGTGCAAGCAGCCAGCTCAGGTTACTGCCATGGGAGTTATTTCCTGCATGTCACCAGTGCTGTTGCTGAGCACCACACTCCGTCCCAGAATAGTGCTGAAGTTGCACGGGAGAAATGAAGAAGTCCCTTGCTCGCACTGCGGTGTCAGACACCTGTAGCGCTGTCTGCTGGTAGCAGGAATGTGCCTTTCCCTTTTCTCTTCTGCCCTGAAGTACCAGCTCCTGGAGTGAGATGCAGGAGGAAGGCAGGGCAGTGCCTGGGTTGTGTTCCAGTGTAGGAAATGGGTGGTAGCCAGACTTCACCCCAGTACTTCAATATCATCACTGATTGTAGAGTCCGTGCTCACAAAGAGGAGCTTGCCGTTAAACCTGCTCTCAGAACATACAAAGCAGGCTGCTCACATGCTTCTGGCCTAGTGTTACAGATATGTTAGAAATAGATACCTTGGAGCATTGAGACATTTTGTGATCGGAGGTATGAGTTTTTTCTGATACTGTCTATATGACCCGGGAACGGCTGTTTACGAGGGTGGATAGAGATAGGGCAAGGGGGAATGGTCTTAAACTAAGACAGGAGAGGTTTAGGTTGGATATTAAGAGGAAGTTTTTCACACAGAGGGTGGTGAGGCACTGGAACAGGTTGCCCAAGGAGGTTGTGGATGCCCCATCCCTGGAGGCATTCAAGGCCAGGCTGGATGTGGCTCTGGGCAGCCTGGTCTGGTGGTTGGCAACCCTGCACATAGCAGGGGGTTGAAATGAGATGATCATGGTGGTCCTTTTCAACCCAGCCATTCTATGATTAGTGTTTCTATGCCTAGTTTAATAAAGCTGTGTCCTGTTAAATTCATTCACATGTGCAAAGGCCTTTCTTGCTTTCAGCTGTTCTTGCTCTCTTGCATCTATTACGGAGACCATTCTGGTCTCCCCCCAGCAGGTGTGGGCTGCACCAGTGCTGCTCTGTGTTTGTGGCAGGGCTGTGGGACCTGCAGCAGTGACACACTGAGATAAATTCAGTGCAAAGGGAAATCAGTTGACTCTTTCCATTGACTTTGGATGAGACCTTTCATCATTAGGCTATTACATTTTGAGTTTCATAAATTGTTTTACATTTCCCCTGAGAAAAGAACGATTCAAAAGAAGGAAGAAGAATGTCCTTATACAACATCACATCCTTCAGTGATTTGCTCTCTGAAAATTGTATGTTATTACCACATGAATCAAGAAGGATGAAGATTTCCCCAAAAGAAAGGTTTGTGTATATGTGCCTGTGCACACTTTGAGTGTTTTTTGTTGTGGATAATGCTTCAATTAGAAAAAAACTTACACGTGTTAAAAGCATACTTACGATTCACGTGTAGTATTTCCCTTTTTCTGTATAAATTCTTTCTGAAAGGCACAGACATATGAAATGTGAAGGCTGTAATTAAAAATAAAGTAGTATCAGAAAAGATGCACGCTGAATTTCCGGAAGCTCGGCTGCCTGTGTCCCAGGGCTTCTTGTGCACGTGCTGCAGCACTGTGCCTCCTGCAGTGTTGGGCAGCACCAGGCTTTTCAACTCGTGGTTCACGAAGGCCTTCTAACTTCTGATCACAGGAAGGGAAGCATTTATTTCGGACTTCATGGGAAGGTATTTTAAACAGTCCCTCAGCATGCAGTTCCATTATATTTAATGTAAAGAGCAAGAAGAGCAGAGAAGGCTGTGTGCTGGCTTCAGATGCAGGCTCACCCAGCAAGCTGAGAGATTGGGTTTAACTGTTTGGCCAAGCAGCAGCATGTGGGTCTGGCAGGAATTCGGGGAGCGTGGGGCTGGGCAGTGCTTCCTTTTGGTTCCCAACCCCACGGATGTGGCTGTGTGTGTGAGCACGCTCAGTGCGCAGCCCGCCGTGCATGTGAGCCCGGTACTTGACACCGAGCTCGGAAGTAGGGCTGTGCAGCACTGTGACCGGTGTCACTTAGAGAAGCTTTTAAATTCCTGGGCGTAGAGTTGTGCATGACTGTACAATCGCTTCAATTCCAATAGGAGAGGGGCTGATTTAGCAGATGAAAGTGACCGTGCTCTGCTTTGATGATATCCCCTTCCCGCTGTGAGTGGTGCCAGCACGGTGTGCACAGCCCTTGGTCAGGGTGCTGCCTTTGCTGACGTATCCAGATGAGTGCAAGGTACAGTGGGCTCCAAACACAAGGAGCTTCTCCTACATTCCCTTATGTTTACAGACACATTAAGTGTGAATGGTGGAGCGCTGCAACAAGTGTAACTGCAGCCTTGTAATGAGCTGGGGATGTGGTTGTTGGCTCGGGTGCTGGGACTGTCATTTGGGCACAGGCTCAGGGTTAGGTAGGGTGAGAATCTCTTGCAGGTGTCTCACGTGGAGATGTTTCTGAGCCATTTATTCCTCTGTAAGATCTGCTAAATAATTGCTTTTTTGATCTAGGAGTAGCACTTAGAATTTGCTGCTGGCTAGGGAAAGGTTAAACCTTCCTCTGGGGCTATTTTTAAACGTGATAACAACTGTCCTTGCTGCTTGCAATCTGTTCAGAAATAGATACCTCTTAACAAGAGCGCTAAGCAAAGAGAAGGGCCTTTTTCAGGAATTCCCACTCTTGAGCTTGGTGCTCGCGCTCAGCCCAAGGACACTTGTGGCTGCTGTGCTTGGGCTGGTGACCCTGGCCCTGCCAGAGCTGCAGACGCAGAGCAGCACCTAATGGAGCACGGGCTGAGCTGCAGGGACCGCAGGCACAGAGCTGCGTGCGCACAAACCTGGCGCTGCACCGAGGTCAGGGGAGACTGCTCCCCAGGCCAGCTTGAGTGAGGCTGTATGCCTGCATCTGTGTGGACTCCTCTGCATGCATCTTGCAGGCTGAATTTGTGTCTGCATGCTATCGTTGGTGACACGGTAAGCTCAGACACTTATCAGGCCATCCGAGTGCAAACAGCAGTTCTGTACTTTGTTGACAGGTCCTGCACAGTTCAAACCAGCCTAGCCACGTGTGTTGTGTGAGGGAGAGAGAAATGTCTCCACAACTGTAACGCTTCCCCGACTTTCAGACCTATTTCAGAGGTGTTCATCCTGGTGAATTACTGTCTTTGTCTATTCCAAAAGCGGTTTTGGAAAGGAGCCGTGCCACCCAGGAGCTGCCTAGAGATCAGCCTTGTATTCCTTTTCCTTGTTTGAGTTCATTTTGTACTGCTTTTCTTTCCACTTCACAGGCTGGAAAGCCCCATTGTACCTTCTGAGAATAGGATCAGGATAGGTCAAGGTGTTCCTTGTCACCTGTTTCCTCTCTCCTTGCTAGTTTGCAGGGCCAGAATTTCAGCCATGCCCTTTGCATAGTTCAAACCGTGGTGCTCACATATGCTGCATGAAGGTAAGGGGCCTTTCCAGGGACCCAGCTACAATATAAACTCAGAGGCCCTCTCTCTACTCCACGAAGTCCAGTGTACATTTTGCTTTACTTGAGCAGGATCGAGCCTTTAAGGTGTTTTCCTCAAACATAGTAAGCTGGCAAGTTTGTATGTTAAAATAGAATAGAAAGCAACTTGGTAAATGCAAGGCTGTCAGTTTGCACAGCCACAACTAGCGTACAGGCAAGGAGGAGTAGTTTTAGCAGGAATTGAAAATGTATTTTTCCTCTGCCAGGGACTGAAGATTATAGTTGGCTTTGATTTCTGTGTCTGATAGTTCTGAGCTGTGAAGGGAACAGTTCATTCTCAGCCAGCTCTGATATGTGAGAAACCTGGGATCTGGGTTTAGAATATCTCTGACAGCTTCATGTGCAATGCCAAAGTTGCAAAAGCTTGAGAGCAGCTCAGCGGATAGAGCTGGACCTGCATTACATGGATCATGGTCCATGGCTAGCATAGCTCCCCTGCTCTTAGCAGGGAGTCAGAGATGTCACTTAGCAAAACTGCTCTTGGTCTACTTAAGAAGCAGATACACAGTAGAAAATGGACAGTGAGTTTTTGGCAACTTTTTTTTTAATTAATTTTGTATGTCAGCATTCATCTCAGAGTTTCTTAATGTGACTGGGAACAAATGGAAAGACTGACTTTCCAATTAACTGAGCTTCAAAACGAAGTACTTTCTTTACTAATAAGACATCTGTAACTTAATACACCTCTGCATTGAGACTGTTTAAGAAAACCTGGTCTTAGTTTCACTCTTGTGTTGAGGGCAGAGGTTGAAATCCCTGCTCCACAGGTGTGCAGTGATGATACAAGTCACTTGGCAGTGTGGTGAAAAAGTGAAGCAAAGGAGAAATGGAGACGAAGTAGTTACAATTCCAGTCCTGTTAGTAGATAGCTATTAACTGGATAAAATCTGTTTTTCTCACACTTATTGTTTTATAATTTAATGTAAAAAAAAATGGTTTGGGGAGAGGGGAAAGGAGGAGAGTGTCAGTATAGCAAGTGAGACACAATTTTACCACCCCTCTTGTCACTGGAATGTGTTATTTCCCCATTATTTCCCCATTCAGGGTATATGTCTGTGCCTAGAGACAATATGGAGAGGTGAGACTGAGCTGAAGCTTGAGAAACAGCCCTTGCTCCATCCTGCCCTGCGTCTGGGGAAAGGGACGGGTGGTTTTTCTGTCTTGCTTTCCTGCACTTTCCCCTACTGCTTATAGTCGCACATACAGCAGGGAACAAGGACAGGCACTGAGGGGTCACGGGGTTTTCCTGCCATGTACATTAGCAGATTGAGCCAATTTGGTGTTGAGGGAGTCGTGTGAGTTTGAAAAGGTGTGGTTGGTTGTCAGAACTTAGGCTGAAACGACATTCTTATTTGTATTGGCCGGAGAAGCTGCTTCCAAATAACTCGGGTAAATTGCTTTTGACAACCATACGTAATTCAATTTCCATTTATAATGATGAATAGACACTGGAGGTGATCTGTTATCCCTCAGCTGGGATAGATGAAGTATTGATCCTTGGCTGAGGAAACGTCCTCATTCTGGAGCGCTGCAGGCTCATCCAGTGGCTGTCTGATGGACGGACAAGTGTTGTTCCCGTTGGAAGGTACGATACATCCAGTTTACACGTGGAAGTTTTAGCCAAGTATGGGGATTGTTTGAGATGAAAAATTGGCACCCCAAAGCTGCCGGCTGTTAGAGGGAGTTTGGTTGGATGTTCTACCCTGGCTGCAGCTAAAGAGCTGGAAAGAAAAGGAGAAGTTGGGATGAAGAAATTACCGTTGTTAGGTCAATATGCTGCACTGTTAGTTTTTAATTAGGCCACGACAGTGAGTCTCTGCCTGTATATTCTAAGATCATCCAGAATATGCTAATGCAAGACTTTTAGTATCCTTTTAGGGATACATTTAGCATATTAAAAGCATGTTTTGAGCATTAGCAAGTCATACTGTACTGATGGTTCATTCTCAGTCAGACCTGGAGTTTACTTAGGCCATGGTATGTTCTGTGTCCTGTATATTATTAATATGCATATTTTTTAAGTTGAAAGCAGGTCACTGTTTTCCTTACTAATTAAGATTGGAAGCTTTTTCCATTATGTTCATCTACGTTAATGTGCTACTCAGTAAAAACCATTCTTAACTGATTTATTCAGAATATACAAATGCTTCTTACATGCTCTGAGGTCTTTTCCATCAAGGCAATAACAAAGTAGTTATAATACAGTGAGTTTATCATTGTTAATTACAATTTGGACTTCATAGAAATCAAGGCCGAGGGGAATGGTCTCAGGCCACTGGTTGTGGAGCCAACCATTCAGAGTTACAGCAGGCTGGGAAGCCCCTTTCATTCCCCCTCCTTTGCTAAAAGCAGGTAGAAGTTTTCCCTCCTCTCTGAGTGAGTGGCATAGAATCATAGAGTTACTGAATGTTTGAGTTGGAAGGACCATTAAAGGCCATCTAGTCCAACTCCCCTGCAGTGAGCAGGGACATCTCTAGCTAGACCAGGTGCTCAGAGTCTGGTGAAGCATTCCCTTAGGGCTCTGTGAGTCCATGATTCACTGCATAGCGTTAGCATGTTTCCTAACGTGCCTGCTTCTGGAAGAGTACCTGTCCTGGAGGGGGCTGCAAGAGCTGGTGTGAAAAAAATAGACAAAGAGCAGGTGCAAGCTTTTGTTATTTACCCACTTCGGACAGAATAAGCAAGTGGTGAATTTAGCTTTTTTTGTTTTTCCAGTGGAGTTAGGAAATCAATGGGAAGAGGTGCAGAGAAAGAAATTCCTCCTGTTAGAGAAGTAAGTGGCAACCCGTGCCACCCTGTTGTGGTGTTTGCTGTGCGATGATGACAGTCCCTGAGCCCCGAGCACTTGTGCTCCTAGCACCCGTACTGCTGCTCTTCAGCTCTCTCACTGTGGGACCTGAATGATCAGCTGCCGTTTCTTCTCTGTTGGAAATGCTTTGGGCCTTCCTCTTCAAGAATGTGTTGAACCCGGCGCCTTCCCTCCCGCTTCTGCAGTGTGTGTGAGATATTGTGCTGCAGGGTTACTCACACACCTTGGCTTGTTCACTCCTGTGAAGGAGTGTTTCGAGAGCCAGCTCAGAGCAGGACATGGACAACTCCAGGCATTTTAGAGAATTAAGTGATTTCAAAATTAACATAGCAATCTGCATAAATTACTGTGTAATCGCGCCAATATTTTTTCAGGCTCTCTAAGGTAATGTTTTTAAGGCATGTTACATAGTAAAAGCAGGATGAAACAAATTAACATTCATGTAGGATTTTCTGAACAGATCTGTGTTGGTGTCACGCTGGCAGGATTTTGCTTCACTGAAGTCACTGATGAAAATCTCACTGCATCCCCACTACAAACCCCACCTCTATAGCATGGGGTGCTCAGCTCTCGCAGGACTCACCTTCCAGCCACACATCCACGTGGCAGGTGGTCACCTAACATCCTTTTCAGTCAGAGGGAAGAACGGCTGGCATCCTAAAGGAGAAAGCTAAAGTAAGTACATTCCTTGATGTTTTGCTCTCTTGACTCCAAAAGAAGCCTGCATTTCTCTCTCTAGTGTAGGTACAAGCACCTGCACAGTGATTGCAGTGGAGAAAAGAAAGGGACTTCTTGCTGTGTTTGTACTTTTCAGGCATGGCAGTTCCTGTGAGAACATATTAGAGGCTGCAGGACTGTGAGGTTTTTTCTTTGTCATGACCCCTCCACTCCTTTGTATCATGATGAGTCCTGCTCAGCAATCATCTCGCTTCGCAATCATGGTCATATGGGTCAGTCCCTTAAATACCATCCTGTAGACTGTGGCAGCATTATTAGAAAAATAATTATTGTATCTTTAGCTTCTTATGGCAGTGAAGTAGTTGGAAACAGAGGATTTACTTGCTGGTCCCAGTGAGCCTTGCAGGGTATGAACAGAGACTAGCCACATTTTTGCCTCTAGAACCAGGCCTGTCGATTCCTGTGTTAATTGCAGGTTTTATTTCAAATGCTGGAAGACTTGAAGTACCACGGGACCCCATGATTTTCAAGGATCATCATGTTTTGAAACCTGAAAAGAGTTTTTGATTATGTAGTTAGATCTCCTGAATAAGCAGTCCAGAAAATGTCCTGAGATTGGTGTGGACTGGAAGTTACCTGAATTTCACTGTGATAAAGTGAGTGCTTAGCTCTAGTTGAGAAAAGAAGATGGAGCTCCAGAAGCTTTCAAATCATAATGGCTCACTTCTGAACCTTATTCCTTCCACCTGTATTTAGATTTGGTCACCAAAAATGGACACAGAGCTCCAAGGTCCTGCTGGGGCCAAGCAGAGCACCTACTCATTAGCTGTTATGGCCCTCAGTGGAAAACTTGCCTTTGGCTCCTGTGTGAGCACTTGGTCATGCTGAGAGCCCGGCTTCCTGCAGCCACCTTTGTGCATGGAGCCCTGCTTCTTCGTGCTTTGACACCTTTGATGATACTGGAGTTATTTATTGAGCAATGTGACAGGTTCTAAAGGGTGCTAAACTGGTGGTTGTCCAGGGGCTCAGCACTGTGCAGCCGTGCAGTCACTGTGCCCTTTTGTGTTGAGCACAGATTTAATAAAGCGTTGTCAGAAGAACAAAGAATGACTTGGTGGTGTCTCTCTTTGCACTTCTTGGTGCCACTTCTTTAACTTTCTTGCTCTCTTCTTTATTATTTCTTTTTTTCTAACTCAATTAATGCATTTTGAGAGATGCAAAAAAAGTTCCTGTATGCAAATCTGTTTTGGTACTGATTGTGCTTTGCATCAGAAGAGTTATTGAAGATAATCAAAGTCATGCTAAGCATTAGAGAAGATTAGAACAATTATTTCTTTATTTCATCTGTCTCTTGTTGTTTGTTGTTCTGGCTGCTTCTATTTAAATGGGTGCAATTTCAAACTGGGTTCACCATTCTGTCACTAAGGTTTCAGCTTTTTTTAGTGCCCCATCAAAGAATCAATTATTGGCTTTCTTTCCATCTTGGCAGGAGAAGTGCTTACCTTTCAGCTTTCTCGGTGTATAACAAACGTACTTCATTTTTTCTTTGCTAAGCTTAAATGGAATACCTCTTGGTAGGGACAGCTGTGTGCTAAATTTGTTCCAGACTGAAACAGGGAACGCTTCCAACAGGAGAGAAAGTGTAAGCGAAATCCGTATGTGTGTTATGTACTTCCCTTTGCCTTTCCTTTCTCCTTGTTCTATTTCCTTTTCCTCCCTCTTCCTGTTGCTTTTGAGAAGCAGAATTAAGGCAGGCATGAATTAATCTCAGTTACCTGTTTATTTCTGATTCAGTAGCACTTTCTATCCAACAAAACTCCTACACACCCAGGTGCGTGCACACAGAACGTGTATTGTTTGTGTATACCTAAAGCCAGTCCTGTTTAAGTTTAGAAGGAATTGGAGTAGAAGTACGAAACATATTTTTCTTGCTTATTTTCTCACAGAAGGAGTAAGCATTAGAATCACGGAATCACCAAGGTTGGAAGAGACCTCCAAGACCACCCAGTCCAACTGTCCACCTGCCACCATATTTCCCCTCTAAACCATGTCCCTCAGTGCAACATCTAAGTGGTTCTTGAACACCTCCAGGGTTGGTGACTCACCCACCTCCCTCAGCCCATTCTGGTGTCTGACCACTCCTTCAGAGAAGTTGTTTTTCCTAACATCCAACCTGAACCTCCCCTGCTGCAACTTGAGATCATTCCGTCTTGTCCTTCTTGCTGCAGTAGAAGAGGCTGACTCCCACCTCACCACAGCCTCCATTCAGGCAGTTGCAGAGAGCTATAAGGTCCCTCCGAGCCTCCTTTTCTCAACAACCCCAGCTCCCTTAGTTGCTCCCCACAAGACTTGCGCTCCAGACCCCTCACAGCTTTGTTGCCCTTCTCTGAACACGCTCCAGGGCCTCCGTGTCTTTCTTGTAGTGAAGGGCTCAATGCTGAACACAGCACTCGAGGTGCAGCCTCACCAGAGCTGAGTACAGAGGGGCCATCTGTACTTTGATGATCCATCTTTGATGGAGCTCAAAAAGTAAAATGTGAAAATATTCATAAAAGAGACATAGAAATAATAGAAAGTAAGTAATTTGTGTGAGATAAGCTTTTGTTTATCTCTGAAGGAGGGAGCAGTGCTGGGGAGGAAACTTGGGGAAATCTTCTGTAGTAAATGGGAACTTTTTAAAATGTTTCCATATGCACTGGATTTGAACCCTATCAAGAACTGGCTTTCGTGAAGATGGTGCTTACATTCCGTAGTCTAAAGCCTGCCTGAAGGAGCAGATTCAATAGGCAGCATTCAATACAGTGTGGTAGAAGTGATTCAGTAGGCATGCAGTGGCATGTAGTAGTGCCACTTCTTGTTTATGTTTTTAAAGGAGCAGTAATTACCCTTTTCATTTCTGCTATAGTGCTTTGTGCAGCTCTTGCCCATTATCTGGTCAGTCGCCATGTCGTTTCTGTCAGGAGACCTCAGAAATGTTGCTTGCTGTGTTGCGGTCAGGTTGTTTATAAATCTGATACCAGCTACCGGCAGAATTTATATCCTAATCTTAGGAGAAATAGGATTTAGGTCATCGATCGGTTTCATCCTTCTCTTTGTCCCTTAAGGAATTGCTGCTTGGGGCTGCACTGAGCTGACAGGGAGGTTTGTGTATGGGTGGGGTGGCAACATTGTCAGCGTTTGGGGCCAGGGAAGTTTTGCTCAGGTCCTCCCAGCGAACCCCCATGAATTTACGCGGGCATTCCCATTCTTCTTCCAAACAAAACAGGGGAAGTGGGGAAAGCTGAAGCAGTATTTAAAATGACAGGACAAATCAGCAAAAGACGTCATCGCTATCAAAGCTTCAGTTTGTATAATTCTTTAAATTAAAACCAGTGCTTGAGAAGGTTGAACACCAAGGTAATTAAAGTTGTTTTGTAGTTTGGTCACTCTGCCTGCTATCTTGCTGATATGGGTGGTATTTTATTAATGATCTCTCAAGGGAAAACTACTGTAGCTGGGAAATTAATGAAATATTAATAACAACCAAAGCGATGCGCATGGTTCTGCTTTGGAAAAACCTGACCTGAATTGGTTCTTCACTTACAGCGCTCCACAAGCGGAGAAGTCAGGGCAGAGCCCGTGTGCCCCCCACGGCCAGAAGCGTGCCACACACAGGGCCCCAGGGAGAGGCTGCTTGGGCTCAGTGAGTGCCAACCCATAGGTAACTCAGGGTCAGCTGTGGGCAGTGGAGCACGATGTGCAAACCTGCTGAGCCGAAAATGGACCTGAAAGAGCATGCCCAGCAAAAATAAACCTACGTGAACAAAATCTCCTTGGAGGTCTGGGGAAAAAGAGAATACGGAGAGAATTGTAAACAGGATTTGAAGAGCTGTAACTGCCAGAGAAATCCATTTTGGTCCTGAGAGGACAGAGGTCCACAAGTTCGGAAACTTCTTGAAGTGCATCGCTTAGTTTTTAGAGAGCTCTTTCTGGGAACTCGAGCAATCGTACAATCAGGCAAATACGCATTTATTGTTCTGTTCCCCCTGCTTTTACATTTTTGGGCTCTGCCTTCTTCGTCTGCTTTTTAGTGTTTTCCACCTTCTGAAAATTCACGGAAGCTCTTATGCATAAAAGTATTATAGCCGAGAATGCCCTAGGCTGCAGTTACAGCGTGGGGTCAGTTGCAGCTGTAGGGTTTGAAAGGTGCAAAGGTAGTTTTTTCAGTGCCTGGCTGTGGTCTGTCACTGCAGAGGATCTGCCCCCCGGTGCTGTGCAGATGAATAGTTGCCGTTCCACAAGAAGTGCCGAAGCTCTCTCTCATAGGTGTGTTTATCACAGTGCTTCTTTGACCTTGGACTCACTTCAGGTGAAAACAATGTCTTGGAGTTCATTTGCCCTGGTCATGATGAATACGCTGAAGTCTCCCGGAGGCTTCAGTAGGCTTGAGACAAGCGTATAATACAGTAACAGTTCCAGTAGCCCAAACGGGGTTCGTGAAACCTCTCAGTTAATTTTTTCCGAAGCCTCTGGCAAAGCAGGAATGTTTCCGAGCCATTCAGCCTTATTAGCTCTGCGAGCTCCACGTATGTAAAACACAAGCTGTTTAAAAATAACCGCATTCAGAGGATGGCCCAGATTTTGGAAGAGTAACGAGTCATTTCCAATTCCTCTGAACTCATCTCCTCTTTTACTGAGGATGCAGCGTTTTCTTAGTTTAGAAGCTTTTTGATCATTTAGGAAATTAACATTGCAGAGGTTCTGAAGAGATGTATTCATCAAGGAAACCAATTCAGATAACAAAAAGGTGCGATTGTTAGCTGCCATTGCCTTTAAGGGAAAAATAGACCCTGCAAGCTGATCAGCCCTCTCTAGCTGCTGACTCTCGGATCCTGCTTCCCATCCTCTTCTCCCTGCCCTCCCCTTTCCAGCAGCTGTGTGAATACAACCACCACAAAGGTGCCCTCTTACCATATGGTGGTGTGCAACAGGACAGGTGACAGCGCTCCTGGCAGAGCCATCTTGGGTTCCCTCGTGGCAACATGGGGCTTCTTGCTGGCCGTACTTGTGTGGACAGCAACCTGGGGAAAGGAGCGGTCAGGCAGGGAATGAATACGCATGTTGTGGAGAGTTTCCCCACGCTGATCTGTATATATAGGAAGAATATGAAAGAAGTTGTTTCTTGGAAGATCTGGGCTCAGACTTTATTTTTGACTCGGGTAGGTTATCTCTACTGTAGTCACATTGTTTCTCTGTTAGGTGAAATGGTGGTACTCTTTTGCTTTTCTTTTCCTTGTGTCCACTTAAGTTTGGGGATGAAGTTTGTCTTTGCTTCAGGGTTCTCACAGTGGCTGAAGCCTTATGTGGCTGTGAAACCAGGAATAACCACAAGGGTGAGTTGTTGAGTTTTACCCAATTTGGAATATGAAGTGACAGGACAAAGGGCATTTTAACAACAAGTACACGCGTGCAGGTCTTAGCACGTGCACCTGTTAGCATAGTCAGTGATCGAAGCTGCTGCAAAGCAAGTCAGTGCCAATACTGCCTCTTATGTATCTTAACCCAAGTGCACACAGTGTTATTGACTGCTGATGTGGAAATGTTCTTTCAAACTAGGCATTCATAATTAAACTGAGATCAAATAGCCAGCCTTTACACCAGTGCTAATGATGTGGAATATCTTCCTTTTCTTGTATTGCTTTTTCATGTTTGTGTGTGTGTGTGTTTGTATTTTTGCAGCAAGCTGATATTTTTAGTCAAGAGGACTAATTAATAATTCATTCATGAATAATGATGAAAGTAGCTGATTAAAATGTATGTCTAGTTTCAAAAGGAATAATCTTTAGAAGTTATAAGTGCTTATAAAGTCCATCTCACCCCCCTTCCTCCTCCCTTTTCTCTTTCCAGCCTCTGTGCAACAGCTGTTGTTATTGCCTTTCATAGGTATCAGGTAGTGCTGATGCACAGTGATGAAGGAGGTGGGCAGCCCCCGCTGGCTGAGCTTGGCCAGTGACAGTGCAGCAGTCAGAAGTGGCTCTAAACGGATGTGCACCCAGAGCTCCCTCAACTAAAAGCTCAGCTGGAGGCTTCCTAAAGATGGCAGAGCTGTCCTGCTTATGTGGTCAGGTACCCTGGCACAACCCCGGGAGAAAAACTAAAGAGAAGAGGGATCCAAGTCTTCTGTGAATTGAGTGTGTGTAAAAGCACCTGCAGGGGCAGATGGGTCATGGCGTGCTTTCTCAAAAATCATTGGCTTGTCATGACAAAATGGAAAAAGTAGTAAAACAACAGTAAAAACAAGTTAAATTCTGAGCCTGTAGGATCAGCTTGTCTAAAATAAATGGCACTTTTTAGGGGTCAGCTCTTACCATTTCCAGTGCTGTCTGACCATCGCCCTTTTCCTTTTAGCTTAGCCCTTTTCCAGGCCTCAACGTTTCTGCAGTGTTTTGTAGTTGACCTGTTAAGGAGCACTCAGTATTACCCTTTCCCCTTTAAATGATTATTTTCTTTCATCCTGATGATGTTGCGGTGACAGTACATGAAATTAGAGTTAATTCCACAGACCTGGTCCTTTCTGCTGCCCTCAGCTTCTAGGCTCTGCTTGGAATTAAGGCAAAAAAAGTTCCTACACGTTGTTAGGCAAAAGAGCACTTGCTTGTTAGATTCTTAATCCTCTTCCATTGTATGATGCCTTTCTGAAGTGGAAGTCCTTATTTTTGTTGGTGGGTATATGCTTATTACTCATGAATAACGAAGTCGCATTACATGCACAGTTGGCAATGTTCAACTCCTAATAAGTCATCTGTGTTTGCATTGTGAACTAAATGACCTGAAAAATTGTAGGTTAACATGGAAGGGAAGTGGGGAAGGGGGAACAATAGAAAGAAGAGAGATTCAGGAGTGCATTTAGAACTGAAAAATCTTAATTTTCCAGCCCATCTGAAACTGGAAAGGCACTGAATGTGTAGGACTAGGTATTCATCCAGCGTAAATCGCCATGGTTCGCCGATCATAGGGGAGCTATGCAAATGTGTGTGTGCTGAGGATGCAGCAAAGGAAGGATGAGAGAGATGTTCATCTCTCAGCAGCTGGGCCAGGTTCTCCCAGGTCAGCAGTGAGCAGCTCAGTCTCTGTGCTGGTGCCTGTGTCTCTAGGGCCTGCACAGCCTGACATTCCTGCTAGCTCATGTTGTGGGCTGGCTGCTGACTTGAGTCACAAGTTACTATTGTTCTTGTTTATTAATTGGTGTTTATTTTACATATTAAAAAAATGCTACTGGTGAGAGAGCAGCAAGCAGGTGGTGTGGTACAATGGCCGAGTTGTTAACAGACTCCTAAGCCCACATACATTTAGATGCACAAAATCTTCTATCCTCTTTTGAAAACAGACACGTTTCTCTGTTCTTATGGCAGCACATGCCCCAGAGGTGAAGCTCCAGGATGTAATCTTGCATGCAGCATTTCCGCATCCCTTGAAATTCAATTGCAATGCTCCCCATCACTGCTGAAGGATAAATGCTACTCCAGCATTCCTGCTTTTAGATCCTCTGGTACATGACATTTCTCACATGCTTTGTGTTGTGTGGGTGATTCAAAAGGCTGGCTGGTATTTGAAAATACTGCATGGTCCCAGAGAGTGTGGAATATTAAAAAAAGCTTTTGGAAGATCTTGGAAACAATAGAAATTTTTGGCTGGCCTGTGGGGTTTTGGTAGTTAACATAAAGCAGTTTTCTTTGTAGGAGTGCCCTTTTGCTCACGGTGCTGCCATTCGCAGGTGGCCGTCCTCAGAGCGCGGCGGCAAGGCCAAGTCTTTGTCTTTAAACAGAGGTGACAGGGTCCAAAAACTGATTTAGAGCGATTTCACTGTTGGGATTCTGGACCTTCAAGTTCTGGAACAAACCCTTAACTCTTGAAAACAGCACTTTATTAGAAGCAGTAAACTAATGTTTAACATCCATGCTAAGTTGCTTTTTCTCCTCCTACCTTAATCATTTGCGTTCTTTTCTTCCAGTTACCAGGCCTGGCTTCAATCCTCAGTAGCCTCCTGCCCCTTCCCTACTCCTGAAGCCCTCTTAGTCATTTTTCTGTAAGCACAGGAATGCAGAGGTTTCTAAAACAGGTTTGCTTTGGCTTTAGCACCTCCTGCCCTGTCAGGTAGGCACGTTAGCTTTCATTTTCATCTCTTTTCTTGGTCTCTCTAACGAAATAGTCTTGGTTGCTGTAACAGTCCAGCGGTCCGGTGTGGTTTTGATACCTGTCAGTCCATCTGCTTTCTTAGTTAGTAGTCTGCAATGTATTGCATTTTCTCTTACCTTGGGAAATAAAGCTTTTGGGGCCATACTGAAAGAAAGCATGCTACTGTCTTACAGTGTTTAAAGCAGAACTGAAGTATTTTATGCATCAAATTAGCTTTTGCATTTCTCCTTCAATCACACTGCCAGATTTTTCTGTTATTACCTTGGATCAGTTTTCCCACCCTTCTCAACATTGCCCCTTTTTGATTTCCTAGCTTTGCTTCTACTGAAGGTCATATGACTACCGAACTTCCTTTCTGCTCAGTGCTGATCCTTAGGCAGCTATAATCTGGGAAATACTGCTATTGCTTGGCAATAGTTCAGTTGTTAATATTCAATAGTGACTCGTCATGCCGAGTTTATATCATCCTGAACAACCGCAGCTTTAGTAGGGTCCAAAGCACCAGAGGTTTCTTTTGAGAAAATAAAAATTTATGGTATTTACTGTCAATAAACTTTAATTGTATCAGCAAGGGGGCAGGAAAAGCAGAAAATTGCAGACTAAGACTGTGAGAAGCTTACAGAAGAGAAAGGCTGCTTAATTATTTATCTGAGAAGGGTAGGATGATGTGGAATCCTCAGATAACAATAATTGGGGTGACTAATTCTGTGTTTGCTTTTTTAACACTTAAAAAGAGCAATCTTTTTTTTAATGGGAAATTTAACAGAAATAAGTCGCTTTCCTTAATTTAATGTGGAAGACAACAAAAAGCAGTGAGCTCGGCTCTTTCTGTCAAGGAGAACGCCAGGTTCGTTCCTCCACTCCTGATTTAGTGGGCTTCATTCTGATCTCGCTTGGGTCACCAGGATACTGGAGCGCCCCCGGCGGTTTCGCTAAGACCTGTGCCTGGTTGCTGTGAGGCGGTCAGCAACGTGTCAGGTGGTAATTTGGGTAACTGAAGGCAAGAGCGTGATGTTTGTCAGGCCAAGGAGAAGCTGGGAAGGGACGTGATGCTTTTGTCTGTGATAAATCCCCCGTCCTTTGTTTCTTATTATCACATGAGGCCTCTTTCGAGAAGACTGTGACGTACAGCAACAGTTGGTGGCTCCACGTTTGCAGGAATGGGAATCCAAACTGCTTTTTGACAAATCCTTAGGAAGGCTGCCAGAAGCCTTCTGGCATATGCTAGCAGCCAGTTTATGGTTCTGCACAAATATACAAACTCTGACAGAGGTTAAATGTACCACATTGTCAACCTGTTTTATCAGATGACAAGAGATGTTGTGATGAATTAGAGGTTCACTTAAGAGCAGTTTGAAAACACTACAAACTTGACAGATGGCAAAAAGATAGCTTAGAAACGTTGTATTATTCCTACTGTGTTCTAATTTTTCGCACCTTTACTCATTCCATATTGAAAACACAAGGAGCTGACTAACACTTGGTTTCTTTGTAGTGGATTTATCAAATACGGAGCTTTTCAGGTAGGGGGTTCTTACCTTCATTTCCATACTAGAAATCACAATGTTGTTTTTCCAGAACAATTCAGAAAAGAGTCTCAGGCTCTTTCTGGGACTCCTCATCTACTTCTGCGAGTGCTGCTCATCATATCAGAAGCAGGAAAGGAGAGCAGAGAGTCCAGCCCCCGCAGTCACCAGTTTCAAGCGAAGTCCCATTCTTTGTCCTCTCAATCACAGATAAAAGGGAAAAAAAGAACAGCGGGGGAAGAACAATAATTCCTTCAGTGAAGTGTTTGCAACCCAGAGCGTGTGTGGCGGCGGGGGACGGGATGGTTAAGAGTGAACTTCAGGCAAATGGTATTTGCTCTTACCTTGCTCCCTGACACTGGGTGGATGGTAACACGCCTTGCAGCATCGTGGCGTACCTCTTGCTGTGCTTGTTTAGCAGATGTGGCATTCTCAGACCCAACAGGTCCACGCCAGCTGCCTCTGAACTCTTTGTTCATGGGTGTGAGCCAGTGGAGACTCCTGGCAGCTTCCCGTTCCCGAAGCTAATGGTTTCCGTAAGCTATGTCACCATGCCTATCACATTGCATTTTGAGATCTGTCATTCATCTTTCCCTTGCTCTTTGCACTTACCCTTGGTTTTGCCAAAGGAAATATTTTCTTTTCTCCCATCTGCGTCGGCATTTGCTCTCTTTGCTTCCCTCACTTAGTTCTTTCCTTTTTCCACCATGTGAGGCAGTGCTAGTAGTCCTTTCCATGTAAAAAATAAATCCTAAAAAGGACAAAAAAACCAACCGTCTTAGCACTTTTTGTCATGCAAACTTATTCCTCAAGACAAACACAGTTTATCCAGTAAGGAAGAAGATAACTTCATTTTACGCCGTGACTCGCAGGCTGCTGCGGGATGATGGAACAAGCAGTTTTCAGATACGGTAAAATCATCAGTGCAGAAAACCAAGATTGTTAAATGTTCCAGAAGAGATAGCTTTTCCAAGCCCTGACCTGCAGACTAGTAAATAACCACTCCTTCTGTGAGCGGGGAGTGTTCTGCTGAAGAAACGACTACAGCACCCTGTGTTGCCCTGAAGGGACGCAGGGTCGCAGAGATGTCACCAGCCCCTGTTCTGGGCCTGTGAGCGCCCGAGCTCTGATTAAGATATTCTGCATAATTCGAACTGCAGCTGCTAGCCAGGAGACCAAAGCTGCAGCCCAGGTGAGAGCTTCCCAAGCTGCAGAGCTGGTGTCTCAGAGGCATCGTGGCACACAGAGCCCCTTGGGCTTGGCCCGCAGCATCTCCAGTGCGGTGAGTCGAAGCTTGGCTGGTGTGCAGGGGTCTGCAATGAAAGGCTGGGTGAGGAGTGCCAGCAGTAAGAGTAACTCCTTTCTCTTTCCATCCTGGCTTACAGCAGTAAGGTGCTTTTTGGAGGAGAGTGGCCTCTTCTTTTTCTGCCCAGTGTTTTGGCATGAGAGAGTTAATCAGACTTGACTGCTCTGGAGGGGATCTGCTTACACTGCTAACTGCAGGGTAGCTGAAGTTATGTCCGTAGTCTTTCACAGGTCAGTATGAGTTTGCTTTGCTCATGCCTACAGCTGACTCCGAGCTGTCTCTCTTCAGTAACACCATGCTGAGCTGTGTGTCAGAATATATTAGCCCAGGTCTGGACCTGCACTGCTTTTAGGAGTCTTGGAACATGAGTAATGCTGGCTCATCTCTATTGGAGTAGTACCTACTCAGAAAGGTGCTGAAACTAATTCTAAATGAACCAGCTGAGCTGCCGAGCATAGCCAAGCTGTTGCAGAGCAGTAAATTATCCCTTCAGGAATTACTGTGTGCACAACAGCCTGCCTGTGCACGGTGTCCTGAGCCATTCCTTCACCCTGCCCCGGGGAGGCACGGGTGGACCACACAATCTTTGCTGATGTTAGGTGATGGTTCGAGAAGCAGCGCTGTGTGTGTGCAGGGATCGGGCCCTTTTGCGACATGGAGCTGATTTTATGCTGTTATTGATAATAAACAACGTTACAACACGGCAACAAATTGATTTTTTTTAATCATTTCATTTTTTCTCTTATTATCGAATGGGATTATTCTGTCTGTTAACCTTTAAAGCTATGGTACCAATTTGCTTTATTGCTTAAAAACGAACGTGAATTTCCGCGGAGCTCGTTCAGAAATCACTTGCTTTGTTATCAAAGGCTCAGCAATTCCATGAAGACATCTGTGTGTTGTTTGTTGTTTTTTTTACCCGAAGTTATTCTGAGAAGAATGATGGGATGAGTATAAAGACCAGCTACTGCAGTAGTTCAGAAAGTACAGCAGCTCTGGTAACAAGCTGTTTATGGTGCTGACTGGCACTCGTACCATCCCAAACTGGCCACTCTTACCTAGAATTGTGTGTGTTGGGCCAGACATTGTATGCAGACGTGTGTGTAGTCTGATGCAGGCTGAAGGCTTGCATTTTGTTCTTTAAGCTATAGTTCTCTCTACATATAATGTTCTATTTTGTACTGTAAGCTGAGCGGACCCAAGGAAGTGGCACAGAGGTAGGTTTGCAATCATGTACTGGGTTAACTGTTCAATTTAGTTATGGATCAACCAAGTAGACAGACTGTTACTCTCTATAACAGTTCTACTCGCTGTTTTTTCACTACACAGATGAGAAGGAATTATGCCACAACCATGAAGCAGGGGATAATGAATACTTTTGTATACAATTCAGTGTAGAATGAACTGTTGCAATAGCTGCTGCAGTCAGGAGTGTAGTGGGCTTAAGTAATGGGGCAGCAGTGGTGTCAGTAGTCCCAGTTTTTGCTGTTAAAGGGCTCTTCAGAGCGTGAAACTCCCCACTGATAGGAATCCATTTTCCTCCAAAACAGCTCTTTCTTTGAAACCAGTGTAACAGCAAAAGGGGGAGGGACATAGAAGAAAACCTTGTCTGGTGCAAGCTGAGTTGACTACTTTTGTGCATGCCCACTTCTTATACTTTTGTCCAAGTTTTTACATTGGCATCCCTTTGACCTTCTGAGCGTGCACCTCTGACTCTGAGGCGGGATTGTTCTCCAGAGATAGCTGCAGAAACAGTGTTGTGGGTACAAAATGTTCCTCCTGCCTTCAGATTTATGTCAGACCTGGAGTTTTTCTGCCATGAAGTATTATCCCAGCTTCACCGAAGTCATGTTGTAATTAGTTCTTTTATTTGACACAGTACTTTTAAACTGCCTTCCTGTGATAGCTCCAGTCTGCAGTTATCACCTGCTCGGGTCTGCTTTGGTTACGTTGCTCTTCCTTTTGTTCTCACTCATTTTTATGATTTAATTGGCATTCTGCAACGACCCTGGCGGAAATGGAGAGAAAGATTCAGGCAGGAGAAAGCAAGATATGTGAAAATGAAGCACATTTTATATTTTTTGTTTTTTATTTTATTTTTCTTATTTTTTGAAATGTAAGCAAGGTAGTTTGCCAGGGATCATCTGATTTAATTCTTCAGCTGCTTACTATATTTAACGAATGTGATTTTCATTAACACTGAAGATATTTGACATGGCCCCTTGTGTCTTTTGTAATACCTGTGAGTGGTACAAGCTTGTCTGTTGGAGAAATGGGACTGTTGGAGACCAGCTTTCAAGGGCATGACAGAATCACCCTCCCAGCTTGGACGCCATGGCAAGAGCAGCTTGTTGGGTCAGGACCACAACTGTCCTTCATCTTGGGCAGTGATTTTCACTGGCAGTGAATTAGGTTAATTTGTGTTCTACCTCCCAGGTTTAAGAACATTTTCCAATTTGCAGGGGCTGTGGAGGAGCAAAGGGCAGCGAGCAGCTGAGCTGTGATGTGTGTGAAAGCTGACCTTGTGTGCATTTAGACCGCACTAAAATAGCATGGAGTGGGCCTGAAGTGCTGCCCAATTGCTTACTCTGCGGTCATTGTGGAAACACTTACTTAAAGGTTAGGAAAGTGGAGTGGCTGACCTCCTGATGGACCTTGATTGCCTTCTTATTGATGGAACTGTAAATCAACAGAGAAGGGAATGGCACAGGCAGTGGTAAAATGAAGCAAAGGGAACTTGCTGCACCTTGCAATGTTATGCAAGTGAGCAGCTGAAGCTGCAGTGTAGGAAACGTGCATATTAAAAGCATTAGTATTATCTGGCTCCATGAGGCAGGCAGGTTAGCAAAGTAGGTGCTGGTGCATCACCTCTCCCTGAACTCAGAGGAAGATTTCCCCTTGACTTGGCTGTGACATTGCCGCCTTTCACCCTTGTTTGAGGCTGGCCTGGAACCTGCTGCATGGATTCTCAGGAATTTGGAACATTAGCTGTTCTAGGGCATCCTTATCTCTCATAACAAGGTAATGAAGACTTGCAATTTGTTCTGCCATAGTAGTGATCCACCAACCTAATCAAAGGACCCTAATGTGATATTCATGTTTCTGACAGGCTGTTTTACATACGGTTTTCCAAAGTCTATAACCTTCTTCAGCTAAATTCATGGAATATTTTAATTTTTTAATTTAAAACATGAGCTATCTTTGCAAGGCGGTTTTTATAAGTAGTAGGTGTCACGCTGTCTGTGCTGTGTCCCATATGTGACAGCAGTAACCTAGCAGCTGAAAGAAGAGTCACATTTTCATCATTAGAGAAACAAGTCAAACTCTGAGCTATTGGTTTTAGCTGAGTTCATCGTATGTCTACCAACAACCAATTTCTCAAAGAACTCCATCCGTATTTAACTGATTTTACATGTTATCCTATACATGTATTCTCCAACAGATTTATAATTAATGCTGTTTTGACTATGTTTCACACTGTTACTGATCACCAATATATCTGTGTTGGGAAGCAGGCGTTTTTTGTCTTCTGTAGATATGAGTTCGGCTATGAAAAGAGAGAAGTATCTTTATTATGCTCCTTGCAGAGGTATTTGCTTGGAGACCTAAGGTCTTTTTCTTTCAGTGCCCTTGCATCTTCTGGAACAAACAAAAGGGAACCGAAGATAAACAGAAGAGAATTACAGAACAGTTTCTTTAACTGGAAGCAACGTACAAATTGTTCCATCTGGCAACGCTGACACCTTTTATAGTTTATTGCTCATTTGGAAATGAGCTTTACAATTCCCTGGTACAAAATGCTCTCATCCTTCTTGACAGAATAGCTGACGAGGAAGCCTGGATCTCCCAGGGCTTCAGGGCAGCTTCGGGCTGTACTAGGATGGTGCATCCCGTCCCTGCAGCTGGAAGAGCGACGTGCCCAGGGATGGGATGCCTCAGCGTC
Organism: Pavo muticus; assembly: GCA_016647715.1. NCBI lineage: Eukaryota > Metazoa > Chordata > Aves > Galliformes > Phasianidae > Pavo > Pavo muticus. The sequence continues at coordinate 216,064 of JACDJE010000146.1, read as the reverse complement.
CCCCTCAGAATCATCGGTGGGGTCAAATCGAAAACGTTGTGTAGATCAGAGTAGATTTTGATGGATTTCCCTCATTTAATTGTTGTCAACAAGTATTTTAAATGAAGAAAATTGCTTTCACCCAAGATGACCCTTCTGTTTTGAGTGATAAGTTACTAAAGGAGATGAACTGGAAATTCCAATGATCTTAATCTATGTTATCAAAATAGTTGGTATCATTTCAAAGTAATTTCTTTCAGAATTGGTCTTCTGGTTGGCACAGAACCTTTAACTTTTAATCATTGCACTGATGTATTTTTGGGAAACCTGTAAAATCTTCTTCAGAGGTCTTTATCCCAGTTTTCTCTGCCAGCAGTGAGTTCCAGTAGGCAGTTGTGAAGAGAAGTGCAGATTGTCTCAGATGCAAGAGGATGCTTCAGTGTGTATCTGTAACGTTTAAAATATGACTCTCCAGCTTTTTGAAGGACCTTTTAGGACGCTGCTATCTTCTGCCTCAAAACTGGCCCTGGGAGCAGTGCTGGTCGGTGGCTTGTGCAGAGGATGGAGGCAGTCTGGTGAAGTGTACTCCAACACAACAGCTCAGAGAACCCCGTCCCTTCCATAGTGCCAGGCTCAGTTGTTGCAGACGCTGGACTGTGGCAGCTGTCAGTCAAACTCAGATGAATGTCAGCTAGCAAAATACCATTGTGCTTTGCGGTGTGTGGCTGTATTGAGTTCTGCCCAGCTGTCATAAAAGACAGCACGTTTCAGGGATCTGACAGCATCACAGCGTAATTTCTTACAGAGGCAGTTGGAGGGCAGTATGCAAAGCTTCCAAGGCTGTATCTGTTACTGCCTCTCACTTTTGGATTTGTGCACCACTGAAATCATAATGGAGTTCTTCATGTACTTGCAGGGGGAATCCCACCCATACCTTGCTTTATGTTGCCTAATCCAGTCATAAAACACCAACCCAGCCTGTCTCAAAGCATTAAAAAGACCAATACAATGTTAATTAGATTAATTTCCGAGCCCTAATTTGCAGGTTATTGAAGTCTTTAAGCCAGCATCATCTCTGGCCTTCTCTTCTTGTGCACAGCAAGCTACTGAGTGCTTGAACCTCTTTGTTGTTGCACTGAGCATGAGAAGAACTGTGAAAGGTGACATCTGAGTAGCAGTGGAATGTCTTCTAAAAGTGTCATCCAATAGCTGAGATCTGCTCCTGCCTTGTGGTAGCAAGGCAGCACAGTACAAGGTGACCTGTGCGCACTGACGTGAAGGAAAACCAGTGCTCCCATTGTCTGTAGGGAGAGGAAGGTAGGTTAAGGCTTGGCTCGTACATTGTCTCTTTCCTGCTGAGATGTCCCAGTGTGTTTTTATTTGGGTCAGGTCTGCTAGCCATTAGCATCAGTCAGGGCTTTGCCAGCTTTACTTCTCTGGGAGGAGAACAGGTATAACTGGCTTTTGTTGAGAACTCGGTAGAGTTCTTCAGTTGTAGGCTCTGCTAAACGTGGGGCCTTCTGAAATGCTCCCTTCTGGTAGGGGAACTGAGGGGAAGTGAAGTTGGACATCCCCAGAATGGCTGTAGCTCCATATCCCAGTTTTGGAGCTGAACATGGGAGCACTAAATGCAAGTCCTTGCTCTGCTCCCTAAGAAGGGGCTGCGTCCTCCTGCACTGAAGCCTGAGCCCAGGCTGCTCGGGAAGACAGACTGAATGGGGACAGTCAGCAGGAAAGCTTCCTCAGAGCTCTGAAATGTCTCAAGGCAGAACGACTTAGCCAAAGTTGTACGTTCACAGAAAGCTTTGGTGCCAACAGGTTGACATTTCCTCACTGGGTTGGAAGATTTCCAAACAGCTCTAGTGCAAAAACAATGTGATTAAATTGCAGAACTGCTTTAAAACCATAAGATGAGGGAAAAGCTCACAGAGAGAAGCAGGCAGGCGCGTGGATTTGCTTTAAAAGTGAAGTTCAAGAAGGGACTCATTTGACAACTACTTATTAAAGCCATAACTGCAGAATCTTGAGTTGTGAAATTAGCCTCCCTGCTTCAGTAGAAATGTCTTTCTCACTGTTCTATTTCCCGATTTCTTATGTTTCCACTGGAGTGGTCTTGTGCAGGAATTTCTGAGCAGCGCCTCTTTTATTGCATTTTTTCTCCCAGCTCTTTTTTATACACGCTGTGGGCAAAGCGGACTTTAGCCTAGGGATCAGATGATTTACAGTGAAAAAATATTGCTTTATAATAAAAGGAGGATATTGAATAAAACCCAGACTTAATATCCAACCTACCAGAACACCCTGATGAACGTAATTGCATTTTAAGCATTCTGATTGAATTTTTGATCCATATTGCATTTGTTTTGCTTGTGAATCTTTTACGGGGAAAAAAAAAGTGCCCGGAGATTAAAGGATTACTGAGTTCGTAAGAAGCCCGGGCAGCCTCTAAAGCATCTGAATATTCTTGCCTAAATTTGTATGAAAGCTATATTAATCTTGTCTGTTCTAGCAAGCGATATGTCTTAAGCCAAAATAGCCCGGGGGAAAGGGGACAAGGGAGAAGAGATCTGAGGGACAATTGCTTCTACAGGTAGCAAACTGCAGGGTATTAGCAGGCGCTGGTACAGCACTGCAACGAGTTCGTCGGCAAGGCTTATGGGGGAGGACAGACGTTTTCCTTTGGTGTTTTTTTTTGCTCTCTCAATTTTCCGATGAGGCTGAAAGTGTGAGCAGTGACTTGGAGACACTTGTACCAGGAGAGTCACTCGTTCCTGTTCTCCTTAGCAGTGAGAAGCATCTCACTGGAGCCTTTTAACTCCTTACAGCGAGGCTCGTGCAAGAGCTGGGGAGACGTCAACTCTGCTTACAACCCAGGTTTCAGCGGGGCCTCCAGTAAGCGCGTTCTGTGCAGTGCAGAGAGGAAGTGCTGCATTTAGCCAAGGAGGGGACCGCCGTCATTTAGGATCAGGTTGCACCTCTGGGGACAGCCTGGCTTGGGGATGGACATGGCAGCCTCCAGCACTGCCAGCTTAATTAGCTCCTCCTTCCCTGTGAGTAGGTGGTAATTGATTGTAATTGATTTCCATTTCCCATCCACACATACTGCTGATGCCGCCCTTCCCTGCACTCCCACCTGAGCCGCTGAATATCTGGGACCCAGCTGTTTTGCCCATTGCTGGTGTCAGGCAGCTGCAAGCAGCTGTGCTTTGTGCATACTCAAACACAACAGTGAAACTCTGTAAGTGACTGCAAAGCATTGTCTGTTTGTGCAAAACATATATTACTGTGTCCAAATCACTCCTGTATCTACATATAGTAAAGGAGAAGGTAAATTTTGTAAAGTTAGGGGTGCAAAGCTTTCAGCTCTGAAGGACAGCAGGTCAAGGCGGGTCTTTCAGGCTTTAATGGGCTCTCTCAGGCCTGTGGATGTTTTGCCCAGTGCTGTCTGCCTCTCAGCACCTTCTCCTAGCTGAAAAAAGAATCTAACAAATGATTTCCAGTCTGATCAGAGTATATGAGAGCAGAAAGTTTTGGCTAATATCGTTTGATCTGAATAAGCAACAGATCATCACGTGTTGTTGTGGCTGAAAGGTGCGACTCAGCCGTTTGCAAAATAAAGTGGTAATTGTTCTGTTGTTCTGAAATGATACAGGCTGCTTATTTCCAGTGTTCAAGAATAGTGAATACAGTATTTGATAGGTAACACCACTTTAAAGTACGCTTCGCGTAATTTCTATGCTAGTCAAAGCTTCACAAACCATTGAAAGTGAGAGCAGAACTAAAGAGCTTAACAACAAATGCAGCGTTGGAAAAAATGCCTGGGGAAAGAACTTTTAAATTTCTTTTATTTCTTTCTGGTGATTTTGCTTAGACACACAACATGAGGTGGGGAGGAGGCTCTTGTTTTCACGTCTGAGTAGGTGAACGTGGCTTTCTGCTATGTCTAAACAGCAGCCTTCTCCAAATGCATAGCTGGCAGGTGAATTCCTCCTGGAATGCTTCTGTGTCCAAAGGAGCTTTGTTCAGGATAAAGAATCCCTAAAGACCACGGGATGTAGGGATAGAAACCCACTGCATTAGGTGTGGACAGATTGCCATTGCTGGGTGATGCCTGTGCAAAACCTCCAGCTTGGACCTAAACCAAGTTGGGATGAGACATTTGTAACCTGCTGTACAGCACAAGTTAGGCAGAACTCCAAGTTGCAGCTCTGTAGCTGTTGCTCATTTATTTCTTACAAATCCTGTGAGGTGCTTAGATTTGTATTGAAATCTGAGCTTTTCTGTGTAATGGAGACATCCAAACTAGTCACTGCATATACGCTTGGCTTAAGGGAAGTCTCATGCCCTAGGCTATGCTATTTGAGCTTGTTTGTTGGCTTCTAGTGGCATAATAACACATACAGCCTGGAGAAAGGGACTGCTTTGGTTGTATCCAGAAGCTCAAATGCCACAGTCATGTGAAGGTCTTTCTGTGGACTTCCCAAGTGAGCTGCTGGAGTTTAAAATGGATTTCTGTGTGGGCTCTTAGTCTTGAGGCTGGGTTTTGTCATCTGTCATTATATCTGGTCAGATATCTTCTGTTTGATAAAGCACTCTGTCGCTTGGAATCTTTCTTTGTTCTTTTTATCCTTATGCTTAGGAAGTGGTGGATGCCTTTGAAACTGTTCGCATAGAGCACTGCATGAAAGGAAAGGGATAAAAAGGCCTGGGTCGATCTGCCAGGCTCAGCCCAGCACTTACAGCCTGGCTTCAGAGCTGCCATCTTCACTAAGCACGCTGCTGCCAGCTGGGCTGCTGGGTCAGCCCTTTTCAGCCCACTTTGGGTGCACAGGGATCCTGGTTGGCAGCACTCTGGGTGCACTGATGATCTTCACTTTTGAGGCTGTTGATGGATGTAAGCAATCAGCTTGGAAAACTCCAGGCTTCACATGTAAAGGCCAATATTTGTCTTGTTTCTAGAGTGCAAGAACATATCATGCTATCAAGCCAGTGGTAGCACCTGGACAAGGCCTCTTTCTAGACTCCTTCACAGGCTCTTTCCTGTGACCAAACGGTAACATCTTTCATCGCTTTTTACCCCTCACCAATGTATATTCTCCTTCCACCACAGGGCTGAAACTCTGTTGTCAGTGACCAGTGTGCAAGGATAGGGCAGTGTGGGATCAGAGCTCTTACAAGTCTCTGAGAATGCAATTGTGGACAGCCATGCTTCTCTCCTGGGCTCTAATAATTCACCTTTGGATTCGCTTGTGCCTGTTATTGCTCTGCTTACAGTAATAGTGCTTATGGAGATGGAGCTTAGCAATATCTTTTTGTGAAAAGAAAAAGATCCTTAAGCCTCTTGTATTTAAATGAACTCGTGTAATTCACAGGAACTAAAGAATGAAAGAAGTACAGGATCATAATTATATTTGCCCAGAAAAAAATCCATTAATCCTGCCATCCCTTCATTGCTAGCAGCAGTCACAAAAGCAAATCACTGAGGTCCTTGGGCGGTAATTTCCAGACTTTTTGCATTTTCTTGACCTCTTTTCCACTGTGATGGGAAAGAGTGGGCAGAAACAGGAGCTAAGCGCAAGTTCTGCTGCATGCTGGGCAGTCAGTGTGTGTGATGGGCCATCGTGGGGCTCAGCCCAGAGCCACCCAGTGGTGCCCTGCTTCTGGAGCCGCAGAGGCAGCCCGCTCTCAAACTTGGCTCTGCTTGCAGCAGCTGCTTGTAGCAAACAACATCAGCTAATTGCCTGATCCTGATGGGTCAGATAAGTTTGTGTTTGAAACAGCCGATTCCCGTAGTGTCAATTTGCTGGTAATAAGCAATTTACTGTATATGGTGGTCAAATGTTAAAACCGTGCTGCTTTTCAGCGCGTTCAGGAGGGTACTGCAGATCCTGCTGCAGATATTAACGCTGTGTGGAACAATCATTAATAGGGTCAGAATGCACAGCTGGCACTGTGACATGCATTAAAAATTCAGATTTGCCTGGGCTAGTGTTAAACTTTTCCCAAATATAATTAGATGCTTGCATTAAACCAACAAGTAAACCCAGTGTATAATTTGGAGTTGCAGATCGTTGAAGTCAGTGCATGCATGTTATTAATTTTGGATGGAAATCTGAAGTGGGGGGGACGTGGGAAGACAAAAGAGAACAAAGCAAAACCCTCCTAAATTTTGAACCATTTCTGGGAGCTCGGGGGCCTTTTTCTGCTGAAGAGTCAAGCTTGGCCTTGCTAACTCTGCTAATGGATATTGTTGCTCCCTGGGCTTATCTCGTTTAGCAGGAATGGAGGAAATGAAGCGGGCCGAGGGAGAACAGCTCTCTCCAAGGAGGAGCGAAGGGAGCTGCGGTCTCACTGGGAAGGCAGGAGGTAGTGGTGCCTATCAGTTCTCTGCAGATCCCATGCCTAGCCTCAGATTTACTCTGAAATCTTCAAAACATCAGCTTGGCAAAATAGCCTTTCTCCAACTCTCCTTCTCCTCAGCTGTGACAGGTGATGTGGTATTTGTCTTTTGCATGACGTTTTCTTTCACCATTTGTAATACAGTTAGGGTGAAAAGAAGGAAGAGCATTTAATTACTGGAAATAATAAATTTTCAGGAATCAGAGTGCTTTCAGGGTTCTGGAGGCTGTTTTACAGGAAACCAATTTCTCTTTGAAAGCTTTTGTCGGTGCAACAGATCTGATTAATCAGACATCTCACTTGTATGCAGGCTCCTTTTGCTTCTATAATTTGCTTCAGTAAAAAAATACAACAGCTCCACAGGTAGCATATTCCAGTCCTAAATGCAGGTTGGTTTGCAGAAGGATAAAAACCTACTGCTGGGAGAGGAGGCGTTGGCGCTGAGCCTACGTTGCTGAGGGGCCAGCCTTGAGCCCCTAAAAGGGTTCATTGCAAACTGCTGAAATGCCATTACGTGTGGGAAGAGAAGAATGTGTGTTGTTTGTTTACCCCTTGCTACTGAAAGAGAATCACACCGTGTGAAAGTACAGCAATCCCTTCGGACAGAGAGCGGTCGGGAGGGGAGCGGGCAGTACTTCGGGTTAAGGAAGCGTGCTGCGGGTTGAGCTTCATGGTGGGTTCATTTCCCTGGGCCTCGGCTTTCCAGATCATTCCAAGAGCTGTGTGTTTTTAATGCTTCGTGCTAATACTTCTTGCATCTGTTGTCGATGGGTTTGGTTATAAACATTTAACAGCAAAAGGAAACTGAAATGACTTTTTACTAGTCCTGTATGATCTATGTCAATTACTATGCCTGGATGGTATTGTGATATTGCTGTGCTCTGTCCCCACTTACCTCAGGCATGCTTATTTAAAGGAGTGGTTGCACAAGTGTGTTATTTCAAATTGTTGTCCATGGAATATAGGTTGTTCGTCATTCCGAATTGAAGCAAGGTTTTCAGATTTCCTGTCTTGTTTAGGCATACAAATAACAGTATTCTTTATACAATCAGCAAGCATCTCCTGCTATGAAACAGAAAGTAGGTCTTTTCAAATAGCTCCACACGCTGACCTGTTTTGGGTTCCTGTTTCCATCGGTCCTTCTGGCTTTGGAGGTGTGAGCTGGCACTCCTCCAAGCAACCTGTTGCTCCACCAGCACTGGTGACGTTCCCTGCTAAAACCCATTCCCCACTCAGTACATCACCTTGCTCCCTCCCTTGCTATCTTCTGAATCTTGGCCCAGTGGCACAAACAAGAATCCTTGCAAAACCTTGGCTTTTATCAGGGCTACTAAACAATACTGGAAGTTTTGCTTTAAGCAATCCTAATTTCAATAGGATTTCAGGGAAACCAATTAACCAGGCAAATAATAACTAATTTAAATTTGAATAAAGTTCGGGGAAGAAAAAAAGAACATTACTGCACGTGGCTTTAAAAAGTACTTTTGCATCAGGAGCTCATAACAGTCCCCCTTCTGTTCGGTGACTTGTTGGAAGTCTGCTTTAACTATACATGTATTGCCTTTCCTTGATGGTTTATTTTGTTATTTGCAAATACAGAAGACTCAAGATCACAGAATCACAGAATCACAGAATCACAGAATCACAGAATCACTAAGGTTGGAAAGGACCTATAAGATCATCTAGTCCAACCATCCACCTATCACCTATCTATTTAGATGGGACATCTGTCTTTGCCAATCAGCTCTGTACTCTTTTTATCTACAGATGACTCGATTCAATGACTGTCAGAGTCTTGAAGGGTGAAGTTTCATACATGAAAAGCACTGTTTTCAGTTAGTTTTGCTTCAGTTTAAGAGGATGGGAAGAGAAACGTTTTGCTCTTCATAGCGCGCCTCTTAGCCTCGTACACGTCTCCTCGCCTGGGAGCTTTGGGCAGCGGAGGTGGCCGTTGGGCTGAGGAGCACCTAACACAGGCAGCCAAGTGTTTAAGCAGAGGCCGCATGTAGGAAATGGCCATGTCAGTGGTACACACACAGCTCGGAGATCCCAGACGATTCCCCAAGGCAGTCTGAAGATTGTCTCTATGCTTTGCTTCCTGTGAACCTTTCTTCCCTCTGCCGTAGCCTATTGCTCTATGTCTGATCATCAAGAGAAATTATTCTCTCCCTCTGTACAGGTTTCATAGATTTTTTTATCATCATCTTCAGTCACCTTTTCCTTAGACTGAACAGGCCCCTTCTTCCTACCTACCCTTGTAGGGCTCCATTCATTTTTTTCTATGTTCTCTTGATGAGCCCACCTCGGTCAGAAGTGCAGACTCAGCCTGTGGGCTGCAGCCTTGCTGGGGCGGAGCAGCACAGAAGGATTGTCTCAGAACACGGCAGCCCTGCGCCCCTCTGCACTGCAGCCTGGTGTATGCCGTTCCTTTTTGCGAGGAACTTTCTGTCCGCTTTTCTCACCCTGCATTTGTACAGTGCATTACTGCTCTCTCAGCACAGTCTCTGGCACTTGTCCTTGTAAGTTTTATTCTTTTCAGCCCATTTTTTCAATTTGTTAGGAGTATTCAAATTCTAATTTGATTCCCCCATTTATTTGAAGTCCCTCACAGCTTGTTATTTGGAAACATACAAGCAGGCATTCTTGCCCATCACTCAGGCTGAAATTGTAGGGAATTTGACAGACTCCAGACATCACTCCCAGTATCACTGTTTTGTCCTGACACCACTGGTACTAACCAGCTTTCACTCACCTCCAGATGTTCCCAAGACTGTGTTTCTCTAACTTGCTTATGAGAATATTACACAGAATAACATTGTGTTCAATCCAAGATAAAGCAATGTATGCTTTGTAAAAAGATGCTCATGTTTTATAAAGCTTCAGCCTTCTGAAAGGAGGCAGTGACTCCTGAGGTGAGCACATGGGTGGTGTTCTGCTCCATGCTGGCTGGTGGAGGCAGCACTCCACGCACACAGCCCTTCTCCTGCATGCTCGCAGAGATCAGAAAGCTTCCATCAAGGCGGAGGGAAGGAATGCATTGGTGCAGTGCTGGTCTGGAATCAGACCACAGAGCAGCGATCCTAATCGAGGTGGTGAGCCTGATTTGACCTACCTAATGGTCCTCAGAAGCTTTGATCTGTGTTAGAAGTCTATGTAAGGTGTCTATGCAGGGAAGACAGTGTTGACAGCAAGCTATTCCAAATGGCTTTCGTTGAGAACTTGAGGTATCTCTTCCCACAGTCAACAGAAATTCAGATTGGAGCAGCCAGGGCACCATGAGCAGAGCTGATGTTGTCCCAGCAAGAGACAGAGTGGCGTCTTCTGCATAGTAAATTCGTGTCATAAAGACTTTTGCACGGTAAGGAACAAAAGATGAGAAACTAGCCAGCCTCACAGTCTTGTGTGAAGCCTGCTATCCCATACTTCCATAGAATAATAGAATCCTTAAGGTTGGAAAAGGCCACAGGGATCATCTAGTCTAACCATCAGCCTGTCATCACTGTGCTCACTAAACCACATGCCAGATCTGCACATTTCTTGAACACCTCCAGGGACGGTGACCCCACCACCTCCATGGGTACCTGTGCCAGTGCCTCACCGCTCTTTCTGAGAAGTTTTTCCTAATACCCAACCTGAGCCCTCCCCTGGTGCAGTGGAAGGCCAGCACCTCTTGTCCTGTTGCTGTTACATGGGAGCAGAGGCCGACCCCCACCTCCTTTCAGGCAGTCAAAGAGAGCGATAAGGTCTCCCCTGAGTCTCTTCTCCAGACTGAACCACCCCAGCTCCCTCAGCCACTCCCCCCAAGACTTGTGCTCCAGACCATCACAGCTTCATTGCCCTTCTCTGGACACACTCCAGGGCTTCCATGTCTTTCCTGTAGTGAGGGGACCAATGCTGAACACAGCACTCGAGGTGTGGCCTCACCAGAGCTGAGTACAGAAGATCGAGGTACTGGATCTGCTTAGATATTGTACTGCAAGCTTTGTAAGCAATAGGAAAGTAGACCTCATTTAGCCTTTGGAGGACAAGCTGGCCTTGTAAAGCACAATGCTGCTATACCAGCTGGGTACAAGTGTTTGAAGAAGACATGGTTAGTTGAAAATGTTAGGTCTGAGACATCCCTACTTTTGTTTGCTTACTGTGATGGTGAATTATAGTTATCAATGCTGAATTCCTTTGGGAAGGAAAAATATTTCCCCACTTCAGAACGCTGTTGAGGGGACTTTGTGTTCTGCCATCTGAAGTAGGTTTCTAAGTCTATGTTGTCTTTTTCCAGTCCATCCAGGCTGAAGTACACTAATAAATAGTTACGTAGGATTTCTGGTTCTTTACACTGGTTCCTTATGTATCTGTATGCTGTGATCCTTTGTCTTGCTGACATGGAAGCTTACCTCCTAATACCTATTTGTTTGCAGCTTGTTATACTTTGTGTGCTTCCTGGGATGCAGTGTTTGCACAGACACTGCAGGTATGTGTATTCCTGCTGTATGCATCCTAATTCCCTCCTCGGTTCCACTGCGTACGTGATTTCAGTCCCGCAGCCCCCTGTCCTGGCCTTGGTTCTGCTCCACCGCAGCGTGGTTGCAGCTCAGATGCCCAGCCTTGTGCTGAGCAGCCTGGGAGGAGTGGTGCCACTTCCACTTGAGATGGTCAGGGTGCCGTAAGGAAGAAACAGCCCATTTCAAGAAAAACAGTGGGTTTTTCTTCTTGTGTATGAAAAGTGTCTTTTGTCAACAACAGGTTAAGGAAGCAGAGCTCCTTGGCAGCTACTGAGCATGGAAGAAGCAGAAAGCAAGCGAGACAGACCAGCTGCAATCCAGTGTTTACTGCCCGCAGAGGTTCTCTGCTACTGCCACTGTAAAATGGTTTGTTTGCATAGAATGATGTAATTCTTTTCATTCTTAATCCTTGGGCCAGTAATTCCAAGGCCTGTGATGTCACATCCCTGACCTGAGAAGCATTAGCTGTGCTTCCAGCCAGATGTAGCGGAAGCCCTTGTGGCTGGGTTTGTGCAGCTGTGGGGAGTGCAGCAGTCACCATGCAGAGCTGTACCTCCTGGAGCACAGAGCCTTCAGCCAGCTGGATTTATTGTCCTGCCGTATCCATTTCTGATTGTGACATTCAAATGTGTATATCTGATGATTAAACTTAACTGCAGCTGCTTTTTCCTTTTGAGGGTAACCCTCTGGGTCTTGCTTATGGGGTTGGTTAGAGGGGGGAAAAACAGAGCCTGTGGCTGTGTAGTCTCTAGCTCTTCTCAGCTTCCAAACCTTCTTTCAGTACTCGAGCTGCAGTTTCAGCTGTTTCTGGTGTGTATGCTGTCATGGCACGTACAGTGTTCTTCATTTACGTGGCTACATGGAAGGCTCTGGTAAGGCAGCAGAAGAGGAGAGAAATAGTGAGATTTTGTATTTGGAAGGGACTTCACTTCCCCTAACATCTTGTATTACCAAGCAGTGTTGGTAAATACGGTGAGTGCTACAGGAGCAGATTTCTGAAGCACCAGGCTTTTACTAATGCAGCTGGGGTACTGAGCTACAGCAACCAGACTGCAGACGTTTAGCGTTGGGGTTTTGTATGGGAAATGTCTTTCTTTTAGCTGAGGTGGCTTTTCTTCCTTCTAGGTTTTTTTCTTTTCCATTATTCTGTTACTGATTATTCTTGATCTTGTGTTAAAACAGCAGGGGATTTCCTCTGTACTGCACCTGAGTGAAAACAATCAAAACGCTCAGTAAGATTTAATTACAGGTTGGCCAGTCGATGATGTAATAAGAAATACACATACAGTATGAGCAGTGATTTTTATTTGTTCACATATATTCTTTGTCTACCTGTCTGGAAGTTATTCCAAATTCCATTTTAGCAAACCTAACTGCTTTTAACTGAAGATCATACCTCTGCAGTACTCTTCCTTCTTTCTCCCTCTCTTTCTTTCTTTCCTTATTTATAGGCTAGATTATAATACTAATAAAAACATTTTAGATTTACACTGTTAGGAGTGTTGGTTCATTTCTCCTGTGAGAAGCAGGGAAAGAAAGACAGAAGCATTAATTTCAAACCGTAGCCTGAAGGGTAGATACAGATATTGTCTTCAAATGAAGAAGGAAAGTTTAGAAATTCCCAAGGGGAGTTCCTTTATTTTTGGACTGAATCATTGAATTGGGATACTGAGAACTGTGAATCAGTCATCGTTCTTTAAAACAGAAAAACAAACACACAACAAAGAGCTGAAAGCCTCCAACTAAAGAAAGAACCCATTAGGTGGAAAGGAGTACGGCGTCCTATGAAACACAGTAATGCTAATTTAAATCCTGCTTTATAAAAGCAATCATTTCTTGTGTATTCTTGTTTTGTTACCTCTTGCTACAGTAAATAAGGGCATTTCCACACTTCTTGGGAGGACATCTTCACAAACGGAGTGCCTATGCGTATATCAGGCTGCAGCTGCTTTGAGGTGGAAATCAGCCTTTGAGAAAAGCAGTGCCAAACGCTGGGTGCTCATATGGCAGGGGATGCTGCTTGTTAGCTGAAAATGCAAGAGGTGCGTTAGTTCTCTTTTTTGCGCTGGGAAATAACTAGCTATTTTTGAAAGGCAATGGCTGCTGTTTGTGCTTTGATAGTTAAAATTTGATAAGCCCTTTAACTGAGAGTAAATAGAAGTAAAGTTTCCAAAATGGCTCTCTGTGGCACCCTTTATAGGTTGCATGCTCAGACAAGTCATCAGCATCTTTAAGAAAAAAAGCAGTGATTTTCCTGTGATGGTAGTTAGCTTTAATCAAAACTTCATAACGCTAATGTTATATTAAAAGCAATCACATTTGCCTTCCCAGAACAATGCGGGTATGAATAAAGCAGTTTCTTAGGGAACTGAAGAGAGCAAGAACCCTTTGGGAGGGAGAGAGCCAAGGTGCACATTAGTTGTTTAGCCAGTCAGCCAGCTTGCAGATTAATCAGATCACTTAATAATTCTGTTTTAGTGCTGAACCTCTGTTGCACTTGTGGGAGCTCCAAGGTCTCAAGACGCTGTGTTACTAAAGCCCCTGTCCTCAGAGGAATATACAGCACTGAAGATGAAAGATCTTCCCCAGAGCCACTGTGATGTGCGCTTCCAGAATGGAAACAATAAATAATTAGTAGGTGCTTGGTATATAGATAGCCAAGGGTTTCATGAAGAACTGCAGACAGATTTTGTTCCCCTGCCTGTCACATACACGGTGAAGCATATTTCTTCTTCCACGTCTTCAGCAGCCTGTGGTACAGCCTTCCTGCAGCCAGAGCGTACGGGAGTGCTCTGTGATTTGAGGTTAGGGTGATGCTCCTTGGCCCAGGGAGCAGCCCTGCACATCTGACAAAGGGTATAAGATGGGAGCCTCCCGGGCAGGAGGTCACTCCTCGCTTCTCAGATAGAGTGGCTGTTATAGTTTTATTTTTTATGTACTTGTCTGATTTTGGCAGACAGAGGATCTCACAGTTGTTCATGTCTGTGGCTTTACAGTATCGTGTAAAGGGGGATTTGCTGCTCTCTCCATTGTACCAGACAGAGTGCCTTGGTCAAGCTCATGGACAGCAGGCTTGTGGGCAGGCAGGCACGGGTCTGCTGTCCCAGAGACAGCTGCCATTGCTGCTGGGTGCTGAAGGAGAGGCCAGGCCACCTCCTGTCCCTAGGCACCAGCCCTTCGCTGTGCTGAGGGGCAGTCTGGGCTGGTTTGGGCACCTGGTAGACACGTTGGCAGCCTCCTGCAAGTGCCCAATTCATGTGGAGTATCGCAGATACGCGCACCACTTTGCACTGTGTTTCCTTCAGGAGGCTGTATTGTTGGTTTTACACTGGGAAGGGTACAGAAGCTGCTCATGATTTCTGAAGGTGTCATGATTTTCTGTGTGATTTTTCACTCTAGAATTCACCCAGGAAGTGTGCTATCCATTAGTCTCCTTTGGTGGAAGGGTTCCACTCGGGGAGCAGGTGACTACAGCTGTCTGGTGTGGGGGCTGCAGCTCCTCTTCTCTTCCTAACATGGAGATAAATTTACTGGTAGGGAGAACAAGTTGCTCTGCAATTTATTAGGGCCCAAAAGGCATCATCACATTAGGAACTCTTCTCAGCTGTCTTGACAGCTATTTTGGCTTTTCTCCTCGCTTCAGGGATAATGAAGATGTAGTAATGTTCTGAAAATGGTATCTTCTTGGAAATGTGAAACCTTGCTGTGCCAAATTGTTGTGTATTATCTGTAACTGGTGGCTTGCAGTTTACCCCGAGTGAACATGCCTAACCTCGTGAAGATGCAAAAGTTTCAGGTAAATATCCCAGACAGCATCTTGAAAATAAGAATTTCTCACTCAGTACTGTCATCCCTTTTCTTAAAGGCTTTGGAAAGCTGTTTCGTGACCTTTCTTGTGAAGGTGATGAGGTAAACGTTTCTGGTCTCTTTATGTATTTCCAATTGATCCAGTAATGTGAAAAAGGAGTTGTGTCTCTAATAATATTATTTACTTCAGTCATCTTTGCTACTTCTGTGCATCTGCTAATATCCCGTTCATCATCACATTCCGCTGTCAGGATCTCAGGGCAGGAGGGAGCTCTCTGACAGCGCAGCTTCACTGTTGCCTGGGGAGGCCTATTTTTAGTTTCCCTAGATAATGCATGTTTTCTGCTTCGATTCTGCATATTTGGAGACAAGATATTAATTAGAATTAGTTCTGGACATGATGGAAACATACAGCCTATTCATTTCAGATGTCATACACTGCAGCATTATGCAAGACATTCTGAATACTGAAAAACTAGTAACAAATAGTAGGAAATTCTTCTCTAGTTAAGTAATATATTTAGTACTTAGTTTACAGCAGTACAGTTTAGAAGTTACCTCTTTTGTTTGCTCTTACCTGGGAGCACATTCATCTGTTCTTCATTATGCTCTGGAGGATGTTTTTAGTCTAGCTGATGGAAGGACAAACTCTCAGAGCTTGTCCCACGGGCTTTCTTACTGCTTGGACATGTCTAAGCGAGACCTAAGGCAGAGCTGTGGGTGAACCACAGTCAGGGGCAGGAGGTGCCTCCATCAGAGCCGAAGTGATTTGATGAAGGAGGATGCTTCAGCAGAAGTAAATTCTGGGCCTTCCTGACTCTCCTGAGATGGTTTTGATGACGTACTGTTTCAGCTTCTCATTTAAAAATACGTTTAGCTTTGAGTATTTTTGTTCATTATATGTATTAAATTTTTCTGGGGGCAAATCAAAAAGAAATATTTACATTTTCTGAAGTGAAATGCTTTAAGTAATGTGAGAAAGATCTTTCTGCAGGAGGAATTTGAATTTCTGACTTTGGTCTTAAAAGACAATGAAGTCAGACTTCAGAATTCCAACTCCTCTGAAAACAGCTCTTGTAGTTTTCACATAACATGGTTACAGAAGGACTGATTTTGCATGTTTTGTCTCTTGCAGCTCTGCAGCTGGGTTGTTTGCTGATCTGAAACAGCATCTCTTCGCTTAATGGCTCAGGAAACTAGGCCAGATAATGCTGATGATTTAATTCCAAATCAAAATATCACTGAGAGATTCATCTCGATCCTGCAGCAGTTCAGTCCTGTGCAGTGGAAATATTTCATTAGCCAAACAAGTTAGCGTAGGAAACAGTTACAGGCAAATAGAATTAACAGAGTATTTTTGGCATTGTGTGAATGCAGCAGGATTTGTCAAATGAGCTTGTAAGTGCATGATGATAATGATATAATGATAAATAATCTCCCTTTCCTTGGAGCTCTGGACCTCATGCTGCACCACTGGAGTTTGTTGGGACTTTGACCTAGGCTGCATCTTCTAGGGTTTTTAAGTCAGTGGTACCTGATGTGGTTATACAGCATTGGTAGTAGGAAAACAGGCAGAAGATCCTTCGTTCCTGCTAGGATGTCCAGTCGGGATGTTCTGGGAATGCCATCAGATACATTTCCTGCGCTGGTCTGAAGTGTTTGTGTGAACCTCCCCGCTGTCTGGTCCCGTGCTGTGGGATCCAGCGGTCAGTGCTGATCAGTGCCTGGCTGTACAGATGTGTAGAGGTGTAGATCTTTTGTTAGAACTTGTCTGGTTTTGCTATAAAGCATCCAGAAAAACATGGTGATTGCTTTATTTGTACTGCGGTAGTACCGGAGATGTACCTCACATTGAATATCGGTACACTGCTGATGAATTGCTGGGCAGCTGGGGAATTAAAAGGCCAGTTATCAGCTGTACTTATTTTAAAATTCACTTGTGTAGTGGCAATGCTGTCACAGCTTGAAGCAGTGATTGAGCACCTGGTGGGAAGGCAGGGCCAACCCAGGGGAGCTCAGGTGCATGCAATGCACTGAGTGACCAGAAGGGGCGGAAACAGGATCCACCCCTTCCCAGCCCTCATTTAAGGGTTGGCAGTGGCGACAGGGGAGTTTTTGCTGGAGGTCCTTAGTACCTGAGGCCTTCTGAAGGTAAGCAGCTTCTTTCCTTTGTTTCTGTACCCACAGCTATTGCATTTGAGCAAATCCTCACTTGCTGTAGTCTGGGACTTTGTTGCTCTGCTGTCATTGCTGTGCTTTCTATTGCATTACAGCATTACAACTTTTCCACTACAAATGAGCCCAGCCTACTTTGCAGTTCACAGTGAGGGGATAAGTCCGGCAGGAGCAGTGTGCCTGGCCTCTGGGTAGTCTTGTGTTATGGTTTTGATTTTTGGTTATTGATATTCCACATCATAACATCCTGTAGTGCCCATAAACCATTGACATCTTGGTGGTTTTTTTTGTCTTACCAGTTTCATACTGCACTTGATCTGCCAGTGTTTTGGTCTGATGTTTCTGAGGCAGAATCTATGTCTCTGTGCTTCTCCTGGGGTGTCTAAGCTCGTGGGTGTAGATGTTATTATGCCTCTCTCTTGGGCTGCTTCTGCTTTTCTCACCTGTTGTTCATGTAAGCATTTTGCATTTATCTCCACTGTTTCTTGGTTTAGGAGAGACATTCTCTTTTAAAGGTTAAAAGTTTCCTAAATCCTTTTTTCCTCCCCAGTAGTATAATTGATTTCAGGAATTAGTCATCTCAAGGGTGGTTTGTCACGTCAGTGATTTGTTGGATTGAATGTTATGTGATATGACACTGAAGATGTTAATGGGGAGCTCATTACAAGCGTGCTCCTGCCTGCCATGAGAAGTGAGCATGCAGACTGCGTGGTGATGGAAATACCTGCTTTCCTCAGGGCCTTGCAGCACATGGCACACCACTGGAGCCCTGGGGCCTTGGACAGGCCATCAGGTCCAAGCCTGTGTCTTTTTTTATTGTCAGGATTGTGCTAAATTCCACAGGCATTCAGAAAACTTATTTTCATATTGCTAGGTCTTTGGCTTTTACCACAGCACCCCATCTCCCTCCAACTCACTTGACTACAGAAAGCTGCAGTTAGGCACAGTGCACATGTAATATTTTCAATGGATGCTCTTCAGTGTCTTGACTGTCAGGGAGCCGCAGTTTTGATGCTCTGCATGGGCCCTATCTGCAGGTGACCTCGGCTCACCTTAGATGTCACCTTTGTCGTCTTGAACTTAGCAGGAGCATGCTCCAGTGGCACAGCTTTCACTCCGGTTGGTCCAGGGACTTGTTAGAGCTGAAAGATCCCGCAGCACTAAAATTAGGTCTTTGTGATCACTTGACAGGAGCAATCTCTCTGCTGGTTTATTTCTGACACCATGTCATCAAAGCTCTTCTGAAACAGTATGCACTCATGTGGGAACAGCGGCATGTTTTCAGTACATGGGCAGCACTTCTAGTCCTGATGTGCCGTGGTTTTGTTCTGGCTTGTTATAAAGAAACTACAAAGGAAGGAGGCCTGCCATCGCAGGAACGGGATGCAGAGGGGAATATTACGAAATGCTTCATGTTGGTAGAACTTTCCCAGCTCAAACAGAATTCGTGTTTGGAAGGTCTTCAATTTTGCATGAATGACTGTGGAGTGCTGTGGCAATGTAAGCTTAGCTCGTTTCTTTGCTTACATTCAGAAAGGTAAAGCCTGGGCACAGCTGTAACTAGAACTCATAGAATCAACTGGCCACAGAAGAAATGCAAGAGGATGACTTTCCTGGTTGTTAAGCCTGTTAGGCCATGATACAGACTTCACAAGTGTCAATTGTTTGTCCTGATGTACTTGAAGTTAACCCAGAGAAAGCTCTTAGGGAATAAGTTTACAGGAATGGGCTTCCAGTGGCAGCGTGCTGCAGCATCCAGCTGCTGAACAGCCTTTCTGTGAAGCCCAGTGGATGGAGCCTGCAGGCATGCAGAGCAGGAGCTCCTCGCCTTCAGTCATGGTGAACCATGAACGTTCCTGCTCTAGAAAAGTGATTTTATGAGCTGTTAGGTTGGCATGTGTTTTGCATAGCCTGTTCAGTTGTGAAGGAAACAGGAATCAAAAGCACTGTTCAAAGCATATCATAGTGGAAAAGGTAACAGTAAATTGTGCTCAGAGCTGCCTCTGATGTGAGCAGGTATCGTGTAATGCCGAGCTGAGTTAGAGTCCACTTCTGGAACGGATATGGGGAACAGCCAGCAGGAAAGCTGCTTTATTACAAACATCTCTAAAGGGCAGTTGACGTTTATCCTCACTGAGCATCGTCTTCCTGAGTGGTAGCATGTGAGCTGTCACAAGGAAGGGCATTGGAAGGCAAAGATGTGTTTGAAAGGTGCAGAAAAAGCTGTAAGGCAGAGTTTGGTAAATCAGTTTGCAAATCAGCGCGGCTCCTCAGGCTGCAGCGTGACCCTCAGCCACGCAGAGGTTCCAGCACCAAGAAAGGAAAGGCATGCAGGTCCCCCTGCTTTCCGAGGTGCTCTGATTAAGACTGTGTGCTGATGACCTCCAGGGAGCTGGTGGTAGCCCCAGCAGCCTCCCCACAGACCCTGTGCTTGGTCCTCAGCCTCAGCACAGGGGTATGGGGCAGGGCTGCCCCGGGCTGTCATGTCCCATGAGGAGTCCCTGGGAAAGAGGAATCTGGTAGGAGATAAGAGGCTCCAGCCCTGGCAGCCACAAGTGCTTGAGGGTGGCCTGGACACAGAGCAGGAAGCCTTAAAATAACCCTCCAGGCTTTGTGTGCCTAAGTGCAGCACTTCCCAGCCCTGGTGTGGCAAACCTGCAGACTGTCAGCTGTAAGTGCAGAGCAAAAGCCTGGGGTGAGGAGGAAAAGCCATTCTGTTACTGCCACTGAACTGTCTCTATCCAGTTCCAGCAGTGATACCAGCTCTGGGGTGGGTGAGGGTGGAGACTGTGACAGGGGTCTTTGTGCGTGTTTCTTTTAATTATGTTTTACATTAGAAAGTCTCATTACTGAATGAGGGCATCATTTCTGGAAGAAGCTTAACACCCCGAGACCCTCGGAGGAGCAGAAACCTCAATTAGAAGCAGTGATATCAAGAGAGGAAATAGAGAATGCAATATCACATCTTCCAAGTGGCAAAGCACCGAGAGCAGATGGCTTCAGCTCAGTCTTACAAGTACTTTCAAGAACATCTGGTTCCTTGAATGCATCAGCTGCTTCACCTCTTCCTGAGCTGCAGAAAGATTCTTGCTTCTCGCGTTGCTTCCTTTCCTATGCTGAGTCCTCAAGAAAGGGCAAAATCAGCATGCCAGCCCTAATTACTTATGCCTCTGATTAATCAAGAAATTAAAACTGCCAATTACAACCAGCTTTATTTAGGTTAGTCAGCCACAGCTTTAGGAAATGCTTTATGTTACGTACAGATACAACTTGCCAAGATGGCTTTGTTCTGAGTCCGGGTGGTGAGGAGAAGGCTTCCTTCCTGTGTGCCCATCGATACTTGTGGCACTCCTGATGTGTCAGGAGGCTTCTGTAATTGCTTCGGAGTTTGAAGTTGTCTGAATTTTAGAGGAAGAAGGAAATCCCACATGGAAATGGCTTAGATTTTTTTCACTGTCATCTTCTCATGGTCCTGTTGCAAACCTACAGCTCTAACTTCTTCAGGTGTTCATCGCTGTGCGCTGTGAAAGGCAAGAACGCTGGAAAGAGGCAGGAATGTTAGAGTTTGCTTTCCGGTGGTTCTTCTCACCAGAAGTTGCTCTCTGGCCTTTGCACCATACCTGCTGCAAGTGAATGGCCCCTTGGTTTGTTTTCTGGACTAGACGCTTAATAGTCTTAAGCAAAAAGCCTTAGACTGCCAAATACTGTAGCTGTAGCTTTCCTGTTTTAAATGTGCTGGCTTAGGTGGTGCTTGGTGGAATGGATTTCAGGTCTCCCTGGGCTGTTTGCTAAGTGTGTGTGTATGTAAGGGAGAAGGAGAAAAGAGGACATTTTGTGGTTTTTTGAGTTTTGTTTTGCTTCACTTTATTACCTAAAAACCTTTGGTCATACATAAGTAGGTGCAGTGTTTGATCCAGCAGCCCATAGGAATCAATGGGAGCTTCGTTCTTGCAGTGCATCTGCGAGGAGAAGCGGCAGCACCTGCCTGGAGAGGTGAGAGTGCTGCTGTTGGGAAGGGGAGCAGCTTCTGTCCTTATTGATTGTGTTATTGATTCCAGCCTCTGTGATGTGCTTTGGGTGGGTCAGATTTTATCTCAGCCTTTTGAAGCTAATGCTGTGCACCTGTAGAGGGAATGGGAGCTTCTGCAATGCATGGAGCCTGCACACAGCAGTGCTGCTGCACTAGCTTGTATCACCTGGGTGCAGGCATTGGGGTGTTTGCTCCTGCTGATGGAAGCAAGGGGCAGAGACAGGATGTGAGCTACAGGGAAAACTACCGGGGTGCTGTGGCTCTTAGCTGGCCTCTGGTAGCTGAGAGATGGCAGGAGAAAAAGCAAGATGGATCATGCAGCTAATGAGATTGTGTTACAGTGTGTTGGTCCTGTCATCTGCCTGGATTATAGAGAGGGGAGAGTGCTAGAGTTTGAAACCTTAGGGTTTCTCCTGTCTGTGTAATACAAAAGCAGAGTATTTCCAAGCTCTGAATGCCTGCACAACTACTCTTTTCTAGTTTCTTTTTTGGGAAATGTGTTGCTGTTTATGCTTCTGGATATAAATTAAGTAAGAAGTGTGACATATGATTTTAAAAGCTTACATGACCTGCTTGGTTTACATGCTTTTGATAAAGGTATGAGTTTGCGTCTTTTGAACTTCTAATGGGGATTGTGAAGTGTAGGGGAGAGTTGAGCAGTGGCATTCAATCTAGGAATGCAGCAGAGATGATTAGTTTATTAGCAGGTTTATAGTAAAACCAGGAACTGATCTAACAGCTTATGGAGGCAGCAAAACTGGAATGTCGAAGTGTTCCATCTGGTCCTTTTGTTACAGCAGTAGTGGCATCTCCAAGTGGAGAGCTGTTGGCTGAGGTTCCCAGCAGTAGGTGCTTTGTTGTGCTGTGGTTTCTCCGTTTGCCTTTAATGACACCCCTGGCACTCTGACAGGTGCCCTGCGTTTGCTGCTGCGCTCCCCTCGAGAGCTTGGCAAGACAAGAAAGTGGAGCTGTGACAGGTACTAGAGCAAAGGATGTCACATCTATACCAAGGTTATCTCTACAGTGTGAATCCCAGGCAGGATCAAAGCTTTGGAAAAGACCACTTGCCTGCATGTACCAAAGATGGGCACTTAAGTGCTGCTGTCCTAAATGAACCTGTGTCTTCTTGTGTCATTTTACATTTTCAACAGCTTTTAAATTAAACCAAATCCATTTATCTTTTTTACTTGCTGAGACTTTTAAAAGAATGGTTTTTCATTCTTCTCTCATAGCTCATCTGGAAATGGACTTTTGAAGGATGGTGGTCCTGTGAGTGATGGAGAAATATGAAGTGACAGGGCCTGGTGACTTATCTTCCAGTTAGCCCCATGTTCCCTGTGGGAGGCTGGCAAAAGGCCAGCTGCAGTCAGTGCTGAAATATTCCCCAGCAAGAGCCCATGGCTCTGCCAGCATCTACTTCAAGTTCCCATCCCTGAGAAGAGTGGGTCAGCAGGCATGGCTTTAAAATTCTCCATTAATGAGAACACTGCGTGCTGACAGAGATTAGTGGGGTGTCAGAAACACTCGAGAGCAGAATTTGAGGTCACTGAGAAAGGGGACCAATTTCTAGAGGAATCAATGGGTTCATTTTCTGCCTACAGCAGATGGGAGCATCTCTGAAATTGTGGTCTGTGAGCAGATTGCCCTCAGCTAGCCAGCAGTGGCCTTTAGGGTGAGGCAACTGGAGGTTTCTGCAGGCTTCACACCCCTTGAGCTTGCAGTCTGTCTGGGATTTATCGTTAACTGAGTTGGTATTTCAATGGAAACTGCTGTGTGCATAAAGAGATGGAAGTCCCTATAAAACGAAGCACATTTAGTAAACATACCGAGGCACAGCTGAAATGAAAACAAATCAGCTCCTTTGTGGTGTAATAACATGCTACCTGCACCCTTTCTAGGTTTTTCTCCTTGATTATAGGCGTTATCTGCTTCATTAATTTAAGTACTGCTATTGTATCAATCAAGTACTTTGCCAGTTTCTAATTGCCAGTCTGGGCGCTGAGTCACTAAGTTATCTTGGCTAAGAAACAGCTGAGGAATGACAGTTGGGGTATTAATTTGTTTTCCTAAAAGCCTTGATTATTTAAGAAACTGACACGGGTTCCTCGTATTTTGATTGGCCATGGTGTGTTTTATTGGCCTTTAAATGAGTTGCCTCATTTATTGGCCTTTGGGTGCATTTGGTAACATGTGAGTAAAACATGCAGGCAGCGCCACGATTCAGAAAACAGAATCATCATTAGTGGTAGGAATGTCAGCCAGGATCTTTTGAGATACCGTTTCAGTTAAAAATATCAAGGGCTTTTGGAATGGTGAGAGTGGTGGTTGTGGAAGGATCAGAGGGCCCATCAGTAGAAACAGGAAGCCAGAGACATTGCATGTCAGCTGCGTGGGTTCCTCAGGTTTAAGCTGGTAGGTAAGCTCTTCTGTGTGTGTCCCTGTCAGACTTGCTAGTTTTCTCTCTAGCTCAGTCACAGCAAATGGACGGAAGTGTTTGGGAGCTACAGCAAAACGTGTTTGTAGCCTTTCACAGATCTTATTTGTATGGGGAGTGAAGGACCTCTAAGCCTAAAAGCTGACCTTCCTTTCAAGAGAATGGGTGGGGTTTGTTAAAATGTCTTCCACTGCTCAGTACTGTGTAAAAGCTATACACAGTCCTAAATATTTATTGTAGTAATTTGTATAGTTATGCCAGGCTTTGGATTCCACAGCTGCTCGTACAGTGGCATTGAAGAACATTGAATGTGTTTTAGTTACTAGGGCACTGACATATATGCTGGAGTTGCGTGCGGTTCAGTGACTTGCAAGCAGAAGATGAATAACACAACAGGTGAACAAGCAGAAAGTTCTTAAGCTGGCACCTCCTTCTGTGAGATTAGAAGTTAGATTCCTCTCTCTTTCTTTTGTATTTTCCAAGCAGCAAGGGAGGAGCACAGAAGAAATACTTGTTAGCATCCCCCCCATCCCATTTCTGCCTTGCCTCCTGTTTAGCCCACAGTGCTCTTCCAAAGAGCTCCTCCTGGGAAGTCCTCGCTGTAGCCCTTTTGCATCACGAAGCTCAGGGCAGGTCTGCACTGTTTCTCTTCAGGGTTTCTTTTAGTTCAGTGCCTTACTTGCTCAGGCAAAGAGCGTTGGTTATTTAATGAACAAAAATTCAGAGGTAAAGAACATGGTGTTTTGGTATCCCTTATTATACATAAGGGATATCTGTTATCTGCTCCCTTTTTCATGCATCCGGGGTGCTTGCATTGAATTAATTTCAGAGATAGTTGGTACTGGAATAACAATACAGCATAGGAAGAGGACCTCAGAGAAAAAAGATCTCCTCGAATGTGCCTGTCTGGAGCATGGTTCTGTGCTACGTGGCTGTAATGACACATGCTGCTGATAAGCAGAACTTTCCTCCATCAGCAGGGTGGTTTTTATCGTTTTCTCATAGGCACAGTCAGTTTGTGTATCTGTGCTCATAGCAAACTGATAGACTTCTGTAACAGCTGCACAAGGGAAATGCTTTTGCCTATTGTGGCTGTTGCTTTATTGGATTTTTAAGTTACAAATTTAATAAATCTCATTTTTAATTAACAAAGTAAATATAAAACTGAGTTCTGTGTTTAAAGGGAAAATGTACAAGAACCCCATTGCTGAACAGAAGCATCTGATTCTTTTTTGTTAGCTTTGGGACGCATTCAGTCTCCTGCTTATTCTTGACTGTCAAGAAGCATTTCGTATGCTGGGAAAGGTTAATCACCCCTGAAAGGGAATCAGAATCACAACAGTAAAAAAGTTGTGCTTTTGTACTTAAAGGTGGTTGTTTTATCAGCATAGGTTATTCTCTTGTGTGTGTGATGTGTGGCTGTATTTTCCTTCTGCCTTCCCATAAATGAGTGCAGTAAGAACCTGTACGTTTTTACTGAGCTGTGGTTGCTTTAAGCTCCTTCCAAGTATCCATGTGCCATATGGTAGGTTTCATTTGCAGGATGGGGTGCAGCCTGCTGGCACTGCCCTTCAGAAGGAGACGAGTTTAAGTCCCACAGGGCATGCTGTGAATGAGATCCTGCCAGCACTTCCAATGTCTGCCTGCTCTGCCACAGAGGTGGAGTGGGGGGTTTGGCTCCTGAATAAGGGGCAGCTACCTATGTGCTGTGTGGTGCACAACAAGCTGGGCAGTGCTCTGAAGAAGTCAGCCTGTTGGGTTATGTGTCTGGTATGGCGTGCACTGTACTTGGGAGGAGCAGCTGGTGCTTTAGCAGCTGTTTTTCTGTTGAACCAGGTCTCATCTCTTGTCAGATTTAGGGCAGTGCAAACAAAGTTCAGGTTTGTTTGGACTTCAGTTCCTTCTTCCATAACTCAGAAGCAGACTAAGAGCAGCAGTCCTGAGGAGAGGTGTCAGTGCTGCTGCCGCGGGTCCTGGTAATGTTGGCACATGCTTGGAGTGGTAGTTGGGTTTTGTAACCCAGAGCAGGTAAATGTGTGAATGCAGAGATCTCAGAGTGCCTCCTGGAGCCCTGGGTACTTAGTCCCTCTTCTGACGAGTGCTGGCAGGCAGTCAAGGGTGCTGTCTCCTGCCTCTTTACACTGTGGGAAGGAGCAAGGTTTGGGACCGCTGTGGCTGTGCTGACACTCAGGTGGGGTGCTTTACAGGGTGGAGGAGGGACAAACCTGGGCTGAGATAGTCTGCAGTTGGGTTTTCGCTGTCTTCCTCACCCATGGAATGTGACCTGATTTGGGGAAGATGGATTTTTTTTTTTCCTGTGAAAATAGGAGCGCTCCAGGATGCAGCGTGTTGTAACCACCAAAATGAGTTAGACTTAGAGGGGTGCTGCAATAGAAGGCCTTCTTCGTTAGGAGCCTGACAAGGGAGGTGGTCTGGGAGGTACATCAGCAACTGGGCATGCCGCGGGGCTCTGCCTGGCCACCCCAGGCTGCCCAGCAAGGGGCTGGCTGGCAACTTTGACAGGCTTTTTATTTTAGTTATTTTTCATTGAAACATTTACATCACATCTCATTACCTTCTCTGAGCTGTAATTAGAAATCCTGTGGAATTAAGAACCATTAAATTCATTGAGATTTCAGCCTTGGGAATTTGCCCAGAGGCGCACAGCTTACAGGCCTTCATGAGGCTTGACTTTCCTGGAGTTGTCTCCCCCTCCTCTGCTTCATCCAAGCCTTTGTGAAAAGGAGCCATATTTTCAGTTTCACTAATTAATTGCTCTTGCCAACCAACAGATGTTTTGTAGCCTTTGAAGACCAGGAACAGCCAGGTGTATCACTTCTGTAGCCTTACATTGACTTTGTATGCAATTTGAGCAAGAGGTTTTGAAGCTCAAGCGGGGGGGCGGGGGGGGAAGCTATGAAAGCCAAAGGAAGAGTTACAAAACTCAGAAGAATATCTTTTTCCCTCCCCAATATTTCATCAAATCAACATCCATGTCCCTTTGCTAACATTTGTGTAGTTCTGGGCCACAGCACTCAGAGAGAAATAATCATTCAGGTTATCTCTTCTACTAATCTATTTACTTACCAGTTGTGTCGATGATGATGGATTGACCTTAAAAGGCAATGGTAAGAAAAGCCACAAAACTAAGCGTGGGCAGTGCAGAGTGCAAAGAGTCGAGCTTGAATGCAATGGAGCCCAGCCCTGACGGTGGGAAGGCAGCTGCTTTGTTTTGCACTCAGCACATGGTCTGTTTGTGTGCTGGGAAGCTCTCGGGCAAAAGATATTAAGTCTTGTTCTTAATACTGAGGATAGCAGCTGTAACGACAGGATTGGTGGGTCTGGGTGCTTACGCTTCCCTCCTGTTGTCTACGTTATTAAAAATGATCTCATTGAAATAGATATCATTAATCAGTGCCAAACACAGTTTAGCTAGAATGCAGACAAGGACAAACTGTGCACTATCACTGCCTGCTGATAGAAAATGTTTGGGCTAGTGTAATGGCACAGTGGTGAAATGCTGGAGGTAAAACCATTCTTCTTCTGGGAAGTGTCTTCTACCAGCTGTGACAGTGAAGGTTACCCTTGTTACTGCCGAGGTTGCCTGGGTACAGGGCGAAGTCTGCCCACCATGCAATGAGCAGAGATGTCCTCTGTGCATGAGGTGCACATCTCACAGTCTGAGGTCCGTGTCAGTCCAGGCCAAGGGAACACTCTTGGTCTACTGCGTTGTAATGGACAGCAGATCAGGTTCGGGACAGTTCATCTGCTGGGGAAAGGAAGGAGGTGTGTGCTGGGAATGTTTGCAGCTGTGTTGGTCATGGTATTGCTAGGAGGAAAGAAGGAAGAGGATGTTTTCATGGCAGTTTTTAAGAAGGGAGGTAGGATGAGGCCTTCATGAAATGAAGACTGGTGGGAGGTGAGAAGGACTCTTATTTTAACAGCAAGCAGAAGAACTAGAGAACACTTGAGGAGAAAGATGGTTGCCCTAAAATAAGTGAATAGAGCAACCCTGAGCTGTGCCTTGTGCTTACTGTCTTGTCACTGTTGTTCTAGTGCTGCTGACCCAAGTGGTTCTATAGGCATGATTAAGGTGCTTATTTGCCCCCATAAATATCTGGCTTGAGGTTAATATCTTAAAATTAATGTGAACTCTGGATTTTTTTTAATTTTTTTTTTTTTGTAATATCCACAGTTAATTTATTGACACAGTTTCACTCTTTTATTTTACTAGGTATGCAGAACTTGGATGTAACTAACATCAAGTGGTCAGTGGCCTGATGTGATGGTTGCAGAACGTGTGAGATTTGGGGCTGGGGAGCAGTTAGCAGGCACACGTTGGCTGTGTGCCCATGGTGTCAGTGCCTGGCAGCATGAGCAGGCTCCCGAACATCCCGTCAGAGTCCAAGCCTGAATGTAGTGCGTGTGCAAAAGCAAGAAGTGGGGCTGACAGTGACCTCTAAGACATTATAGAAGAAAAAGGGAAAAAAAACTAAGCAAGTTGGAATACTAGAGGCTCAGACCTTAGCAGACTTGTTAACTAACAAGAAAGGAATGTTAATTAGAATAATCAGGTAGGCTGTTCCTCAGTTTACAGGCCCTCTTTTGGCTGTCTCCAGCCACAGCGGTGAGAGGGCAAACACAGTGCCAGCCCTCTGCTCCCAGGAGCTGCGCTGGAGCTGCTGGGCTGCCCCCGTGCAGGAGGAGGGCTGGCAGTTTGTCATGCACACACCCTCAGCACAGCAAAGCCAGGGAAAGGCACGGGCACTTCACTCCTCAGACAGCTTTCCATTAAAATTGCTCTTCAGAGAGTTCGTGTCGTATCTCAGGACAGGTTGACCACGTGGCCTGGAAATGTGTGACTGTTCTTGAACAGATCCCGTATAGAGATTTTAAGCTCAGCACACGGAGACTCTTTCGGGCCCAGAAAAAAGATGAACTGGGTTATGCAATTGCTGTATCTGGCATCCAACTAACTGCATGCCAATTACCAGCCCGTATGCAAATGCTTGTACTGAAGCGCAGGATGCAGCTGGACGCAGCTCTGGGCACCCTTCCCAGAGTATTCCAAGCCACATTATGACAGTTTTGAAAGAGAAGGGCTCTATGGAGCCAGTAATTTTTTACAGCCTTTCAGAAAATGGTAGAAATTACCACTGCATCCAGATCTTAACTATTTTATTGAGGGGAGAAGGAATTTCTGCACACTGATGCCAATCAGGATGTACTTGAGGTGCTCGCACTCCAAGACAGAAGGCCATCAGTCTGTTTGCCAAGCGTGCGGCCTGAGTGCCAGATGTGCTTGGGATAGAAAGCAGGCTGCTTGAATTTGTCTGGCTGCGTGAAAAGAATCAAAAATGCCAAATAATGCCAGAGTTGAAGCTTCCAGGGGTGCTGCAGGGAAACCCTGCTGCGGTCAGATGCCCCTGGCCTGGCCCTGATGAGGTTTCTGTTCATGCTGCTGCTTGGCTTCCCACATGAAAGGAACACTCAGGAAGGGTGCAGCAGTGGCATACAAACTGTCATGCAACATTGACTTGCACAGTGCCTCCCATAACGAGCTGATTTTGGGAGAGCAGGGACACAGCAGTCTCACTGTTACATATCGCTGCAGATGGGAAAGATAAATTGAGAGTTGCCATTACCAGACATGAGACATTTCAGGTTTGATCAAAATATTGTATATCGAGTGTCTTTCCAAGGAGAGGCATCTAAATGCTTGTCTGTCTTGGCAGCACAGAAGTGAATCAGTCAAGGTTTGTGTTCTTATCTTGGGTGAAGAAATGAACGTTTTATGAAGAGAATTTGGTAAAAAGTTTAGGGAAGAAAAATATAACTAAGTGTTTTGAGTGCCATTTCTCAGATTTGGTTCACGCAGTTGATGCTAAATGAAAGATGATGCTCTAAGCACTGGCTACAGTGCTCTCTGTCCTGAAATGGGAGCTTCTCATCACTGCCCCTCAGGAGCAGAAACCATCCATCTGGAGAAGTGCTTCAATGGCAGCACAAGCTCTGAGGGGAAATGAATGTGGAATCAACATAGTGAGACAGAAGGAGTGGCCTGGCCATGTGTTGTCGCTGCACTGTTGCAGCATCTGATCGGTGTGACAGATGAAGGAGCTGATGCAGAGGTACAACCTCTGTGCACGGGTAACATTTCCACAGTGCAGAGGAAGCAGCACTGGGGTCTGTTCAGTGTTCACTGAGACATTTGGAGGATGCCTGACACAGAAAGCAGAGTCTGTGTCATGAAAGACTGAAAGGCAAGCCTTGGGACAGCTGCTTTGGGTTATTCCATTAGATCATATCGCACAGGATGCTCGCTGTTAAAGCTGATCAGACAGCAGAAATAAATGCCGGTACTGCGATGTCTGTCAGAGCCTCTAGACGAGGCTGCTGGGATACCAGTCTGCTCTGTGCGTGCCCTGCAGGTGCACTCGGCACACTGCACATCATCTCCCCGTCTGCTGGCTTTCTGCTGAGGAATAAGTACAGGGAGGAAGGGAGGATTATTTGGGATCCGCAGGTTTGGAACCTTTCGGATCATTGCATGCCTGTGGCTGTAGCGCTTCTTGACACACATGGGTGACGTGCTTTTAAATACATGGTTTATTCTGCATGAGTGTTTTGCATCAGGAAAGTGCTTTTTCATCAGTTTGCATTTAGAACTCTGTAAGGACTGTGCAGTAGGTGGTTGATAATCATGGAATGACCAAATAATTCAGGTTGGAAGGGATATCCAGGAATCATCAGCTCCAGCCTCTGCTCTTGCTCATGCCGCACACTGTGTGGTGACCCGTCAGCACTGCATGGGTGCACAGCAGGGATGTCCGTCTCTATGTCTGCAGTGCTTCTCTCCTAGTTAGGTGACACCACAGGAAGCAGTATCATTACAGTGTTATGTTTTATACCTGTTAATCTGCCTGTTCTCCCTGAAAATTAGATTGAGAAAGCAGTAAATCAAACAGTTGGCTGCTAACACAAGGACTAAAATTTGCCTTCACAAAAAAAGTGATGCAGTTATCATCTCCTGAAAATTAATATCCCTGTAACAGAGTCTGTGTGTTACGGTAAAGCTCCTCACCTGCAAAGTCAACAGGGTCAAACAGCTTTTAGAAGCTAGTGATGTGAATGGAACCAAACAAATGAGGTGGGTGGCATCGTAAACAGCTCCTGCTGCTTCTGCAGGTAACATCTGCGGTGGAAATGCCAGACCTAAGGCTGATCATACAGCTTTATGCTTCTCTCCTTGTTAATTAGAATCAAGGGTACTGTGCTACTGATGGTTACTGGTTAAGGAAAGTTGTGCTGGTTGGAGTCAGTGCATCCTTTTATTCTCCTTTACCAAGGTGGAGTAATGGCTGCAGGAGTAGCAAAACTCCACCAGAATTGGAGAGGAAGGACATGATATAAGTTTAAACCTGGGCTTAAACACTTTGGGGGGATTGAGATCTAAGTAGGCCGAAGCTGCAGAGATCATTGCAAAATGCATTTAATTGAGCAGCCACTAGTACAGCTCAGTCTAGCTGGATTATGGAGACGTACTCTCTACTTCAGCACAAGCCAGGTATATTCAGTAAAGTATATTACGCTGGAGAACAGGACTGTTTCTTGTGAAAAAAAGCGCATCTTAAGTTGAGTTTATATCTGTTTTCTTTTAGAGAGATGGGATGTTTTTCAGTTACTTATTTCATTTAAATGTTTCTACTGTCTTCCATTCTGGATGGCTTTCTCCATACATTGGAGGTCTTGGGGCCACGTGGATGTGTTTCATGTGCCCTGTGGTCTCAGTAGATGCTCGGAGCATGAGGAAAAATGGGACCCTTTAGCCTGATGCTGAGTTACATGGTGCTTGTGGTTCTCTGCAGATGGGGTAGGCGTGGAGTGTGGGTTTTAAATCTGGCATGCTTACCCCAAAGGGCTGGAAGAATTTGCAGCACTATTTCTTTTTACAAAGTAAAATAAATATCGTGTTAAATGATACGATGCCTTAAAATGAATAAGGTAGTGTGAAGGAAGAACTCAGGATATGCACAAAGTCAGGAATTACCTGAGCAGGTCCACGTGTCCTCTTTGAGTTTGTTTAGTGTGACTTCAGTTGTCAGTGAAACCGAAACTCTCTTTGGTGAGGTTGCTAAAGACGACTTGGCCGGAGCCTGTTGTCCTTTAACGAAGTAGCTAAATGACTCCCAAGGACCATGCAAATCCATCCTCACACACTACTGCAGTGAAATGGTGAAAAAGGGGCTCATCCAATCAGTGAAAAGTAATGAAACTGCTCATTCTCTTTTAAGGAGCAAGGCAGATTTTGAAGATTTATGCTCGGTTGCTACAGCCAGTGTTCTTAGTTACTGAGCAGCTGGACATACGGACTCACAGCCTGCACATAACACTGAGTGCTTGCAACAGAAATAAAGAATATTTTGCTGTTGCTGTCGAGCCTTGAAACTGACTTCCAGCTAATGACCCAAGTAATCTTTACTTGAAATTGTGTAATTGAGATCGAAGGCTGTGTGGGGCTTCTAGCTGGTACATAGATTCCACATCCATGAGCTTCTCAGTATGGTCATTGAGCTGAAATGGAGAAGGTTAAAACTCTCATTTTCATTATCAAGCTCCCCCTATCTCCCAATACAAATGTGACATTTCAATTTTACACAGTCCAACTCTTCTTAAATCATCTGTATAAAAACTTCAAACCTTGATTGATGATGGATGAGCTATTGTCTCCTAGAGCACACAGTTCTCATTACCCTTAAGACATAGCTTATTAATGATGGACCTGAAGTGCTTTCCCAGTGGGTCATGAGCAATCTACTGTGCTAAGAGATCAAAAGACTTGGTTTGGCATGAAATTTCTAGGCCAAAGCCGTTTTCACAAACAGCATCTCAAGTGTTGACATTGTTTTGAGGGTGATATGGTGTCTGACAACAAATCTCTATCTTCTGGGTGATAGTGGCAAAGCTGCGGCACTGTCAGTGTGCAAAGATGCTTTGGCTCTAATGGAGGCTGACCTTGGAAAGTAAGCATCTTAATATGCACTGAATAATATGTATGTGCAGAGAACTACTGGTGTAGTGTAAGAGACGGCTGCTTTGTTAGCGGACAGTCACCATGGAAGGTATAAGGTGTCTTCTGTTTTGCTTTTGAGGTTGTTACAGTGGATGTTGCTAACAGTTCCCCGAACTAAATCCTTTCTGTTTCCCTGCCCACCATACAGCTGGTTCTTTTCCCCCTCATTGTGCCTCTTTCTAGCGTGGCAGCTGGCGTCACGGGACCAGAAAGGAGCTTTTAATTTGTAACCCTCAATAAAAGTAGCAGTTTTATAACCAATTTTATAACTATTTTAGGGCTAGATTGTACTGCAAAGTAATTGCCAACAGCTCCCACTGTGTATCAACACACAAGTTATTTGCACTTAAGGGTACAGAGCAGAATGTGAGCATGTTTTGGCAATTGAATCCACTTTAGGAGTTAGATAACAGACCATGGGGGATTTTACTGTACGCAAGAAAAAAGCAGCTGAAGAAAAAGCCCTTTTGGCAGGTGGATGAGGAGAAGTTCTTTCTACCTCCAGTGTAACCAGATGATAGATGTGCAGAGCTACTGTCCGTTTGTGTCTGAAGCTTCTGGCAGCTGGTAGTCCATTTTTACTGACTCCACTCAAACTTAGAGCAAATGCTTTGAATTTAGCCCCTTTTTGAACACAGCAGCCCAAGTATAAGTTGTATGTGCTGTATCTCTCCATGCCTCTACGGAAGTAGAAGAAGTTGGTGTTTCATGGCTGCCAGAGACCTGTATGTGTCACTGCTCTGCTGTTGGCATTGTAAGGTAGGTTAGCAGAGTACATGGTAATCGTTCTGCTTCATCTCCTGGCTAATGGAAGCCAGAAAATAGCAGATAAAATGGATAATACATTTCTGATTCCAGTCCCTGGATAAATAACCATTTAATAGAATTTTAATAATATGCAGATGTAAGTTCCCTGCAATCATTTGGCAGCTCTCCACACAATAAGCAAAATAATGACAGAAGTCAGTGGTGAGTGCGCTCACTGCTTTGTTTTCATATAACTTGGGTGTCAGCATTATACTGCTTTTAAGCCAGAAAAGTAGCTCTAATAAGGAAGATAAGATTTTTTTTATTATTATTCACTTCAGAATCGACTGGCAAAAGGCCTTGGAGCTGCTGCTTTGCTCAGAGCACCAGCTGCAGCCCTGGTGCCAAAACGGAGGATGGTGAGACTCTTGTGTGGCTCTTGGCAGCTTGCAGCAAGGCTTGCAGGATCACCTGCCCCTCGTTTCCTGCAGAGAGCTGGCAGGGCATGTGCTTCCAAATCCTCTCTTGGAGCTCTGTGCCCTGGAGCAGTGTGGGAGCCCACGGGTGACGCTTGCAGCCCGCGCAGTTCCGTGCAGCTCCATTCCAGGCAGCAGGGCTGGGCTTGGATTCATCATTTCCCGGCATCACACAAGAACTGCGTTACAAGGCAAAAATACTCCCCTCTATAAGATATTTAAAGTGTGTGCTGCTCTGAGCAGTGCTTCTTCATGCATCTTCAGCAGCACTTGGCTTCGTTCTTTGCAGGAGAAATAAAGCCCACGGGTGGTCGTGTTGTTCTGGCCGCTGTCCTTGGCAGCGCCCAGCAGGAGGGCTCCTTGTGCTGCACGAGGAGGAAAAGGCCCTCTTGTGCCTGCCTTCCCTCGCCTGCTCATCTGCATAGCCAGAGATCCCCGCCTTGCTCCTCCTGTTTATTGTTTAACTTTATCACCCACTTTCAGCGCTGTAAATTAGAAGGAGATGATGACTTTATGATGATGAGTTCATTATACAGTAACTCTTCTGTATATTGATTGCGTTTGTGCTTCATTTGCTTAACACATACCGGCTTTTATTAGGGCTTTCCAGGCATTGTTCTCGCTAAGAGAGGGCAGAGAAGCACAGAATGCACCTGAGTTTGTTAATTCAGTGTAGCCAATACATCTGTGCTGATTTACATGTGCTGAGGACTCTGCATAAAGAACTGTACAATAGCAAGTGGGGAAAGGGAGGTAGAAGGGGACTGAGTTTAGATCCAGCAGAACAGGAGGAGCTGAGCAAAAGCAGGTTAAGGGTTGTACTGAGCTTGGGGTTTATGGCCATTTAACAGCTGTAGGAGCCCAACCTTGACATTATTACTGAGGTTTCTTAGTGCCTCGCTGCATGAGCAGACCTGTAGACTTGAATCCTGTCACCTGTGAGCAATGGTGTGGTTTGGGGCAAACACATTTCACCAGGTTTTGGGGGACAGGCTGCAGGTCTGGCAGCCATTATTCAGTGGTGAGGGAAGTTGGGCCGCCTTCCATGTTTGCTCCTCATAAATAACGGGAACAGCCTTCAGTAAAGAGGGGCCAGTTTCTGGTTATTTTACACTGACAAAATGTATTTCTACACAAATTGAAACTATTAGAAGCATTTTAGAGTGGGGTGGTGCCTGGTATACAAGAATACATCAGAGTTCCTTGGAGAAAGCAGAAAACTTGATAGGTATTGTCATGAGCGAATGCTCTAGGAAGCAGAAATGATGCCAGCAGCAGGTGTTCAGGGGCACCGGCTGATAGTGGCACTATTTGGAGTCGTGTGCAAGTGTTTGAGAAGCTATCAGGGTAGATTTCTCCATTTTTCATGGCTTGTTAGATGTTATTTTTAATCAAAATCTGGGCCATTGTGGATTAGCTAATCCTGTGTCGCTGGGATGACACTGAGAAGTCATTAGTAATCATGTTTTCAAGTGTGCTTCTGAGTCTCGCTTTTTCCCCAGAGCAGAATTGCTAGCAGATGCTGGATGGCTGTGGGTTTTTTTCAGGGATCATAAGAATATCATACAGACAGATCATCACTATAACTCTAAGCCGGGCTCTTTCCTGTATAAGATTATTATTATTATTGTTGGTTTTGTTTTTAAGCTCCTTTTCAATGAAAAGCCAAGCTTTTTAATCAGAGCTTTCTGAGAAATAGCTATCAATACTCTGAACTGATTAATACGGCAGAAGGAGGTATTTGCAGACGATCCTTTATTTAATACGTCCTTCTATTGGGGGCTGCCTCCCCTGCGTTCTGTGTCCTGCATGCTCTGAGATGAGAAAAGAAAAAAGCAGTAACTCCTGGTTGTTTGTCAACCTTAGCATTCCCACTGAGGCTTGTAAGGGCTTTTGTGGGAGATGAGGACTGTCAGCACACCTAGTCATTGCCACAGTGCTTGAGATTTCCTCTCAGTGTCAGCATCAGAGCTGTGACACTTGTGGCTGCATCGCACCACTTAGTGTCATCAGAAGGTGCTATTAGTAACCAGCCTTCAACTTTGCTCTGCTCTGCTGCAGTCTCTGACACTAAGTGGTGCAGGAGGCTTTAGCTGCCTTGCTTCTGCTAACTTGAGTGAAAGATGCAAGGATTTTCCTTTGCTTTGGAAATGCAGGAGCCAGGCTAAGAAGATAAACACTCAGGAAAAGAGTTTAGAAGGTAAATAAATAAATAAATAAATAAAGTTACTGCTCCAAAGGAGACCCCAATGCTACTTCTGAAGAAGTAGCTGAAGTCCTCATTTGCCTGTGACTGCTGCCCTGACTTGTTGTGTCACTCTGATCCCCTTGGATGGAGGGCTGGGGTTCATGCAAGAACATGGACCTCGTATTGATTTTTTAAATAGGTTTTATGACTAACAGTTTGATGAGAATGGAGTCGTAGTAATTTCAAAGGTTGATAGGGATTCACTGATACACATCATTATGTGAGGCAGTGCAGAGGAGCTGTGCAGCTGGGCTGTAGAGCTGTATGGCAGGGCAGTGTGCTCGAACAGGGCGCTTCTCTAGACATCCCGACAGCTCAACCCTTCTTACTTACTCCAGGATGGAAGTATTCTTACCTCTGGAGGAGTCACATCAGCTTATTCTATGTTTCAAGTGTCTGTATGTGTTAATGAAATGCAGCATAGTGTGACTGCTTGTGTGTTTTGAAGTCAGTTAAGTCTTGGGGTTTATTTTACCCATGAATTACAGTACTGTTATACACTTGAATACACTGGAGCAGCACAGAAACCCAGTCAATAACCTATCAGCTGTGTGCCTGTCTTCATTAGGCTACTTCTGTATATAAAAAAAATAGTTCCTGTTTGCAAATTCTGCATGCTATTTACCATCCTGTTTTCAGTGTTAGCTGAGGTTACAGTGTGAATCTTCGTGTTTGATTTCTGTGCCCTCTCTCTCCCATGCACAAAGCAGCAGTAAACTTAATTAGCTGTATGCCTGAAGCCTTACAACTATGTTCTCTCGTTCTTTTGTGCAGAAATACTGAATGGAGGGGTGTATGTTGGCCAGAACAAATTTCTTTGCTTCGCAGACACCATTCATTGGCAGGATATCGTGCGTAACCCCTGGGCCTCCAACTTCACTTTGGTTCCAACGAATGGCAGCTCGGGATGTAAGTACCAGTTTTATTCTTCGTCTTGTCATCAGCACAGCGTGACACAGTATGAACATGACCACAAGTTTGTCCCGGATCCTTTGTTACAGAGAATTGTATTTGTAATTTTTCCCCTTTCACTACATTCTTCAAATTTTGTCTGATACTTGTAGGAACGCAGCCTAATCTTAAACAGGCTGTATCTGTAGAGAGCATTAGTGAACATCATGCATTTTTTGTTTTTTTTCTCATCTACTTTCTCTCTTCTGCATGTTCTTTTATTGCTGTTTATTTCTAATGCCTCTGTAGTACCGTGGAAGCACAGCCGTTATTGTTTGTTTTGGAATTGTTCCTGCTGCTTAGTCTGCTCCTTGAGTCACAGTGTTCCGCCTATGGCATCATAATTAGCTGCTGGAGTAATTGTGGTACAAGCTCACAGATATTCTCACTTTAAATAAGAAAGGAACCTGAAAGAAATAGCTCTCCTGTTATCTTGTATCTGTGAATAAACAGAATTTGCAGAGAGTGGGGTGGTCTTCACAACACCACCAGTATCTCTGGGTTTAGTATGCTCTTTGTTTTAATGCTCTCCTTTTCAAGCTTGTCTATGTATTTTCATTAATCTGCTTGACCTGTTTCCCTGGTTCCCATCACTAGAGCCTCTAGCTGATTGTTGGAGCAGTAATGAATT
Source organism: Pavo muticus (assembly GCA_016647715.1). Lineage (NCBI taxonomy): Eukaryota > Metazoa > Chordata > Aves > Galliformes > Phasianidae > Pavo > Pavo muticus. The sequence continues at coordinate 178,615 of JACDJE010000146.1, read as the reverse complement.
GTAGTGAATCCATCAGTGATACAGTGATACTAAGTGTTTAAGTGAAATATTTCCTAATATAGGTAAGTGTTCTCCAAATGTGTAGCATACTCTTAAGCAGTACTCTTAGGATGTATTGGCATTGAAGTTCAGGTATAGGCTGGGAGGAATCTATCTGAATTCAGGAATGACACCAGAGCAGACATTGTTCTGGGCATTCTGGATACAAGGCCCTTCTGGATCACTTGCTACATCCTAGGGTGTCCTGCATGGATGGATAAATCACTGATTGCCTCCTTAGCTTCTGCAGCAGCCAAGAAATACCTTAAATTTTTCAGCTGCATGTTAAGAATTCTGAAAACAAACAAACAATCTCTGGATGAAGACTACTTGATTGAGTTCCCTAATTTTAAGCACCAATTCATTTCTAGCAGTTTGTGTTACAGTCGTTTTCTTTAAGGGCGGCTTGCTTTTGTGTGTCTCACCTGCTACCCTCAAAGAAAGAGCACGGCTACTTGAGACACAGCTTCCTGTGGGAGCCTGCCAAACTCCTCTGGTCCTCATCTGCCAGCTCCGGAGCTGAGGCTCAGCTCCTCTGCCTTCTGGCTGCAAACCTGACATAGTTGCAACGCAGCCAGCTACCTTATTTGCATATTAAAAAGCTCATCACTGGCAATGATCAGTTCTGAGCAGAACTGATAAAACCTTAGAAGGTTAGGGAGTGCCTGTACCCTTCTATGAATCATTACTTTGACACAAAAGAGACTTGGTTGTTATTCTGTTTTGTTCTGTTGTTGGGCTTTCTTATAACCTTTTCCAGCTCTTCCAGAAAATGCTTTTGCAATACCAAGGCAATAAGCTCTTTTAAAAAAGCAACCAACATCAATACTATCCTTCTGAGCTAGCAGAAGCTCTGCTAGTGACTCCAGAGGAATCAGAACAAGGTCAGTGCTGAGTGCTTTTGGAATCACCACCAGAGAAGGTAAATGTTAGCTCCCCCAGCAGGACGAGGGAGCTCATGTCTCTCTGTCCAGGTTACTGGAAAAAAGTAAACATCTCTCATTTTGAGCTGCACTCAAACATAGGGAGCTTTGCTGTTTGTGCTTGATAAAACTGATAGCATAACCTCAGGGGTGATTGAGAGCTGCGTAGTGACGCGTCTCCATTAAGACAGCCACCCAAGTCTTGGTTCTTTTCCCATCTTTGAAACAAAGTAGAGCCCAGTTGGATGGTATTTAATTTAATAAACATAAGTCTCCTTCTCCAAGAAAGCAGACTATCTCAGTGCTATTCATAAGTCCTTTGAAATTTGGTTTTATCAACTCAACTATTTCTTCCTCCACAACTTACGTAGGTGAAAATCTCAACCCTGTTATACGGAAACCAAACAAATGGCTAAGATGGTTTTAAAGTGTTGTTAAAGGCTTTGGGAAGCAAAGAAGTTACACACAGAGATCACCATTTAAAAGCGCCTCAAATTAAATAGCTGTCCATGTGTGTGCATGTATTTCTCACACATACACATATACACACACATATATAAAATAAGTCTTCAAATCACTCAAAGAATGGTGGAACCTTCTTACTGTGACCCGTCCAAAGGTAGAAGAAAGGGAGTATGTTGCACTGGTAGTTTACAAAAGAACTAAGGCAAGTTATTTGTGCTGATGCAGAAGACAAAATGAACACTGAATTATAACCCTAGGATGGAAATCTCTGTGGAGTATCATTATGTGAGGGTACATGCTCATGTGTCACTTGTCAGACTCTGCAAAGCAGTGTGGGTGCTTGCTGGGCTCAGCCTTACTGTTTTTCCACTGCTGCAAATGATACTCAGAGCATCACGAAGTCTTTGGTACTTTTCTGCATTGACTATGAGTCATGGGTTTTGGATCCAGAATATATTTTTACTATTTATTTTACATGGATGTATTACCTTGCCTGAAGTCTCAGGTGCCTCTATCAAATGCAAATCTCAACTGAGTCCACTGGAACTTAGTGAGTACACGTTGCTCGGCATTACTGAGAATACACTAAGTGCCAAAGATATCAGGAAGGCCCTCTGGGACTCTGCCAGAATAACTTGAAAAAAATGCATGTTTTTTACTGCTTATCTGAAAACTTTCACAGGAGAGGGAAACGGTCTGTCAGAGCAGCTGTGTCAGTGTGTGAATGTAAACCTGCCAAATCTGCTGTGTCAAGCTCAACAGAGTTGGTACTAGTTGGAATTTAGTGAAGTCTGTGTAAAGGTGTTCGTGTAAGGCGGGTAGGTGGATTGAGCTGTGTGACATGTGTGGCTCTGACTTGCAGGAGTAGAGGGAGAGCATCTGCCCTAGGAAAGGTTAGGGCTGTTGCCCTGTGACTGTCTCAGCATCCTCCCTGGCAGAGAAGGTTGTAGGACCAATAAAATACTGACTGACATGAGCTTCAGAACCAGATACTTAATGCTTTGAACAGGCCCTAAATCCCCAGCCCTATATTTCAGCATCACTAGCTTTGCTTCCAACCATTGGTAGCTGTCATCACATCTTCCCTGAGGCCCTACAGAACACAGGCCCCCCTTCAGAAGTGCCCAGTGCGTAGCACTTACCAGGTTTTCAGCTGTTCCAGACTGTACTGCAGCAGGTTTTGTCCACCAGCCCTGGGCTCCTCCGTCCTTATCCTCAGCGTGGAGGCCCGTGTTGCAAGCTGCCAGCCACACACAGCAGCTTAGAGTGGTCCCACTTTGTGGAGGAGGGCACATGCAGGCCTCCCTGTTGCTCACAGCAATCAGCAGACAAAGGAGACAAAAGGGTGGAGTGAAATGAAAATGCTTTGAAATAGAACTAGTGCTTGTTCCATACCTTGGATCTGCCAGCTCTGTGCATATCTCCTCATTTACATCAGAGCGAGACAGAAGAGGATATGGCCAGTGCACTCCTGGGATGCTGCACTCCCTGGATGCTGCTCTTCTGATTCTGTTCGTCGCGGACTTTCATTGACATTTCAGCAGTAAGAAAGCAGTTGAAAAAGCCATAGTGTCTTAACTACTGTAATAGAAGTGTTGCAGATATATGAATCCTAAATGCTGCTTCTCCTTTTTCTTTAGCCGGGAATGTATTCTACCCATTGCTTCATGCTCTGATCAAATGCATGCAGAAAAGCTCATGTTAGAAGCCTTTGGATTACATGCTCACACTGCTGAGATGAGTGCAGCCGGTGGCTGTGGGTGTAGGGCTCTGTGTGTACTGCTGCCGTGCAATCAACACATGAACCAGGGACCCTGTGTGCTTCAGCTGTGTGAGGGCAGATACTTCTGCACCTGGCATTCTGATTCATATGGTGAAGTAATACAGTGTTTACACAGCATTTTCTTGCTCATATCTTGTAGATGAAGCTTTTACAATGATTTGTAATTGAAAATAGTCTTCTCTTCCATGTACCTGAGATCTCAAAAGTGCTTAACTGAGGAACAAAGTTGTCCATTTAGATGTAGTTACTCAGTTTGTTTCTCCCATGCTAAAAATCTATCATCTTCTCTCCTTCAAAAAATAAGCCACAAATACAAGCATTAGCTTAGCTAATGTGTGGCGTTAGCTAATGCCACACTTTGCTAGAACACATTCACGTCTTGCCACATCCATGTTGGATTTGGTCTCCATTACATAGGTAGAGGCCTGCCTTTCAGAGCTGGAAACCCAAGGCACAGCTCCCAGCAAGAAATAAAGCAGGGAATAAGGATCAGACTTGTCTAAAATGACTCTACATTGGTAGAACTCCTCCTCTTCTCTGGTCAGCTGGAGACAAAGTGCAGTGTGTCTGTAAGGTTGGCTGCTTTCATTTGTGCCCTTTTTGTCCTCAGCCACCCCTTGGTGAGATGGGAGCCCCCGTGTGCCTGCTGCAGGTTGTTACAAGGCACTGTTAAATCAGATTTTTCAGCGGAGCTTTGCTGTGTAAGTTTTGTTTGGCAGGAAAGCCTTAAGGGTTTGAATGGCTGAGCTGAGGTCACTGTGTGCAGCAAATAGCGTAGACTCAAATAATCAACAGTGCGTTTAAAAGTGCTGAAATCTATGGATGCATATTCATGATGGAGCTGGGAACTTTGGATAATAAAGATTAGAAGATTACTTGCTATTTTCAAGGGTTAAAAAAAAAAAAAAAGCTGCTTTTTAACAAATGATTCAGAAGAAATACTAGGCAGAAGTTAACTAGTGCCCAGCTCCAGCTGAACTCACAGCATTAAGCACCTGTTAAAGCCTTGTCCTGAGCTGGAGTTTGTGCTCAGATCCTGTAGTGCACTGAGATCCACAGACCTTTTTTCAAGCAGAACAGCTTTGGTTGCTTGTTGTTCTTAACGTCGTACTTCTCTGTCTAATTGCAGCTGATAATGTAAAGCTGCAGTTTCTGAGCTAGGCAGTAGTTCTACGTTCTTGCCATGATGTAAGGGAAGAAAAGGCTTAGTCTTCATCCGCGTACCTGTGCTTCAATAAATCCCACAGTGTGTTTGAGAACACGTCTGTAAAGTTTCTTCCCTCTCTTTTACGTGTTGATTCATAGGTTTCTTAAGGGCGAAAGAAACCTTAAAACACTGCTAGCTCTGATGTCCTGCACTCCAGTGCCCTGAAGTACTGCCCGCTTGCCTGGCACTGAGTCAGTACCTTTCCACAGCACAGCTTGCCACCCAGCCTGGCCTGGTGTGGAGGTGGCAGCCATCCCTCAGGAAGCTTGTTACCTCCCTGCTGCTAGAAGGAATAATGCTAGGTGCCTTTGTTTCTGCTTTGAACACAGATGGTGCTGCCCTTTACATATTCTTCAGCTAACTCCAAGAGCTCTTGAGTACCCTGCGTTGTCTCCCTGCAGCAGTGGGGTGCACAGTGTAATCAGCTCACCTCTTGATGCGATTTTCATAAGCTGAATAGACAGAGGGTCTCGTGGCTCGCACTGCGAGGCTTTTCTTTGCCGCTCTTGAATAATTTCAATTGCTCTTCAGTGTAAAATATTTCTCCATGTTCTTTCAGAATGGGGAAAGCAAAGTGTTTTATCATGGGTTTACCCATAATTCTATAGAAGTGAAAATTGTATCCTTTGTGTTCAAGCTTCACATGAGGAACCTGGTAATCAATCCGTTCTGACATCCGTGTGTTTCAGACAGTCCCTGTTTTCCAGAAAATGAAGCCTGCACAACTGAACTGTGCAGTCCTACAGTTGGCTGTCAGAAAGATGCTTGGTGTGAGGGCTCAGCTCACAGCCAGCCCAGCTGTCAATGTGCTGCTGCTGCCCTGCACTGTCATCTGCTGGGGTTTCAGGCTTCCTGTCACCTGCCTATCCCATTGCCTGAGGTTTCAGATTAGTTTATAAACTTTTGTCTCGAATGTTGACAAGCATCAGTCCTGTGCTGATCCCTGGGGAACCACACCCCTGCTATGCTGTAATAGGTCTTACTTACAGCTGCTTTTGGAGAGCCCTCAATTAGCTGGTTCTTAATGCATTTTTCAAGTGTTTGGTTCATGTTGAAACATACAGGCAAACCTAATTAAATGTTTACCATTCAGACAGTGCTTTGCATTTTACTTAAAGGAATAGAAGATAAACTAGCCAGTGTTACGGTGCCTTACGAAGTCAGCTCTCGGTTGTCCAGCAGCGAGCAGCTCACGTTGGGATTGGCTGTGCCTGGATGCACATACTCGGGTGGGGTTGAGCTGTCTGTACTCATCTCTGCACAGTATGCATTCAGATGATTTGAACCAGTGCTGGCTCCATATTTTTTATTGCTTCTTTCCTGTTTTACTCTGTTACTCTCTTTGTGAGCTGCTACCTACCCTATTGCCTCTACTGCTTACCTAGTACAGTTTCTAAAAGGATACTTCTTAAAAATATTGCAGAAATTGTAACAATTTGGCAAAATCTTAGCTTAGTAAAGCTGTTTCTTTATGTCAGACTACTTTAAGGTCTGTAAAGTACTTTTTACAGTACTTTAGTAAAGTACTGATAGTAGCCAGCCCTGATTTAAGACAAGCTCTGATTAAATTAATACAGCCCTGATTAAATACCACCTTAGTAGAGGCCTTGTACTGTTCCCAGAGCACAGTAACTCTGTGCTGGTGGTATTGATAGATGCAGTATTATCTCAGAATTTGTACTTAGGTCAAACCATGGGATATTTAATTCTGAAGTAAGTACGTGATAGTTATGGCTACCTCAGATCCTTGCAGTCTCTCCCAAAGGTCCCACCTTCCACAAGTTCTCAGTGATGCTGTGGCTAAGTTGTGTCAAATGTTACATAGGCACACCAGGGTTTCCAAGCGGACTCTCCAGAACACTCTTGTGCAGGACCAGACCTTGTTCACTACCTGTGGGAAGTCACCGTGGTGACCTGTGGAGCCAGGTAGCAGTGTGGTAGCAAGGATAGAGTCCTTTTGGGTGAGCAGCTGGCTGACGGGTTGGGCTTAGAGGGTTATAGTGGATGTGGTTATGGTAGGCTGGCAGCCAGTAATTAGCAGGGTTCCCCAGGGCTTTGTTTTAGGGCAAGTTCTCTTTAATGTTTTCATGAATGACTCGGATGCAGAACTTGAAGGTGCTTTGACCATGTTTGCTGAAAAGACTAAATTGGAAGGAGCTGCTGAGTTGATGAAAGGTCGAGAAGCCATGCAGAGAGATCTAGACAAATTAGAGAGCGGGGCAGTCGCCAACTACATCAAGTTTAACAAGAGCTAGGGCTGGATTCTGCACCTGGAAAGGAGCAATCCTGGCTGTCCATATTCACCCCAGACTGTGGGATGAGATGCTGGAAAGCAGCCGTGCTGAGAGGGATCTGGGGGTCATGGCCCCAAGCTGCTAGAGCTCAAGAAGCATTTGGACAGTGCTCTCAGACATACAATTCTTATGGGTCCCTTCCAACTCAGGATACTCTGTGATTCTTTCCCTGGGGTGGCACTGCAAAAAATGCCTTTGGTTAACAAAGACTCAGGAGAGCTGAATGTGGTGTGGATTTAAGAACAAGGAAAGCTTTCCTTTAGACCAGAAGGTGCCTCCTGTTACGGGTGGAACAGTGAACATGTGTCAATCAGAACTAGTGGTACCCAGACACATGTGAGCTGACTGCCTTTTGTCCCATTATCTTGCAAGGTATATTGTTAGAAGCACAATAGTTCTGCCCTGAAAAAGGCCACAATAACAGCAGTGTCTCTGTATTCTGACTGAAGAAAAGGAGGAAAGTGACTAATTCACTCTTAATGCCAACTTTCAGAATAGCTGGTGTATCATTTTGGGTGTACGTGTAAATTGGAAACTACCTACAGAGAAAATGGCATTCCAGAAAGTATGTGCTGAAGACATTTGTTATTGCAGAGCTGGTTAAATTATAACCTTTCATTGGGGTGATGACTTGAAGTTAATTAACATTTTGAATCAACGTTTGGAGAGCAGCGATCAGGGCCTCTGTGTGGAGGTGGTCCGGAACGCATTCCCTGCATGGGTGTCGCTGGGGCAGAGCCAGGAGCAGAAGCTGTTCTTTAGCATCCTCTGAAAGCTGCTTCCTTGTGGAGCACACCAAGTGCTCGCAATGTGACGTTCCAGCAGCAGTTGCAGTTTTGTGGATATCTCAGTAGGAAAGGAAATTTAAATGGGAGATGTCCAGCAAGCCCTGCCACTTCTTGTTCACTTTGTGTGGAAGCTGCTCTTCCTGCCATTAAGGAATCTCATCAGGACAGACGTTTTTTACTTACCTGGAAGTGAAAGACAAATACAGTAATAGAAGGCATTTATTTTAAAGGATAGTTTTTGCTGGGTTATATAAGCAAATATGGAGGAATACATGAAATGCAGGGCTTTTTCTGCGTTGGTGTAGCGAGCTGCACTGCTTGAGGGTGATGGTAATGCTTTTCCTCGACTCCGAGCAGTGTTTTGAATAAAGGGAATCAGTTTAGTTTCCTAATAAATAACTTCAGCCAGTGTTTTCAGAAGGGATTTGTCAGTTGGTAAATGTCCTTGAGACAGATTTGAAAGGCATGCAGACCTGGCTTTTAATGGCAATACGCTGCCTCTAACAGCTGAGTTCACGGAATAAAAATAAGAAGCGCAGGTATACCTGGCTAATGCCCATAGATAATGCTGGGAGGACACAAGTCCTCAAGCTGCCAGAGCCTAATCCAGGGATCTAGCATAGGAACCGCTGCAAAGCTAGGGATCTTAGGGTGTCATGGGCACAGAGAGAACAGGACGGGGAAGGCCAGCACTGATGATCCCCATAGAAGCTCTGACATGAGCATCTCTGCATTGAAAAATACTCCAAAAAAAGAAATATTCAAGCTCCTGAACTAACCCCATTTCTGATTCAGTTCTGTCCTGTTTTAATGTCTCCCTTTCTCCTGACAGCAGCCATGGGGTGAAAGTCATCCCTCAGGTGGGCCACTGTACCAGGCTCTTGTATAAAAATACTACAGCGTGGTACTTGCTCTGTAGCTGCAGAATTGAAGCAGTGCTCCACATTACAGTTTGTGGCAACTCCTGGTAAATGCTTATCTTTTCAAGGCAACTTGTGTGTGTATAATGTATTAGTGTGCGCCACCTGTTTATAAGCAGATTGGTGTTTAAGCAGTATATTACTCAAGGGGGAGACTTTCAGTGTAAGTGAAAGCATCCCTTTCCATTATAAGCAGCTTGCTTCATCACAAACACCGGTGTTTCTTGAAAGTAGGAAATAAAGCCCAAATACTCCAAATATTTAAAACAGTCTAATTGAACGGTAATTGGCAGATTTGTAGTGGGTGGGTGGTGGAATGGCTCTTTCACAGCAAGCTGCAGCTGCTCTAGCTAGCTGCCTTTGAAGAGCTGCTTAGGGAAAGAGAAGGAAAAGAAAGACTGCAAAATCAGCTGCTAATTGCATCTAGTAGTTCTTAAAGCTGCTGCATGCCTCCACTCTTTGGAAGCTGTCTGCTGCTCGCTCTGCAGGGTGCACATCCAAGCACGGTGAGTTCAGCTGTGTGCCGCTGTGAGGGTGTGGTGTGCTGAGGGGCATCTGTGGGCAGGCTGCTCCAAAACACGTAGACACGGGGTTTGCACCTTGTTTAGTACAAATGGGCACATGCAGTATTGGCCTTCATTCCCAATTTGCTGCATTATATCCATGTGACAGAATGTCCACAGGGTCACCTCTGTGCAGATCTCTGATAGCTGGAGATTATCCTGGAAATCATGCTCTGAAATCTGTTTGCATGGTTATTTTCACTGAATCTTTGTGGATTGCAAACACTGAATGTAAATAGCAGAGTACATACCCAAGCAGTGTTTTCCAGCAGAGAAAGGGCTTCTGTTGTCCAGTTATTGTTTTGCAATAATCACTTTTGTTTAGGCAGCCGGAGATGCGTTTTGAATAAGAGGTTATATCTGAATAAGCGTATTATGACACTTATCCAGAGTTTGTTCAAAACTGAACTCCAGATTTCATGGACATGAAGAAAATTCTCTCTGTGATTTCTACTTAGTTGACTCAGAATTGGTTAAAATGTCAGCACACCCAGCCAGACTCTAGAAGTACTGCATGGCATCAAGAAAAAGTACAATAAATTTTAAAAGCCACTTTGATTCCAACTTTCCATTTCCTTTCTCTGTGGTTACTTTGTTTAAAAATGACAATTGTATGCCCCTCTGTTCAAACTTTATTACTGCTTTGGCAGCATTACTAGAACATTAATAGAGGACATTATTTTGATTTATGTGATATTGACTTAGTTGATCCGTTTGAGGAGTGGAGGAGTTGGTATTAAACAAGCACTTGAACACCTCCACGTTTGGCATTTACTTTTCAACGTGTCTTTGAGTTGGCTGAGCACCTCCTTTGAAAATTTCCTCTAACAGCGCAGAGATTTCCCTCCTGGGCTTACACACAGTGCCCAGAAAAGATACCTGATGGACCATGCCCTCTCCTCTGCCGCACAGGAAAGGCCCAGTAAGTAATAGCCCTGTGTTTGTAGGGAGCTGGGGCTGTTGGTTTGTGTGCTTTGAGGCTGGCCCAGATGTGGCAGGGAGTTCCGTTTCCATCCCACGTAGCCCCGTTTAGCAGCACAGGTCTGTGGCTCGCAGAGGGCAATATACTTGGTTAGTAGTAATGATTACAAGGGGAGATTCTTGGGGGCTTGTTGCTCCTGCTGAGCCTGCCAAGCAGCAGGTATAACTTGACCTATCCTTTTTGCTTTCTGGCTGTGTCTCCCAATTTGCTTGGGTTCCCTACGTGTGTGTTCAGAAATGCATTTGATGCTGATTGGAACTAATTCAGTGCCACAGTGGGAGGAATCGGCCCGCATTGCTCTGTGCTAACAGCTATAAGCGGTGATAATTAATAGCTCCTAATTGCTTAATCAGTGTAAAGTTTTACACTATATCATATGTGAAGGTTTTTACGTTATGTGGGTGAGCGAGCCCCCAATTAATGCATCAAGTCGTACAGCCTTACCATTGCTGTCAGTTCTAGGCAGAGAAAAATAGCTGGTGTCTTCATTACCCCCCTCAGGTCCCTTTCTGCAGTCGTTCCTGTGGCCCGAAGACATTTTTCTGTAGCAGCTGAAGTAACGTCACAGAGCGCTTGCTATCAGCTCGCAGCTGTCAGTGATAAATACGAATCCACTGGCCTGAGCCTGTTCAGTGCTGCTGACATGCTCTTCTTGGCTTTCCATTTATTCCTTTACCTCTGGTGGCCAATCTCTCTTAAAATCAAAAGTGCCTGCCACCAGTGTGTCTGCTGATACTCTGTAATTTCAGAACGCTCAACAGATTGCCAGTCCCCTACGTGCGCGAGCACCGTCTCCATCACGCATTACTCATGGAAATGCATCCCCTTTGGCTGTTAGTTTTTGTTTGCTCTGGTGCTGGTTGGCATTTATCTCTGCTCCCTCTGCCCTGCCTCTCCCTCACGCTGTCCCCAGATCTCTCCCTTAGCTTTCAGTGCCTATCTCTTCATTTTGTAGATCGATCTACCACGCCAGGTTCTTTTCAGCTGCCTGTGTCCCAGTCCCTCTCCATTTGTGTTTCTCATCTGCTGAGGAAGGTCAGGGGAAGATAGAGGTGCTGAGTGAGGCCTGATGGCAGACTTGGAAGTCCTTGTTGAAAGCAGTAGTTAGCAGAAGTTTGCTTTCAGCTCAGCTTTTTTCCACAGCAGCAGTAATAATTTCAGTGCCACGTCCAGCTTGTTAGAGAAGAGCTTGGATTTGACTGGGTTTTATTATCCCGTGTTGGAAAACGGTTTGGTGGTAACATCCTGAGGTTGGCTGATCTGGAACCAGCTAAAGCAACACAGTTGGATGGCAGTAGAGGATTGGCTCCTTAGATTCCTGTATCCTATAACAGTTAAATGGAGAGCAGGAGAAAATGAGCACTAGGTGTTCCTATCAATGCTCTCTCCTTTTACAGGGCGTTATACTTCCTCTTGCAAAGCAAATCTCTTCTGCTATAAAGGAAGGAAATCCTGGAAAGTGTGAGGGTCTGTTAGGTAATTAACTTTCACATCAACAGAAGAGATCTGATGGCAAGCACAGAGCTGGCAGAAAATGCAGAATTATTTTAACTTAACAAAGAAGTGTGAATGAATGAGTGTGTGATGATAGGAATTGCCAGACAAGGACACGGAAAGCATTACAGCCTGATAAAGGCAGAGCAATCCGTCACAACAGCGGTAGCTTTAATTCCCATTAATGCTGTGCTGTGGTGTTGGAATTATATTTTGATTGTGTTTTATTTTCCTGGGCCATAAAGTTAAGTCTTGAGCATCCTTTCGGCATGGCTAGCATTATTGCAGGAGAGAAGTTTTTTAGGCTGAGGATGAGTTTAAACGAAGAAGCTAATAAATGATTTATAGATGTTCTGATGGTTAATCAATTACTTTAGACTGTTAGACAAGCAAAGAGCTTCCTTATAACCATGCCTTGTAACCATCAAAGCCACTGTTTTTGGCTGTGTTTATTTGCACTTCAGTATTGGTATGCTACAGATATGCTGGCGTTTATTAATGATTTATTAACCTGGTAGAAGCCATCCATAAATGCAAGCTTTGTACATAGGGAGACCGTTTCTTCTCGTTTCTGCTTTCCTTCCCCTACTGAGAAGGGTCTGCTTAAGGCAGCTTGGATAGCTGGTGGGGAAGAAGCAGCATTCTCTGTACTACAGTGAGCTTAGAGCTAAGAGGAGGACTTCGTTTTTCTTGTCTTGTCACTAACTTAATCCTCTGCGGTTTTACTGTTCCTGAAATAATAAAGTCAGTCTGGAGACAAAGGAAAGCCCTTCTCAATTCTCAGGAAAGCATAAGGATAAAGTAACCTTGGTCTTTCCCAACCTAGCAAGCAAGCTCTTCCTGTCTGTGGCTTTCTCCATTCAGCAGAGCAGACGAATCTTCCACAGAGAAAAACCTACCCTGGAAGTTGTGACAGTGGTACTCTGCACCCAGCTCCATCGTGAAGATAAGTGGCATTAGTATTGGCCAAGGGAGAGGAGCCCAGGAGACAAGCCATTGGTTTTCCACATGGAGTTTGCCAAAGCGAAACTAATTCTCATCCTCCTGTGGAAATCTGCCCTTTCTGAGTCGGGATTTCATAGCAAACTCTGTAACAATTAGGTAAGCCTCCTTTTAACTCCTTCCCTCCTCCTCTGCATTCCGATGAATAAAGTGTCGTCATCTATTGAAAACAGTGCTGCTATTCCGGAGCAGAAATGTACTGCAGCATCACTTCCGTAGAGGGGGCAGGAGGCTGTTCCAGGTTCTTCCTTTCCATATGTCACTTATAAAGAAAATAAACCCTTATGCTGATGTCTTCACTAACGTGCAAGAATTCAGCAAGTGGACAAGGTCGCATTTACAGGGCCCGCTGGAAATCTTTCTTTGGGCATATCTCATCTAATTCTTAAATCACTGTTTGATTTTAATAAGAATATACATAATGCATTGTAGCAGGTCAGCTTTTGCTCCTTTGGGAAAGTTTGGGCTGCTCTACTAGTGCTGAGTGTTCCTAGGTTCCTCTGGTTACAATTTAGACTTCATTTTGCTCTTGGTATCTTGATGCCAGGGACCAGTGCTGGTAATCACAGGAAGGAATTACCTCTTTTTATTGGCTGTTGCCTCAGAGCAAAAGGAAGAACACTTATGCAGTGTCATGGTTTGCCTTTTCTTTATTACTTATTTCTTTTAGACCTTGCTGATGTACGTTGGTAGGTTTTGGTGTATTTTAGAGACAGAGAATAAAAGAAAATCTATCTTATGCTAAGAATTATTTGGTAAGTTGTTCTCAAATCTGTTGTCTCACTACGATCTCAAAGAAAACGTATGGAAGGAACTGTGAGAAGCAGCACAGTAGGAGGACTTCATCAATCTCCTGGCCAATTGATTTATTATTGTTTAAGGCTGACATACAGATCTGATGGTGCAAACTGTTCCTCCCCTGAATGTTCCTTACACTCCGGGTTCCTTATATTGACTTCCATAGGACTGTTTCTGTGTTAAGATTTACAGAGCTGTTCTTTAATGGGTAGCAATCTGTCCTTATTACAGTGGGAAAATAGGGTGAGATACTGAGTTCTGGGAGGGCAGAATCTTGACCAGCTCATATTGAGAGCAAACAAACTTATTTTTCTTTTTAAACCAAGAAACCAAGATAGACATGCTGTTTGGAGGAAGTTTGGTTCTTGTTTTTAAAGGTCTGTTTGACCTTCAAAGGACTTGTAATAATGTAATTCAGAAGTGTGCTGCCTACCAGCTCGGCTGCTGGTTTTTGTCTGTGCAGTTGAGAAAGGTGAAAACAATGAAGCAGAGACTTTGAGTTCCCAATGAGAAAACAGAAATCTGGCAGCCTTTTCTTGCTATTTTGTTAAATATCTCTATTTAAATGCAAATGATCATCTGACACTGTCAAACAAAGTCATGTAGCAGGAAGCAGGCATGCAAGTTAAGAAAAAAAATTAAATGATTTTTGAAGATGCTGGCTCACTTTTATTTCCAGTAGTAGCAGTATTGGCTGAGCGTGTTTTTAGTTGCATAGCAAGGGTCAGCTCAGCACCTAGGAATTTCAAATCTGAAGGTTTTTGTTTAAGTGTAGCTTGTGCAGAAGTGCAGGATGACTCTCTACCTGGAGGGCACTTGGAGTGATGATTGAAGTATCTTCTGTGCTATCTCCCTGCTCATGCTGCAGTGGAAAGCCCAGTGCATGCAGTACGATTCAGAAGGGGGCTGAAATCAGGAATGGAAAGGGGCAGAAATGGCCAAACCGGTTCCTTCTTCTGCCTCAGATAGGAAGCTGTGAGCAGGCTGTGCCGTGCTTTGCACTGTGTCCAGCTGCAAGACCTGTAGCTGTCCCCCTGAACTCCAGACCCCTAGAGCTAGACTGATGTGAGCTTTGACCAGAGGTAAGGATTAGGCATAAAAATGGAGCCAGCTCTCCTGTCCTTGGGTTTCAGTTCCTCCTTTGCTTCCTCCACCAGTGACTCTCCAGCAAGGACTGAGCAAAGGCAGGAGCAGAAAGGTTATCTGAACGTGCATCCATCCTTCTGTCTGCTTGTCCTATTGGTCAGTCTTTATAAAACCTGGTTTTTTTTTTTCAGCAAGGTGAGTGCCAAAACCATGAAACAAACTGTATCTTACCAATTGCCTGCTGAATGTTCTGCCTTGGATTTGCTGCTTACCTTACCTATTTTTAAAACTTCTATTCTTGTAAATCAATATGGATGCATTAGCTTTCTGCACAGGGCTCCAGTAGCCTCTTATTAATCATAATAATTGTTATTACTGATTAAAGTTGCATTATTCATGCCAGATGGAGTCCCCTCCCCATCAGCCAGAATGAGTTTGCATTATGTAGTTATAGTATACTTCTGATCTAAATAAACAGATGGCAGAATGCGACAGCAAATTATGTGCTGGTGATGTCAGCAGCAACGCTCCCCCGGTATAATTGTTTTAAATGAACATGAGTGCAGTAAGGAGCTGGTAGCTTTAACAAGGTAGTTGGCATACAGTGTGTAATTACTGCACAGCATAATCGATAGATCATCAGAGATATGCAAAAGCACTGGTGTTAGAAAAGCAGCAGCACGAAGTCCAACGTGATGCGGCTCTAACAGTGATTTTACTCAACTGTGGAACATCTTGTGTGTATGCTGCCAGCAGAGGAGTGCTGTTTTCTTTTGGGTTGACCCAGCCTTAGCCGAGAGACACTGCATTTTCTCCAACATTGGCTCCCAAGTCAGAGCATGCACTTGATATAGTGCAGGGTGTAGTAGAGCAGCATTAACAGCAGCTGCCGTTAGCACAGCAGCAAAAGGTTCCTGTAGGCTTTGGTGGATCAAGTTCAAGGTGGGAATTCACTTTATAGATTTTTGGCGGTATTCAGTGATGAATACAGGTTTAATCAAAGGTGAGGCCAGGTTACTGCAGTCAGAAGAGCAGCAGGAAGTCTCCTGCCCTTCTGGAGGCAGAAGGAGTTGTCCATTCCCTGTCCGTGCCCAGATGGGAGCTGCAGGATGAGGTGTCCCTTTGCTTGCCGTCAGAGCTGGCATGGCACTGTCAGAGTGCTGACTCAGGTAACGAAACCTACAGCTAGAGAACGTGCCAGTCTTTCTGCCTGCTTTCTGTCGCTTTGCACAGCAGGTAGTAGCTAGCCATGAAAGGGAAGGCTTGAATTCAACGCCCCCCTCAGTGCAGGATTTCAGTCCTGAATTACCACGTAATGTTTGTGAAGACTGTGTAAGCTTTCAGGAGGGAGGTTTGGCTTTTCATCGCTTGTCTTCAGAGTTTACTGCCTCGTTGTTCAGGTGAAATTGAACACAAGATGAGATGGGTGTTTGCTCAGCCATCCCTTGTACCATGGAGGAATGAGTGAGTCTTACGTAGGGTGCACAGAGAACGGCTCTGGGTGATGAAATTGTTCCTCATCCTGTGTGTCTTTTTTGGTTTTAAAATGTTTCCATCATATTTAGCAGACCTAGGGATTTATATTTAGAGTACCCATACAGGTCTGACACCAGTTCTGGCTGTTTATCTGGGCTTTTTAAGGGCACTGTTTCAACCTTTGTAAAGCATAAAAACCCTCCAAAGGCGAGATGGGCCCTTCTATTTAACTGTTGCTGCGGGCACATCTCTAATCTCTCTCCATTTCTTTCTCTCCTAAAGGTGGCCGATGCCACAAGTCCTGCACAGGCCGATGCTGGGGACCCACTGAGAATCACTGCCAGACCTGTAAGTAAGCACGACCCTGAGGGCTGAAAAATGAAAGGGATCCTATTTTTTTTGAGTTGTAAAGAGATACTATATATTGTTTTAGTGAAGCTCTAAAATATTTCAAGGTTTTTTCTGTAGGTTTTTACCAACTGATGTTCTTGTTTTCCCTCCCATGTGAATTTGTGTTTTTCTTTCCTCTCTTGCGCTTTCTAAATATGCTTAAGCTAATGTGAATTCTCTTTTCTCTTCCTGGTGGCAACATGGACCGTGGCTCCTGGGAGTATTGATGGGTATTTTGGAATACACTGAAATGAACTGGAATAGAAGAATCTACTAGGTGGATTCAGAGATCTTTAATGATGGCCTGACACTGGAAGGTTCCTAATACCAGTATAGTGTTAATTTCTCTGGTAGCATTAGTTATCTTGTAGAATTGTACTCTTTATAATAACTCAAAATGTAGTTGAGTTATACTGAAAGAGAGTAATGATTTTTTTTTTTTGTAAAGGAAGTCATAAGTGAAGGGCTGTTGACAATGTCTGTCCTCTTGAATTTAGAGAGCATTAAAATGAGTAAGAAACAAGAATGTGTTGAGAGAGTTTCTTCCTTGTATGCTTTCAGTTCCCCCAGAAAGACACTAAGGAGCTAGAAGTGCAGTCAAAATATTAGCAGATAGAAAAGAGGAGAAAATCGAGAGCTTTTCCTGCAGGTTCTTCCTTCTTTTTCTCTTGTGGGAATAGAACTGTTCTTTACATTTTCTT
Source organism: Pavo muticus (assembly GCA_016647715.1). Lineage (NCBI taxonomy): Eukaryota > Metazoa > Chordata > Aves > Galliformes > Phasianidae > Pavo > Pavo muticus. The sequence goes on along the minus strand of JACDJE010000146.1, from coordinate 161,704 downwards.
TCTATCAAATCTAGGATGATAGAAATCGGGTGGGTTTACCGGAGTTAATGAGGTGGTTGCTGACACCTCCCCATGTGAGCACAGTTCCGGCCCATGCTCGCTTCCTTGGCTTTATTGTAGGAGGGATTAACTGCGAGTGCACCAGCTAACTCTTTGATCTTAGGATAGCCCAGTGTCATCTGTCCTTTTTGTTGGACCTGTTAGAAACAGTGCAGCCATACCTTTTTTCCTTCTTATTTTTTTTTTCCCAGTAGTTGGAGCAAGAAGTTGTAGGAAGTAAGAAGTGGCAAATAGTTTGACATGAATGGTTTAGTGGTGAGCACGATCAGGAAATCCAACCTGTCTGTGGCAACACAAAGGGTGCAGACAACAGAGCTGCATGCACATAGATGTTCTGCCACCCTGGAGGGTACTTCTTCAGCTGCATCACTTGATGCTGCTGGCAGAGTTGATGGCAGTTATAGTTCTCCTAAAGTTTACATGTTCTTGTATTACTATTTCATATTGAACTTTGTGGGTGTGAATAAATTTGTTTTGGGACAGGTTGCAGGAACAGCTGTACAATGAAGCGTTTTCTTGTTTGTCTGAATTGAGCTAGTGCATCTCCTTGCTGTGCTGGCAGCCTTTGTGAATGCTGCAAAGAAGTTGCTGCAGAGAAACCTCTCTATATCTGGGTTTTGTACTCAAGTACATAGAGCAAAGGAACAGAACCCTCGCTGAGCACAAGGGTTTTGTATCATGGCCAGATGAGAATTAATTTATGATGCTTCTTTATGCCTGTTTATTTATCTCTGTTATTCTTCCCAACAGAGGTAGACTTATTTAGGCTTTATGTGGCTATCTCATCAGAGGATACTGCAAAACCTTGTCACTTACGTTGTGTAAGGACAACCTGATCCTGGCTCAGGCCTTGGTTCCAGCCAGCAGAGTCTCCAGCCTCCTTAGCATTGGGCAGGCCAGCTGGACTCTGTGGCTGTTCAAGTCCACGTGGCAGGATCAGCTCCCACGATCTCAGCCTGCACAAAGCACTGCTCTCAGATAAGTGTGCTGATTTGGTGGATTAATGTAGTAATACCAGGGAGAGCAAAGCTTACCTGCTGTGTTGTGGAGTCTGGAGCTTAGCAGAGCTGCACGGTAGGTTTGCTCCTGGAGTGACAGCTCTCTCGTCCTTCACAGTGACTGCCCTCTCAAATCTGAAGAGTGGGGATAGGCTAGGGCTGGACCATGGATTCCAAGTAATTAACCATGGCAAGATGTGTGTTATCTAAGTTCCAGGCAGGTGCACAGATCACGAGTTTCTCATTTGAAAGAGAACATCCTTTTACCTTGAAGCACACTGTCAGTGTAGTTCCCTGCGTTCTCCTATTGTCAGAGATGGGAGCTAATTTTTGGTTGTGTGTGTTCTCTGTGCCTCCCTGACCTCATGCTCTAGGTGAAAAGCAGGACTGAACAGAAAGGCTGACTGTTGGGCTGGCAGTGAGCAGTTCTTCTTTTCAGTTATGCAAAACTTGTTCTTCTAAAAAAAGCACCTGAAACAAAGAATATGAATAGGAACTCTAAGCATAAAAACCCAAGTGGTGTTAAGCTTTTGCTGCCTTCATTTCTGACTGTAAAAGACGTGCCTGGCTTTCAGTCTCATTAAGGATACAAGCTGGAGATGGGATGAGTGGTATCAAACATTGCATATACCTTCTCCTGGTCACCTTGGGGATGGCATCTTTCAAATGCATGCAGGACAGCATTCGGCAGTACTGCTTCCCAGGGTCAGACTTGTTTGTTCGTCTGCAGCAGCTTGTCTGCATTTAATAATTTCACTTTTTTATGCACTCACTGAAGCAAAAAATTCTAATGAGCCCCCTTCCCAAGATAAGATGTAAATTATTCTCCTGAGAAAAGGATAAAAAAATGAAAGATCCTAATCCCTGTCTTTCATTTCAAATTACGTATTAGGAAAAAAATACATGTAGCCTTTGTTTTTGTATGAATATCATCTACCTGTCTTCTGATGTTGCCTTCCAGCTATGTCTATCTATACGTATGTCTCTCTAGCTGAAACGCCACCTGCATCTAGCTGTCCTCGTGTCTCTCTAGATGTGACAAGAAAATCTATGTATTTAAGAAGGCTATTAACAGGAAATTTTAAATGGGCTGTTCCATCAGGAGTTAGAGCAGAGGTAATTTCAGGGTAGTGTTTTTTGCAGTTAACAATCTGTTTTTCTTTTATAATTAAAAACTAGTAAATATCAATCTGAAACAAGAATGGGAGAGTATTCTTTCTTTCCGTGTCATGAAAGGCTAATGTGCAGTAGCAATAAAAAGCATCTGTTTTTCACATAGCATTGGGCATTTGCTATACAGAATGTAAACCACTTGTAAAACAAACATAAGAACAAAAGCATTTGGAAGTCACTGATCAGTTTTTCTCATCTGTGCTTGGACTGTGACTGTTTTTGCCATTCATTTCTGTTTGGAGTTTTTGTTTCATTTCCATATGAGAAGAAATTGCAACTTTTCTAAATGGAATGTATTATTTTATTAAAAGGACAGATTATGCTTTTTGTCCTGGAGGAATGGAAGCGAAGGAGAAGAATTCCAATTAAAATACAAGTCCACTAAGGGAATGCAAAGAAAGGGAAAAGCCTTTACATCAAACTCTAAGCGCAAACATTCAGCAAATGTACAACTGTGTGACTGTGTGTGTGTGCAGGAGCTTGGCCTGAGCATAATCGTGTTTGTACAGTCTTTGTGCAGCTGATGTTGCTGAGAAAAATGAAGGTGCAGATGCAGTAAGTACCCAATTAGAGCAGCAAAAGGCAGGCAGGAGCCTGGTGGGGGAGAAGGAAAGAGCTGAATCGGCAGCTTAGATCAATCAGGGTAACCTAGCATTTTTGCTTGGAGACAGCATCTTTAATTAAAATCCTTGTATTTCACTAATAACTTTGCATGTTCGTAAGACTTTTTCATTGATTTCACTTTCTTCCCCTTTTTCCCTTCATGGATTTATAGTGCCCTGACATAATTAAAGATGAAGGGAAACAATAAAAGAGGCCGATTAATTGCACACACATGAAGTGCCTGTTCCACCCCATGCCTCGCACAGTGTTTTACTGCTAGAGTGAAATAACAATGAAGATTGACAGTCAGCATTCTGCTCACCCTCCAGAAACCAGCTCCAATGCATGGCACAGTTTGTCAAGACCACGAGCATTACACCATTAGAACAACTGCAGGAATTGAACTGGTGAGCAGTTTATTGGAATCTGAACAGTCAGATAGTTTCTGGACTTGTAATGACACATAGCATTGCTATTTATTTTGTCCTGGGGAAGCACCTTTGCTGTGAGCTGCCTTGAGTGAGTCCTTAAGGAAATTCAGACTCGTCTGTGAAGACCTTTTCTGTCTGCCTGTGTGGTGCCACTGAGGTTCTGTGACAGCTCCTCCTCACAGCTGGGCCCTCAGCAGCAGCTGTAATGCAAATACAGCATGCAGGGGATAAATAAGGTATGCTGTGGCCTTTTCCTAGAATGAAATGTTGGCATTTCTGTTGGCACTGTTTGCTCTCCCAGTAAAAAAAAAACATTACAGAAAAAGTTAGGGAAGAACAGCTACAAGCCTTGGCTGCAACTGTAGATTTTGCAAGCTGCTTTACAACTTCATAGTCCTCAGGGGAGCTCAAACCATGCCCTAACCTGAGCAGCTCCATAGGGGCTGCGTTCAACCAGTGCCATATCAGAAGCGGGGAAGCACTTTCTGAAGTCACAGTGCTGGAAGGGGCTGTGCTCCTGCATGCAGTCCTGGTGCTCCTGCACGTCACTGCTTTTTAGGAGGAAACATACTCTGGAATGGCTTGCAGCTGGGGCTCTTCGTTTTGCTCTTTGAACACCCTGCCAGGAGCCTTCTCCACAGGGAAGCATGGCTGCGCGTCCTGGTGGGCATCGTGGTTCCCAGCAGCAGCTGGCACTCAGGGGATGAAATTATAATTGAGCTCATTAGGTAGCTCGGACTAATTTTGTGCACAGAGGTGCTGTGCACCAAGACTTCCCAGATTTAAGCACAGCATTAAATTGCAGTGGAGCGGCGGCAGCGAGGGATGCTTTTTTATCAGCGTCCTGCTGGTAAGCGGCCGAGCTGTGCCACCACGTCCCCTCCTTTTAGTTGAAACTGGTAATTATATCTGCCTGCAATTTGTCTCCTAAGCTCTGGGCCTCTAGTGCAATTAAAGAAAAAGCAGGAATCTGTGAGCCTGTGAGGTGGGATAGGTGGGTGCTGCTGGGGGAAGCAAGTTTTGAGTTCTCTGTCCTCTTGAAAACTGTTTTCAATAGAGAAGTAGTGAAATGCTTTTAGCAACATGATTAGTAGAGGTTAATTACAGAAATGCAACAATCTCTGCTCGTTATCAAGACAGCTGACAGCACATCTTCCTGATGTTCTGTCGGTGGTGGTTGGTGGAATCCTGCAGAAAACTGGTTTTTCTGTAAAATAAAGTCTGAGGCTATGGCTGAGGAGAGGGAGATATTCCACTTGTTGACCATTCTTTGTCCAAGGCTAAGCCCTGTTGTATGGTTCCACTTAAACTGCTATGCTTGCTGGTTGGTATAGTTGTATACCTGTGAATGAAGGCTAGGTTGTTCCTAGGAAGAAGGTGAGTGGTGTTTCCAGATGCGCTCCAGCCTGAAAGTTGTACTCTGTTTTGTTATCTCATTGCCTATTTCTCAAACTGATTGCCAGCAATAACAGCTTTTGGCTCTCAATTTCTGCATATTTTATAGTTGGTGTTGCAGTTCTTCACAGGGGAAAGCTGATACAGAGCAGGTGGGCTCTTCTGTTACTTTGTCATTTGTTGTTGTTGCTCCATATCCATCCATGAGCTGTTTATAAAACTGCAGTGGTTTGAAACTAGTTTTCCACCTGATTTTTCCAAGGGTACATGTTGCTAAAGGATGAGAAAGGAAGAATTTCATGCAGTGTTGTGTTCTTGAAGATACCATAAAAATATCCTGGAAGAAAACGGTTTCTGGTTGAAAAACTTACCTTAAACCTTAGTTCAGTGGATTTTTTTTCTAGACGATGTTGTTGTTCAGCTTGTTTTCCACAGTGTGCAGCTGAAGAGCTGTCTCCTCAGTTCTGATTCTGACACGATCGTTCTTCCTTCCTTCTCCTAGTAACAAAGACAGTGTGTGCAGAGCAGTGTGATGGACGGTGCTACGGGCCCTACGTCAGCGACTGCTGCCACCGCGAGTGCGCTGGAGGCTGTTCTGGACCCAAAGACACTGATTGCTTTGTATGTGTGAGAATTCTCATTTTTCTTCTTCCTGGCAGTCTCAGTGCATGTTTTTAGTGCTTTAACCCGTGAAACTCACAGTTTTGCCCCTCTGAATGTATTGCATGCATGCTCCCGGATTTTGACTGTGAACTCTAACATTTAACATTTTTCGCTTTCTGTTGGCATCGCTTACCTGCTTAATATTAACCATTAACAGATGTGAGATTTGTAAGTACAGATTGAGAAATGGTAATATGGTAATCTCTGTGATTTTCATCTTTGGTTTTCTAAAATTATCTTTTAGAGGCGATAGGGAATTTTCAGATGTATTGATCATTACACCCAAGTATGGCTTTTATTGCTGCACAATGCGCTTTTTATTTGGAAGTCAGGATTACAATTTTTCTTCTTCATGAAAGATGTTCCCTATTACTGCCAGACTGGATTTAAACACAGCTTTTTTACTAGCCATACTAGGAAGGAAAGCGGTTCCCAAAACATTCTACCTCAAATGTATTCTACTACATGTTCTTAAGATGAAAGGAGAAAAGAAGACTTTTTTTTTCCTGTACGTACAGACCTTTAGCCAAATTTGTCTCGTTTGTACTTCATATTAGTAACAGTGTGAACAACTTCAGCCACCAATGCTGATCTCAAAAAACATGTAGCTCATTGCTCTGTGTTGCAGAGGCAAGTTTTGCTGATGTTTTCAAGGGCCGCAAACCTAGGCCAAAGGAAGCTTAGAATTAGAATTAGAATGTGCTCAGAGAAGTAGATTTTTCAGAGGTACCCAAGTGATGGAGGGGACGAACACCAGCCAGCTTGGGTGAGATCCTCTTACAATCTGCCAGGCAGTGTTGGAAGGAGAGATTGTGCTATGTTAAAGCATGCAAGATGAGTCAGCAGCATGGCTTCACCAAGGGCAGATCGTACTTGACCAGTCTGATGGCCTTCTGTGATGGAATGATAGCACTGATGGACAGAAGAAGGGCAACTGATGTCATGTACCTGAACTTGTGCAGGGCATTTGACATGGTCCCACACTGTATCCTTACCTCTAAATTGGGATTATATGGATTTGAAGGCTGGACTGTTTGGTGGATGAAAAAATTGATTGGATGGTCATAGCCAGAGGGCTTGTTGTTGATGGCTCTGTGTCCAGGTGGAGGCCTGTGATGACTGGTGTCCCGTAGGGGTCTGTCTTGGGACTGACATTCTTCAACATTCTTCATCAATGACCTAGACAGTGTGATCAATTGCAGCCTCAGGAAATTTGTAGGAAACACTAAGCTGAGTGGTGCATTTGATTCAGAGAAGGAAGGGACGCCATCCAGAGTGGCCTGGGCAGGCTTGAGGAGTGGGCCCCTGTGTACCGAATGAGATCCAACAAGGCCAAGTGCAAGGTGTTGCACTTGGGTCAGGACAATCCCAGATGTGTGTACAGACTGGGAGAAGAACTCATTGAGAGCAGCTCTGTGGTGAAGAACATGGAGGTCCCAAATGAATGAGAAGCTTGATGTGAGCCAGCAGTGTTCTCTTGCAGCATGGAAGTCCAACTGTATCCTGGGCTGTTTCGAGAGAGCGATGGCCAGCAGGGCAATGGAGGTGATTGTTCCTCTCTACTCTGCTTTCATGAGGCCCCATTCTGAAGTATCATGTCCAGACCGTGGGGTCACCAGCACAGGAAAGCTGTGGAGCTGTTGGAGCAGGTCCAGAGGAAGGCTGTAAAGATGATCAGAGAGCTGGAGCACCTCTCCTATGAAGGCAGGCTTAGGCAGCTTGGCTTGTCTAGTCTGGAGGAGAGAAGGCTCTGGGGAGACCTCATTGCAGCCTTCCAGTACTTCAAGGGAGCTTGTAAACGGGAGGGAGACTGACTTTTTACATGGTCTGATAGTGATAGAACAAGGAGAAATGGCTTTGATCTAGAAGATGGGAGGTTTAGGTTAGATGTTAGGAGCAAATTCTTTACTCAAAGAGTGGTGAGGCACTGGCACAGGCTGCCCAAAGACGTTGTGGATGCCTCATCTCTGGAAGCTTTCAGGACAATTGCAAATGTGTCGGTACTCTAGATGTGTGGCTCCTAGTGTTGTTCAACATCTTCATCAGTGACCTGGATGAAGGGGTAGAGTGCACCTTCAGCAAGTCTGCTGGTGATACTAAGCTGGGAGGAGTGGCTCACATGACAGCAAGACCTGGACTGCCTGGAGACTTGGGCAGAGAGGAACCATGTGAGGTTCAACAAGAGCAGGTGTAGAGTCCTGCCCCTGAGGAGGAATAACTGCATGCATCAGGACAGTTCACTGGTGGAAAGGAGCTGTGTGGGGGAGGACCTCTGTGTCCTGGTGGAGAACAGGTTGACCATGATCCATCATCTCTTTTGAGGAAAGTGTGAGAGCCCTGGGGCTGTTCAGCCTGGAGAACAGAAGACTGAGAGGGTATCTTATCAATGCTCATAGAAATCTAAATGGCAGATGTGGAGTGGATGGGGCTGGGCTCTTTCAAGTCCAGCGACGGGACAAAAGGGCAATGAGCACAAACTAGAACACAGGATATTCCGTATGAACACAAGGAGAAAATTATTTGCTATGAGGGTTACAGAGCCCTGGAACAAGCTCCCAGAGAAGTTGTATAGTATCCAGTGGAGATACTAAAACCCAGCTGGACACAGTCCTGTGTAAGCTGCTGTAGGGAGCCTGCTTTAGCAGGTGGGTTGGACTAGGCGATCTCCAAAGGCCCCTTCCAACTCCTATGATTCTGATTCTGTGATCTAAAGCTTGCTGGAACCTCTTGGTTGGTTTGGACCAGAGTTGTGCAAACAGCATTCCTTCCCGTGATGCCATACAATCCGAATGTGTAAAGAAGAGATCCATTGGTCTCATACAATAGTTGAGGAACATCCTCAGTGAAGTGCTGAACCCACATCTTGTTTGTCCATGTCCTATAGTACTGCAGCCTGAAAGAAAAAACAGATTTTCTGAATAGTGGCAATTATAGCAATATGTATGTTAAAAGTCATGCTAGTATGTTTCTTCTGATCCAGCAGAGAAGTAGCCAGGGCCTTGCTTTCATTCACTTCTGGCCCCAGAGCAATGTAACCGAAATTCAGCAGGGGTCAGACAATTTTCAAGGCTAGTCATTACTTGCTTGTGACACACTGTGTGAAAAGTGTAACCCTTTAGGCAGTGATCAACTGTGCTTAGTTCTCAGCTGAGAGATACAACTCAGTTTTTCCCGGTGTACGTTCTTGTGCTTTCATTCCTATATTAGCAGTGTTTAGCATCAAATTCTAAAGTTTGCTTACATTATGAAAGCAATTACAAATGTATACAAAGTATTACAGTCAAGAAGTACAAGTTCCCAAGTCATCTTTTCCTGAGAAGCTCTGTCTTAGAAGAGTATTGTCATGTTTTACTTCATGCGTTTGCTAAGAGGATTGTTGTGTACGTAATGGAGTACTTCCTGACTTGACAGTGGATATAAAAAAATGAGGAGAAAATGAACTAAATGAGAATTTATTAATAAGTAAAGCAAAGCTTATGAAACCTTTAAAACTCTTCAGCATATTATGGCAGCTTGTAACAGCATCCTGCTTTAAATATGGTGTTACTTCTCGATGAAATTATCAAGCCTCCTCCTCCATATGCTGCCATACAATCATTTGGATATTCAGTTATAAAAGCAAGACAATAATCATTATCTAAGATAACTGCAAGCAAACATGCTAAAATAAAGTTTTAGAAATGTTCTTATCTTGTATGCAAAATCAAATGGGATCTAAAACTTGAAATGCACGACAGGGCCAGGCTCTGAAATCAGAAAAGTGACACAACTCTATTCACAGAGTGGGCTTTCTATCCGGTTCTTGGTAGGGAAGAAGGGTAGGTGGGCAAAATCCAGTAGCAGTGGTTGCTTAAGATGCTAGGAGGATTCAAGCCAGGCTACAGCTTTCATATTCATATGAGATTTGACACTAGGCATTGGCGGTGTGCTTTGTGACTGCTACTCCAACAGTTTTCTGTAAGCTGTGATTAAAACCATAGACAAGAGGTATGGTGATAAAGAATGCCACAATTTTTGTGATTTTTTTTTTTAACCTTGCTAATTATCGTACCTGCATTGCTAATTATTCTTCTTGCATATTGTTACTCTCTTTATCCACACACTTGCCTCTTCATTTGTCGGAGCCCTGTCCTCTGGCCGCTGTGGGTGGCTGAGCTTGAATGCTAAGTCATACAAAGTCCTATTTTCTTTTTCCAGTGTGTGAAGCAACTGACCTTGTTAAACTTGCACTTAGGGAAATGACCCCCTCCTGTGCTAGCTCAAAAGAAGTTCTTATCCCTCTTGCTTTATAATTGGGAATTTCAGTTTTCAGCTGGACTATGGACTCATGCTGTAAGAAATGAAAAGGTTGGACCTCTAAAGAAAAAGTCATTAGCATTTGTTTAGATTGACTATGATAAATAACTGCTCACTCCTGGCGGCTTTAGAATGTCCTATCGAGTTGTGAATTAGTTGATTACTAGTAGTAACAATAGTTATGGAACAAATTGGAGTTCTGTTATGTTTTTGTAGGAAATGCTGTAACAGTCAGCTGTGTTCAGATTAAGGGGTCTCTGTGAGAATTCCTTTCATGTGCCATGTATTTGCCAAGGTCCTAGCAAGAAATCTGTGTAGACAAAATGGAGGTTAGAAGGCTATGCATCGTGCTCCCCACTGTTGCAACACTTTCGAACAGTCAGGACTGTTAAACTAAAAACCAAAACAGCTACACAACCAACTGTATGATTTAATCAAGCTGATTTTTTTCTTTCCTCCCGTGTTTTGCAGGCCTGCATGAATTTCAATGATAGTGGAGCATGTGTCACACAGTGCCCCCAGACGTTTGTGTACAATCCTACTACCTTCCAGCTGGAACATAATCACAATGCCAAGTACACATATGGGGCTTTCTGCGTCAAGAAGTGCCCACGTAAGTGCTGCCTTGGCTCTCTTTTCCTGCAGTGATGTGGAGTTTGGAATTGCATTTCAGGAGCCCAGTGAAACAGCGAGAGAAGGAGAGTGAAGTGAATGGTGCAAAGTCTCAGATCACCCTGTGTGTGCCTGCATCTTGCAAAAGCTTAGTCAAGGGCTAAGGAGAAACAGAGTTCTAGGTTGTTGACACTGCCCAAGCGTTGTCTACTGGAGTGATTTTTCTTTTACAGATAGGGAACTCACTAAGTTTCTGTCTCCACAATGGCCACTTGTTACATTCATGCTTTTGAACAGCCCATGTAGATTTAGAAATGAACTGTTAAGATAATGCCCAAATGCTGTATTAACTCATGGGATTGTATGAATGTGTGTAATTAACAGAATGAACAGTCCACCACCAGTAGGATCTGGCACCACATGCTTTCGTGATGCGGTGCTCTTTTCTTGGAATCGTGATGGTTTGACATACAAGTTACCGTAAATATTTTCCTTAACAGTTTTCCCAGTGGGGAAAAAAACTTGCCATACTGACAATACCGTGAGTGAAATTACAGTAGCTGGGGGGGATTAAAAGCAGTAATCCCATGCATGTGAAAAACACATGCTTCTGAAATGCCAGCTGGATGACTACGAACAAAATACTTAGAGATTGTCGTTGATGCAGTCTTTGATGCAGACAGTTAGGAAAGAGAGACTATGTTCTTGTTCTCCCTTTTGCTCCAGCCAAAGTTTCCAGTTGTGTTGTCCATTGTTTTAAATGTAATTTACCTGTGAGATAAACTGGGTAATCTGTATTAAACTGAACCATAGCTCAACTCAAAGCTAAATCCAAATTGTGAATCTCCACGACGAAGTTCAGATTGACGGCAGGCTGAGGTTGGGGCTGTCACAGCTTCGTTCTGTCTCTAATAAGAGTGGTCAATTATCTAAGAAAGGTAAATTTTTGTTTATTTCTAACAAAACTGGTATACCGTGCACTGCTTTAGGGACGTGATCCTTTGTCTAAATACTTCATTGAGCTTTCTGATTTAGTTTTTTCCTCTTGGCGTTATTAAGCTTTCAATCAAGTAGAATCAGTCGAAATCTCCTTTGGCAGTTGTTTTACGAGGCAAAATTGAAATAATTGTCACTGTCCCATGCAGTGTGTTATCCCACATGAATAGAGTTCTGTGTGTGTGAAAGAGAGCTGTTTTTTCGTGAGTCACCAAACAGGTCTAAATTGCTCATTGTTTTCAGAAGTGTCTCAGTAAGCATGAAGGTAAATAACATGTACTGACATAATACAATCAAAAAGCATGTTCTTCCAGTATTCTGTGGTCCAGTGGTTCACTTTCTCCCAATATCTTCTTTTTCAGACAACTTTGTGGTAGATTCCAGCTCTTGTGTCCGTGCATGTCCAAGCTCCAAGATGGAGGTTGAAGAAAATGGTATTAAGATGTGTAAGCCCTGCACTGACATTTGTCCTAAAGGTAGGTAGTAATTCAGTATAAATGTTCTTGAATGTAGTCTACACTCCGGTAGAGGAAAGCAGTGTGTTATTTTGGCATGAAATATGTATGAGTATGCTGCAGAATATTTGATATTAATAGCCTTTGGATATCCACAGAACTTTGAACTATGTAGGCTGTGTGTGAAGCGTGTTCCTAAATACAACGTAATGAAAATGTATTCAGTTATAATGGTAGTATAACTAAACCAATTACTTTTGCTTAGATAAAAATGAGGGCAATTTCTCCATTGGTTTTAGAGAAATCTGAAAGAATTCTTTATTATATCATTTTAATGACTCGTATTTCCTGGAGGTGTTTCAGAGCTCTCCTTTTGTCATTCCAAAGGAGGCTGCACTAAAACCCAGACTTCAATATATGGTATGTTTCACACTCAGTATAGCTTTAAGTTTCCATTATTTTGACTGTTCAATGAAAATACCTATTTTCCCAGAATCTTCTGCCTCCTATCTAAGTGTCTTAAAGGTAGAGTAGAAGCTTTTGAGAGTGAGAATGCTGATGAGAAGACTGATATCTATAGGTTACTTTGGTCCTGAGCTCTGCTGGGGAGACTTTATGCTCCCTGCTTAAGTATCTCAGGAGCAAAGCACCATCACTTTTCCCATATGGGCTCGTGTCATTTTTCAGTACTAGTGGAGGGAACTAGAACTAGTTCTGTAGCAGTCTGAAAAGGAATTCACCACCAAGCTACTGCAAACCCTATAAATCAATAGTCGCACCACCTGGCTGAAACAGTTAAACAGAAACTTCTTCTGAGGCTGGGAAATGACAAACTTAAACCTATTTACAGTTAAAAAGATACATTTGGATGCATGTGAATACATATGTATTGTTCTTGCCAAGCTCTTAGCTTTACATAATGGGATGGAAGGAAGCTGTGGCATTTCTACTAAAGGTTCAGGTGTGCTGATAATAATGGATGTGCCATCTGAGGAGTCCATTAGGGAGATAGATGTGTTATCTGATGGAAACTGGGAGGGTTTTGTTCTTGGATGCATCAGAAGATGCAGCTGAGTTGAATTTAAATGCAGCATAGAGAAGATTCATCAACATTTATACCAAGGTTTCGTAAGGTCCTGTTAATTTATTTAATGAGATGATGAAGAAATAATTTCTGTGCTTCCTTTCAAGAAGGCCTTCTGGCATCTGAACAGTTAAGTTCACAGACTTTAAGTTTACCAAAGCAAAGGGGACCTGTTGAGCTAGCAGTGTAGGACCCCTTCCTTTTGCAGTGAGTGGTGCACAAATATAGGATACAGACAGTCTAAGCTCAATAATCAAGTATCTCCTTACAGATGGCTTGAGTGGGAGTTTGTGGGGTTCATACTTGCCTTGAGATCCAGCGTGAAACAGCATTTGCCAGGATGCCCTTCTGTGGCGGGTCCTTGAGCTCAGTGGTTTAAATTAGCACATGGTCCTTGGGGAATATGGGTAATGAGTGCCATCTTAACACCTCTTTGCAGCTTTTTCTCTGAAAGAAACGAAGACTTGTATTTAGAAGGATGACAGGTTCTGATTTAGTAATTGTTTTTCCTAGTTCTTCACACAAACTCCTTGTTTTGGCAGCATGTGATGGCATTGGCACGGGGAGCTTAGTGTCAGCTCAGACGGTGGATTCCAGCAACATTGACAAGTTCATAAACTGTACTAAGATCAATGGCAACCTTATCTTCCTTGTTACTGGGATTCATGGGTAAGTGATAAAATGTTAGTATGTTGTGTCACGGTGCATGCTGAGACCAGTAGTGCCTACCTCTTAATTACAGCTGCAGGCTTCTCTTACTCAACAGCAAACCTAGGCTAAACTAGTTACCTACCTTCATTTCTGAAGGAAACTGTTAACCAGATTCCTATGATTCAACCTGTAGGAGAAGACAGAATGAATTAGATGGCATTAGAAAGAGAAAAGCCAACTGAGAGCTTAGGTTACTTTACAAAATTCTCAGCACTAGCTTTCTATAATGGCTCGTAACAGAGGATAAGTTACCTTCCATTCATTTGTTCTGAATTAGGTTTAATTGGTGGTGAAATGTGCAGAATATGCTAAAAGTGCTTCAGGTAGTGAAAATTGTCATAGCCTCGGCGGCTGTTGCTGCACATGCATGCAGAAAACCTGCCCTCTTGTCAACTCATTTGAATTATATCTATTCCAGTTTCAATTGCAGAGATGTGCAAAAATCAGCGGTACTTAAATGTGGTGTTTTGCTTTAAATATGACAGTAATAATAACAGTAGATGATATGGAGGTACAGAACCAGTGTTTGGAAGTCTCATTAACGTCTGTTTTTTGTAAAGAAAGATAGACCAGCCAAATAACCTCTTGCTGTTAATAGTTTGATGGGCTGTTTGCCGTTGTATCAAAAGTGAATGTGGTGCAAATCCAGCAGGATGGGATGTATATGGAGAAAGCAGACGTCATCTGTTTTGGTGGTCGGGGGAGGCCCAATGTCAGTAACTGCTTTCTTGTTTTGTGCTCTTTGTCTCTGAGAGAGCAGATGTAGGATTGTATTTTCTTACTAATTCAAGCTTTTTGTGGTGTGATCGGCCATGGTGAGTTACACGTGATGCTGTGAGGTACTGCAGGACCTGGTAAAACAAGTAAAATCCTCAGAATGCACTAGCAAGATGAAACTCTTTATCTCCCTTGGTTGTAATAGATATACATCAACAGTACAAAGTATTCAATTACTTTTACTGCTGGGTAGTCTTCAAGTTTTAATCTGCCCTTTTGGCTTCTCAGAGTTTTTGGTATTGGTTGCAATTGGTTGTCAGGATTTACAGTATGATTTTCTGAGACTAGCTCTGTGTTTGCAGTTCTATGGCAAAGTGTGAGTGTGCTGAACTGAACTTCTACAGAAGGATCTCAAGTGGAGTTCTGGCATGAGTAATAGCAGCAGATTTTTTGTTGGCCTTCCTTAGATTTAGACATGTTAAGTTATTGAAGTTGTTGACTCCGGGTTGCATGGCTCAAGTTTACCTACGAGGTGAGGTGGAGAGGAATGGCTCGTTTCCTTGATTTGCTGGGGTGATTGGTTGCAATATTTCTTCACCTACAACTTGACTCCAGCCACGCAAAAGCTGAAAATCCGTTTCAGTGGAGCCGTGCAGCTCACTGATGTTCAAAAGGCCAGCAAATGTGAGCTTTGGCAGTGTAGTTGGCCTTCTCATCTCCTGTAGGGAGCACAGTGTGAAAGGTTAATGTAGCATAGGGAGAAAGAAACTTAGGTTCAAGTGGTTTAAGGAAATGCAACTTCAGGCTTGTGGAAGCCCTGGCGAAGGTCACACAGCAGTCAGTGCTCGTACCTTAACTCTTTCTTATCCAGCCTGATGACTGTTCACAAGGCTGGCTGTAAATCTGTTACATCCCACGTGACAGGAAGTACTCTGGTAAATGCAAGGCAAGCAGCTGGAGGAACTGAGAAATTCTCTCTGAGAATTACAACATTTCAACTGGAATATCATTCCAGTTCATTAAGTGATCTGTGATTCTGAGTATTACAGGGACTTTTTTGTGTGAAAGTTGCAATAATAGTGAAGTTACAAGGTGAGTCATGGTAACATCTATCAAATCTTAAGAGAGCAAAACCAGCCTTGAATAAAACTCTCTGGGGAAGAAAAAATTCTGGAACAGCTTTTTTGTTTAAAATTTTAATTACATTTTGCAAATCATTAATAGACAAAGGAAATAAAAGGTGATACCAGGTACGCTGCTAGTTATGTAGGTGGACAGTATGGAGCAACAAGGATACATACCTCCACTTGAACTTCTGGTTACCTTCTGTTACAAGTCTGTACACTCCGTGAACTGTAACATTTAAGTCTGAATTTTCAGCTCTTCAGATTGTAGAGACTTAAAGTCTAGCTGTCTCTGCAGAATCAAAAGATGTTTTGTAGTCTCAGAGAACTGCTTCATTGCTTGAAAGATGTTAAGAGTGGATTTTCTTGCTTTGATTGGTAACGGTGTGATTACAATTGATTCTGTCACATTTGATCCTTTTATTCTGCAGCTTGTCTTTCTGTTGCCTCATCATTTGAACTTAGTCCCTATGTATTTGTAACAATGTCTATTCAAACTGCATAGGTCACTCCAAAAATGATGCTTCCTATTTATTTCCATGACAACAACAATAGGTGTAAGGAGCACAATAACACTGTTTGTAGCTGAGAGTTTTCTCTGTCAAAACATTATTTTTCAGCATAGTCTTCATCATTAGCTGTGCATTTTTGCCAGTGGTGAACAAGAGCCTGCATGCCGTGCTTGTAAAAATCTGCAGGTGACCCACCGTTCCAAGGCTGCTATGGTAGCATCATTGCTAGGAAAATGTTGCCCATGAAGCCCATCTTTCACTGGCCCGAACAGGTGGAAGTATTGGTCCAGTAGGCCCTGACAGACCTGGATATGGTGTTCTTTCTGTTCCTGTGTGATAATCTCTGTTAAGGACAGAGAGCCCAAACTATCAGCAAGAGCAACAACCCTCCACAGTAGGCAGTGTTTTATTTCCCCTTTAGTTGTCTGTCTGCAGTTACGCAGTCAGTTAAATCTCTCATTCTTGAAGCTGAGTTCAGTTGTGCCTGTTCTACTGAGAAGCCTTGGCTCTGCTAGTATGAGTGGTAGATGCCTGCATTACTCTACAAGTTGTGTGTTGATGAAGTGTATCAGGCATTTGCCTATTAGGGATTTTAATGTATATTCACCACAGCACAGACTTGTGAGGCCTGTCTCAGGAGATAGCCTGGTTCATTACCAATAGGCTCCAGTTCCAAGAACGTCTCTTAGAAGCAGGACAAATGGAAGTGCATGCTCCCTCTTATACTGAGGATGTTTCCTAGCCTTGGAAAGCCCACAAAAACACCATAACACGTGGTGTTACAGAAGAATTTTTTCCTGACTATTTCAAGGGCTTTTTGTTAGAGTTAGGCTTCTAGTTAGCTTCTTACACAACTGGAGAGTCACAGTATATTTCCTCCTAGGGGATATTTTCTAAGTAAATTCCCTTCTTTTTTAACAACAAAACTAAAAATGGTAACTCATGGCACTCTTCAGAATGAGTCAGCGTCATCTTTTTATGTTGTAGCATACCTGAGATGTTTGATGTGGACATTTCAGTTCTCAGGTGTCCAACTTGCTTGACTGCTCAGTTTAGTGTTCCCTGCTCTATGCCTTCTAAACAGTGCATCCTTCTGAAGTCATATGTCAGGGACTGCCAGTGTGCTCATAGTTCTCTTCTGCTTGTAGCTTGTTAGTTGTTTCAGTAGCAGTTGTGTTAGCCCAGGTAGTAGCACAGTACTTAAGCTGTGCCGTTTAAGCTAGTCTTCCTGGGAAAACTGTTGAAAATGTGCACCTTTATCCTTTAGGAAGATCATCCATAGTTGTTCAGAATCCATTGATTTTCCAACAGTGTAAGTATTTACTAAAATATTCATGATTCAGTCCTTCAAGACAGTGAGCACTACTGTTTCCCTTTAAAATGACATGGGAGGAGTTAAATTCTGCAGAATCAGAAGTCTGAAAAAATTAGGAACAGTCTGGAGAAACCTGCAGCCCACACTGCCTGGAATCAAAGTGTTGACCTCATGTTATAAAAGCATACTCCTTTCTGTATGGCAGAGCTTAGTGAACATTGCGGTGGTTTTTGTTTTTTTAATTATTATTCATAGTGTTGCATTTTGTCTGTTTAATCTTCCAGGGATCCATATCACACGATCGCTGCAATTAATCCTGAGAAATTAAATATCTTCCAAACAGTGAGAGAGATAACAGGTAACAAACACTTCTGATGTCCTACAATCTCTTTTCATTTTGCATTTGCTGTTGTCATTTGTTGGATTTTCTGAGGAACACAGGTGCTGTTTTCTTAAAACTCACTTTGCTATAAATTTGATAGCTGATACTGGAGTTGCTATTTATTAAAGTATAGTTCACAAATGTGCTGTCCTTTACCAATGAATACAGAATAAACATTGCCTTTGGCTTACACGAGCATCAGAAGACCAAGACCTTGCTGTTAAGTGAGCACTGTGCTGGCAAAGCGATTCAAGCGTTGCAGATGCTAATGGAGGTCTCAGCTTTACTAGTGGAATTATCCCTTTGCTTAAAGAAGTATTGCATTCCAGTCCTGTGCTGAAACAAAATCATAGGTAACTGTGCACTGTAGATGTCTGCACAGAACAAAACAAGGAGTTGCACTAACTACCTTTGCCAAGAATGCTCTCCATTGATGACCGGTCCTCACGCGCAGTCAGAAACGAATGCAAGTTCTTTGTTTTAGGAAAGTCTTGTTACCTTTTAATGCATCATAATGGATCTCATAGTTTCTGTCTTGGGGCTCCAATACGTTTTAAACTAAATGTTCTTAATTGAGGCAAATCCTAACTTTGTCTGCTGCTGCTGAGAAATGGTATGTAGACCTTTCAGATTGCAGCCTATGTTTAAGCTTGCCCTCAGCGTGCCTTTTGAAAGTGGATTTAGTGCTGTGACATTTGTGCTGTGACACTGTTCATGTCTTCCTTGCTGGAGGAGACAGTACAGAGCAGGCTGGTGAATACTGCACACTACTGTCTTTGAATTCATTACCTATTTATTTCTTTTTCTCAGACCATCACTGTTTTTCACTTAAAGCCTAGGCCTGTCTTAATTCATGTATGTGATAAAGCAGTCTTTATGGCTGGAATGATTGATGTTCACGTTTGCTTTTTTTCCTTCAGGGTATTTGAACATACAATCATGGCCTGAAAACATGACTGACTTCAGGGTGTTTTCTAACTTGGTTACTATTGGTGGAAGAGCTCTGTATAGGTAAGGTACTTTCTGTATTCATGACACTGTTTTTTGTTAGCATTTCAGTAGCATGGAATGCAACACTTCTTGGGAAGGGTGCCATAGCTTGGTACTTTTTCTCAGTTGGCAAGCTTTCATTAACAGTATCTTTGCTATTCCATTCTTTACAATGGACAATAACTTTTGAATGTAAAGATGTAAAAGAAAAACAAACAGCATGAGATTATCCTGGTTCATTTCTGCAGCTGCCAACTTGCTGTTCATTTAATACTTTCTGCATTTTAAAATATTTTATGAGTGTGAAAGATACTAGAACTTAGCCTCATTGTCTGCATGCCCATACAGATGTGTATAGAAGTGCAGTCTCATGTCCAAAGAACAATCTGGTCTTAAGAAGCAATAAAAGGTAAATACATTGTACTTAGCAGATGATATTTGTTAGGTCTGTAGTGCCATTTTTACCAGAGATGTTTACATCCGAGAACTGATAGGGAGGAATTGATTTTTGAAGAGAAGAAAATGCAGTGAGAAATAATGGCGGAAGACAAGATACCTTGTAGAGTGATGTAAGGAGGAAACTCTGGTTCCCAGTTGTGTAAATGGGGCATTCTGCTGACATTTTTGACGGCAGATCAAGCAGATTATGAATAGCAGTGCAGTGAAACCTTGAGGTTGAATTAGAGCCCAGCATTCTGTTCAGACGCAGCAATTTTTGTTTAGAACAGCTGGAAAATAATTATAAACATGAAAATAGAATAACTTAAAGGATGTTGAGAAGCTGGATGTTGTTCGCTTGTCTTCAGTCACACAATATGCACAGTCATTCCCGTGTTACACAATCATTTACCATTCTTTTGATAGAGGAGATAACCACAGCTTACAACAGCAGAAAAATGAAATGTAGAAAGTGGGTGGAAAAATTTCCTTGAAAATAACAGTTTCTTCCTCTATTACTATAAATGACATTTATTTGTCATGTTAATACATTTTAGAATACATTTTACACAACTTTGTCAGTTTTTCCTTAGCGTATAAACCTTCATAGTATTAATTTTGATGTCTTGTGGGAAAAAGAAACAACAAATTTTCTTCAGTTTTCTTGACAGCCCTTTATTTAAAAAAAAAAAAAGAGTTAATGATTGTTACAGGGCTGTGAGTGACTTAGTCAATTAGTTTGATGGCTGGATTGACCTACCGTTGTGAGCCTCGCAGTTTGTGGTACTACAATTCTGATAGGGCTCATGGCTTTCTGGGCAATAAAACTGCCTTTTGCCTCACAGAATATTTGCGTCATTTCAAACTGAACCTTTTCTGAGCAAATTTGCAAAAATGGTCATGCCATTAGAAACTAATTTCAGTGGGAAGTTCTCCACCGGCTCCACTGAGTTCCAGCTCTGGAGCCACTTCCTGGGGCTCATCCCCGTTCTCTTTTGTTTTTGTCACAGTGGCCTTTCCTTACTCATCCTGAAGCAGCAAGGCATTACTTCTTTGCAGTTCCAGTCCTTGAAGCAGATCAGCGCTGGTAACATCTACATAACAGACAACAGCAATTTATGCTACTACCACACGGTCAACTGGACCAGCCTTTTCAGCACACCCAGCCAAAAGACGGTGATTCATCGGAACAAAAAAGCAGAGAACTGCAGTAAGTAGTGCTTCTCAGTGCAGATCTTCTTGCCTGTGATTGGCTCACTCTGGGGGAAATGATTTAAGTACTGACAGGATACAGTGTGTGGACAGGCCAGATATGCAGCTGGGGTCACTTGTCAAGAGCCCCACAAACAAGAGTGGAGCATTGATCATTTACAGAATCTAAAGATATGGCCCAGTGTCTCCAAGGAGATTTATAAGCAAATGAAGTGTTTTAAAGTATGAGCAAATGAAATGGAGAAGAGAGAAGGCACTGCTTCCTTACTGTGGTGTGAGCTTTGGAGATAAGAGATACGGTTTTATGAATACGGATTCTGAAGGTTGTAAATGTGGAGTGAATATAGTTGTTACAGACTTTGATTTACAGCCCTCTACCTATGGAGTGAAACAGACACCTTTTGCTTTTTCTACTCTTCTTCACCGGAGTGGCTCTCTTAATCTTGAAAGGTCACTTCTGGGACTGCTGTCTGATAACTGTGTTCTCCCTTTCCATACTGAGCCTGTCTGACAAGGAAGGTTACTAGCAGACTTTCATCTGGGGCTAATTGTCTGTCAGGAAAGCTTATCTGAACTAAGATAATATTGAAAAACAAATGAACACTGTGTAGCAGATTAAATGAGTTGGTTATGCAGAAATCACACAGCAACTTGCATAATATTGCATAATAGCAGCAGTATAGTTCATTTCAAGGATACAGTTATACTCTTAGAGAGGAAATTCATTAAACTGTGGTATAAGCATGTCTGTTCTTTGAGGTTTGGCCAGGCAGAAATGTTTTTTTTTCAGGCTACGATAATACTTTTAAGTGCTTCTTTTTTTCTGTCTCTTTGAAATATTGTTCTGCATTGTAAGGCTTTGGCTGTGCTCATCACTGTGGTATGAGGGTAGATTCCAATATTAGGTGAAACATATCTATACGTCTATCACCTCTACTTGGTTTTTTTTCAATTCTTCTGTCATGTGAGAGCTTCATGAAGTGTTAAGCCTTGTTTGGTAGATCTCTACGTGAGATTTTTTTTGGCTGTTGTTTGGCTTCTATTCTACAGGTAAAAGTGAAGGTTGACTCATCATAGAATCATAGAATGGCTTGGGTTAGAAGGGGCCTCAAGGATCATCAGGCTCCACCCCCCCTGCTGCCAACCTCCATATCTAATACTAGACCAGGCTGCCCAGGGCCCCATCCAACCTGGTGAAAGTAATAGGATGCAGCATAATCTCCATAGCTCCAAAGCGGAAGTAGTGATTCCTTTTTGCTTCAAGAGCTGCATGACTTACAGACCACATGTTAGAAGACAATGGGAAGCAGCTCAGGTGAACTTGGTGGCCAGCTGGACACAAGCACTTGGGAAGGTAGTCCCACAGCAGTTGTTGGGGCTGCTTTATCAAATACCTCTTTGCCCTTGACTGTGATTGCTAAGTCGGGGTGTCTTTGAAATGGCTACAGTTGTTGAAACTCAGACTTCCTGAGCAAATGGAAACTAGAACATAGTGCCAAATCGCACTGTGGCACTGTAAGTCTTGTCAGTACATTTGCACACAAAGGGAAAATGTGAACTTTATTTGACTTTCACCATGTTGAGGATTTGCTGTAGTAGAAGCTTTTATTTCCCAGGAAGAAAAACACTACTGAAGATGTTTTATGCAGTTTTACACCGGGAGAATCTTCACGAGAAAAACCGATCTCTTTTTCATTTCCCTTTGAAAAGTTACTTTATAAGATGCACTACCAGGGTTTTAGTTCTAAAAATGAGTTCTAGCCTATGTTTATTAAATGGGCTGTATTTAATGAACATAGGCTACAGGCCAGGTTACTCAGATCAGAATGCAATGTCTTAGACTGCTAATTTCCTGAATCATAAATGTAACAAAGTTTTCTCTCTATGCACGTCTTGTATGAATGAATCTATAATGTTTTGTGGCCTTTAGAGAGTCAACATTAGATGAGAAGAGCTACCTTGATGCTACAGCTCTGCCTGTCAGTCAGCACCTCTCTGGGGTTAAATGGGTTCTGCTGCAGGTTAGATGTCTAACTAAACTCCTCACCTTTACTTGGGGTACGACAGAACTGGTCCTTCGAGCCAGATGCACTTGTCCAGCATGCTTTGAAGCAGCTGTGATTTTCAGGAGATGGCTGCAGACTGGGGTTTTGGAGAGCTTTTCTAATCTTCCATTGCCTGAGTGTTTGTGATCTGAGGGCAAGCCACTAGGGTTTCAGTCTCTGCCTTTTGGTTCTTCTGCCTGTTTTAGACACACATTCTTCAGGCACTTGCACATATGCACATGCCTGTCTGGGTGACGAACAAGCCTGATCAGAACGATGAAGGTTAAAGTGCACATAAATATTTGCAGGATTGAAGTGTAGCGTCTGTGGTGGAAATACTATTTGTTTACATGGCAGCTAGCTGAGTGTGAATTGTTAATAAAAATATCCATTAAAGATTTTTTCGTACCATTTCCCACAAAGAAACCAGTCTAGACCATGTTAATTATTACAGCCACACTCTGGTGTGCTTATTATTAATTCTTTGTGTATTTTGAGGCACTGTCAGCTTGTTACTGCTTTTCTTACTGCCTAGTGATTATGAATGGCTTAGAACAGGTTAGAGCAGACATTTAACACAAACATAGCTTTATTTAAAATGTATGTGTGAGCTTCTAAGGTCATGTAATCAACCTCTTATTGAAGTGACTTTTATTATACATCACAAGATGGTGACGTATCTTTCCCATACCATTCAAAATTGTCTTCTGCTGAACTTAAAAGTAATGTAATACTAAAAAATGGTCGAGGGAGTTAAATATTCCTAGAAAAGTTCAGTCTTACAGTGATGCTTATCTTGAGATAACACTGACACAGCAGAATCTGGTGAAAGTTTTTTTTTTTTTTAAACAAAAATAACAACAGTGGAAAATGCTACAGCCCATGATTACCAGTGGGAGACTTGTGAACTGCACAGAGCCTGGGAGATCTGAAGGCTTGGAGGCATGTTACAGGAGGGGAGTGAAGGATGAGTTGAGCCTTCACCAGCTGCTGCACCTTTAGCACAGCCTGACAGCGTCTCCCAAAGTTGTTTCACGTGGATTCACATTGCAGATGGATCTCTCCAAATGGATAACCCTAGTGGTAATCAACTGGAGAGTCTATCTAAAATGCAGGAGCTCTCACAGAATCACAGAATGTTCTGAGTTGGAAGAGACCTACAAAGATCACTAAGTCCAACCCCTGGCCCTACACAGGGCCACCAAATGCTATGTCTGAGAGTGTTGTCCAAATGCTCCCTGAGCTCCAGCAGCTCGGGGTTGTCCCCACTGCCCTGGGGAGCTGCTCTGTGCCCTCTGGGGCAGAGCCTTTTCCTCACCCCCGCCTGCCCCTCCCCTGACGCAGCTCCATGCTGTTTTCTCAGGTCCTCTCATCTACTGTACACTGTCGATTGTCTCCTGCTATATGCTGTAATACTAAACACAGTTTGTGCCTAAACCTTACTCTCTTATTAAGATGATTAATGCAGAGGGAACAATGATGAATTTACTTGCTAGAAAACGTGCTCTGGTGGTTAGATTTTACCATTGCTCTGTTCTGAAGTAAAGAATTGGCTTTTTTGTTCCCAGCATGGGTATTTTATGGAACAAGTCAGGGGCAACTCATGATAAATACAAGAGCACACAAAATAAATTCAGAAAAAAATGGCCTCTTTTATGAAGTTATTTAAATAATTGCTGTCAACTCCACTGACACCTGCATTATACAGGGAAACCCTTCTGGGCAAAGGTTGTTACAAATGCTGTTGTGAATTATGTCCATTTAGCCACCAATTAAAAACTTGAATAAATTGTCAGGTTTGATGCAAATCCAACTGAAATCTGCAGGAGTTTTTCAGTCGAGTTCAAGGAGCTCTGGATGAGGCCCCTAAGAATAGAGCTTCTTTTTAAGCTAACTTTCTTGTGTTCTATTTAGTTTGGGGAAGTTCTAACCTATGTGACCCCACTGATAAATAATGAGCGTTTGTTCTAAAACTCCTAATGAAAATGAGCTCCCGTCAAAAGCTTTTTTGTTCTTTTCTTCCACATATGGCCATAGGATACGTTGGAGCTTCAGAACATTCTCAGCCCCTAAAAATGTCCAGTAATACATCTAAAACTCAAACATCTCTTTAGACATCCTTGAAAAAGGAAGAAAGACAAACTTATTGGATTTTTTTTGTTGGTGAAAATATTTCTATGACTTAGAAATAAGCAGAAGGAAATAGTTATTTTATTTTGCTTGTTTCTTTTCTCAGACTACAGGTACTATGTTGGCTAGATTCCAATAGGACAATCTTAATATTCTTTACTCAGAAGCTCTTTGTTTCATTTGTATATGGCTCTGTCTGTACCTACAGTGATCTTGTAGTAGTGTCATTGCTATTTGAAGGAATAAATTCTTAATTCAGAGTAGTCTAGTAGTTGAGGGGGAAGAAAAGAAAATGACTGATAATAAAAGCATAATATCAAGTTACAAAAAGATTGAGACAAATAGGAAACTGCCTTTGGATGATGAGAGTGTATAAAACTGTATCAGATGCTAAAGTATTCTTAGGATCGAGAAGGAGCACAAAGGGATCACTGAAGTAAGGGGTTTTTTTTATGTTCCTTACAAGTTCTTAAATCCAATCATTGGCTGAAAAATAAGAGTACTGGTGTAAAAGGCTTGATTGTTTAAAAATAGTTTCTCAGATGGTTATTCCGTTTTATTTCTTGATACAGTTGGAGCCTGAAGCTGTCTGTTAAACCCAGATATCCTTGTAGCAGGCACTGCGAGGCAGGGCCCATGGGTGGGTCTAGTCACCATCTGGTCATCACCAGCAGACTGCGTGAGGTGAAGGGAGGTGGGCAGAGCAGGCATCAAGTGCTGGAGTCTGTTCTAAGGGAGCCTTCAAGTGTGCTCTGAATCCCATGGCATGACTGGGGTTCCCCCAAAACCATCTGCATCACCCAGAGCTTCTAAAGGCAATGACAAACCAGGCCAGGAGGGACCTTCAGTAGTGCCAAGTTAGTTACCCTCCTGAATCTGAAGTGTACAAACCCAGCATTGCACTGAATGGTGTAAAAGTAGGTGAAAAATGAAATGTTGGCTGCATGTAACATTTGATAATGCAGAACTTTTACCTAGTTCCTTCAGCTTCAGTGAAGTTAGTCAGTAGCAGCATAGTGGAACTACTGGCTTCTGGTAGTTTCTATAAGAATGTTACCATGCTTTAAAAAAGAAAGAAAGCTAAGTTTAGAACTGAATTGAAAAGCTATTTTTTTGTCTGTGCTGGCATGGGGTTTGTGAGATGTTTGTGGCTCCTTTGACTTCAGCGGAATGACTCTTGATTTGCAGTAGAGTTGAAGGCAAGAGAATAAGATGTCTTAATGTAACAGCGTACTAAATAGCTCTGGTCTCTCGTGCTGTGCTGGAGTCTCTGAGAATTAATCATCCAATAGGAATTAAATGACCACCTGCAATTACTCCTGATTTAATTATTTTCTTTTTGGCTGTAGCTGACTTGAGCTTTCATCCACAAGAAGAACAAAATTGGAATGATTTCCAGGTGTTGCCATTAAAGTGTTTCTTATGCTGTTGCCCCTCTGTGAAGGTGTGTTGTGTATATACAGTTGCTGTTCTATAGGTGTTTTCTGTGCGTGGAAACACACTGAAAAGCTTTTGAGGGGAGTTGTCAGAACTCTACCAGCAAACTCACTTCTTAAAATATTCCTTGATACTTTGCTCAAGCTGTTTCCAGTGAATCGGAGAAGCAAGCCTTGGTGAATTTGCAATCTCTGATATTTAGGAGATTGTTGTTATTTTTCATCTACCCACGTATACCCACCCATGTATAAGTCATCTATATAAACTGTTTCATCATGGAAGAGTGAATGCAGAATACAAGTTCAGTGCTTCCACATGTTATGGTTTGGCTAAATCAGTAGAAATGGGCCTTCTTCAGCTTCTGAGGGGAGAATGTTTGCTTTTGCTCTTTGATCATTTCTACCATCTATCATTTATGTAGTGAAGAATTTGTATAAAATGGCAATACACAGTTCTGTTGTTTGAAACTACCTTTCCCTCAGCTTTTGTTAGTTCTGTTTATTTGAGTTTTGGTTTTGAGATTGACAGTGTTTTATGTTGTGGGCTGTTGGTTTTTTTTATGTTCAATACAAAAAGCTCTTTGCTCTCTTTTCAGGTGCTTTTGCACCAAAGAATTTAGAAATCACAGTTAGTAGTAATACTTTCATAGAATGATAGAATGGTTTGGGTTGGAAGGGACCTTTAATATCCTCTAGTTCCAACCCCCTGCTATAGGCTGGGACACCTCCCACTAGACCAGGCTTCTCACAGCCCCATCCAGCCTGGCCTTGGATGGCTCCAGGGAGGGGGCATCCACAGCCTCGCTGGGCAACCTGTTCCACTGTCTCACCATCCTCACAGTAAAGAATTTCTTCCTAATATCTAGTTTATCTACTTTGAATTTATCCTCTTGCATTTTAAAGCCATCTCCCTGTGCCAGGGAATTCTGCAGCTTGATCTATACTTTGTAGGAAGAAAAAGCTGTTTTGAAGCCTGTTGGGTTCCCATCTCTTTGAATGCTCTCAAGGGACTTGGAAGAAGCCATGAAAATTGCTTTGTGCTTTTCTTCTTGTTGTTTGCATTATCACAGAAGTTTGTTGTATCCTTCCTCACCTGTGTCTTCGACTGTTTGTTCCTTCATTGATTGAGTCTGCAGCACTATTTTTCTCGCTTGTTCCTTTCTGAAAGGAACAAACCAGAACTGGGCGTAGTACTCAAACTGTGAGCGCATAGTGAGTTTCTGCGGTGGTAAGATGATTATTTCTGGTTTTACTCTGTTCTTAGAAAAAAATCTGAACATTTGGTATGCTTTTCTGAGTGTGGCATACTGAACTGGTATTTCATAGAACTGTTGGTGCTAATTCTTAATTCTCTGTTGAGGTTAATCCTGAACTCTTTGAGCTTTAACGGTCAGCTCAGAGAAGAACATTTCATCCAGCATCGTTCTGTCTGGAAAATGAGCTTTTGGATTTGGTTTTTATATTTTTCCTTCTTCCTATCTGCATCAGATCACATTTACCACTCTGTATTAAACAGATCTTCCTTGTCTACATGACTGCTTTGGAGAGCAAGTTTTCTGTTTTGTGAGGCATGACTTCCCACTACCCAAGTTATGGCCATTTTTCTGTGATATACTGCATACAGCAGAATCCTTTCTAGAATCATCTCTAACAGCTGCTGCAGGGGAACTGTTGGGTCAGGGCTTGAAGTGGTGATGGAGCACCTGGTGAAGGGCTGTGGCTGGCCCAGGGAGCACAGGCAAAGTGTTTGCACCTGTGCTCCCCAGCTGGCCTGAAGGGGCGGACCCACGGAGAAGCCACCCTGAGCTCATTTAAGGGCCAGCCATAGAAGGGAGAGCATCTTTTGGAGCTGGGGCTTCTAGAGAAGGAGTGCTGCATGGCTACAGAGCTCATTCACCAGTTGGGTGAGTTCAGCTTCTCTTTTTCATCTGGCTCTTAGCCTACCTGCAAGTGTTTTACTTGGTATTGCTCAGAACCTGTCAGAAGCTATTTCTCTTTTTCAAAAGCAAAACAGTTGCAGAGAAGCTTCTTTCAGAAAACAATATTTGTTATCTTACTGTTGGTTCTTGAGGTAGAACAGCTGTTTTAGTAGTGCTGAGGTTGGCTTCTTTGTTGTAAGGGTTCAGTGGTAAATAGTGCTGGCTGGATTTAAGAATCCTGTTCAGCAGGCAGGGTCTGCCTGGGGGATGCTTGTGCTGTAGGGAGTGTGCTCTTTTTTCAGAGACTGAAATTCTGTAGCATCTTCAAGGCTTTTGTGGTTGGCAAACATTTATAATTAGTTTTTAAGAGGAATTTTGCCACGTCCTCTCTGTGTGTGGCTTATGCTTTGAGCAAGGAGGAGCTGGGCCTTGGTTTTTTGTATTTTTAGGGGAATATCTTGTTTTTTGGATGCTAGATGAAATGTTTTCCTTGGAGTTCAGAGGACTATGTAATTTAATGACAGTATCCTTTCTCTCTGTAGCTGCTGACGGGATGGTGTGTAATGAGTTATGCTCAAGTGATGGCTGCTGGGGGCCGGGGCCAGACCAGTGTCTCTCCTGCAAGCGCTTCATCAGGGGGAGGACCTGCATAGAGTCTTGTAACCTGTATGATGGGTAAGGTATTTCTGCTGTACTTCTTGCTAATGTTGCTGATCAGATCATTCAGGACTTAATGCGTAAGTCACTTTGTCTTTACATCAAGCGGTATCCAGTTCCATTGTCAATATTACTGTCTTTGGGTGAAATATATTATTGGATAACTTTTAGTTGTTTCAGAATCTGAACTTGTGTGGAAAGATTTACCTATGATTTTTACACTGTGTGTGTGTACATGGAAACAGAAATAATAAAATCTGCTGTGCTTGTGAACCATTTTTTCCTAGAGGGTAGGTAGCCTAAACACTGGACAGACAAAGCTGGTTAAGGCTGCCTGATAATGGTAAAATAGAGCAAAGCTCCTCATGTTACTTGCAGCAGGAGTAATTAATAATTGGGCTTCGGAGGGAAGCAGGTGGAATTCAACATCCTGTATAACTGTATAGCAAGGTCCCAAGAATTTATTTCATAATAAAGATAAACAAAAAAAGGAAACAAACATAAAACCTCTGAATGATTTTAATTACATTTTTCTCTTTAAGGTGCTAATTGAAAGTAAAATTGCTGTATGGTTTCTTTCTTTTCCTGCCTTGTGTGTTAATTCATGGAACTGTTACGGAGAGAGGATTGGAAGTCCCATAAATGCATGAAAATATTTTAAACGCTTCTGTCTGGACAGTGCATGCAAGAAGACAGAATACCCTTTCATATGTTTAAACAAGGTTGGAGAACAGTGTTGGAAAATAGTGTTTTTGTGTGCATCAGAACACATCTGACCACAAACCTTGCAGCATTTGGTGGCTGGTTCTGCCATGATGCCTGCCTCAGTAAGATTGCAGAGAGAGACTATTTGGATGGTGTAATCAGCACTTCAGCTGGGGTGTTCTGAGCTGTATTGATTAGAGAATGGTATTTGCCCTTTCCATGGGCTCAGCCCCTTCGGACTCACTTCTGCTTTTTCCTAACCTGCCTGCAAAATATTTTCCTAGGGAATTTCGGGAGTTTGCAAATGGTTCTGTTTGTGTGGAGTGTGATCCCCAGTGTGAGAAGATTGAAGACAACATGATCACGTGCTATGGGCCGGTAAGAGCAACACTGAGTACCTGTTGTAGTGTGCTAAAGTACAGGTACCTTCTTCTGCTTAGAAAATGTAAAGCAGCTGTTGAAAATCAACATTAACATAGGCAGAAAATGTACTTATCTACTTGTAGGAGCAGTACTCTGCATGTATTAAGCGGATTCTAGTAATGAACTCAGGTGAATTAGACTGCTTTGGAAGATGGTTTAAAAAGGGAGTCCTTTTCTTTCCTGAGTTGTCTTAATGCCTTAAATGTTATGTCCCAAGTCTTTAAATGTGAGATAGTATTCAGTTGCAGTTGGAACATTTTCTTCTCTGACTGCTTTTATTCATTATGTTCGGTTCTGTCCTGTTCACTGTGGTTTCAGGTTGTTTTTTTTCCAAAAAAATGTGTTACTGCTGTGTGCGCTGTCGTGCTAGGACCTGCGATTCCAGTGCAGAAGGGAAATACAGAGTCACTTGAATGTTCTGTGTTTCTTCCATGTTCTCCAGGGGCCTGACCACTGCACAAAGTGTTTCCATTTTAAGGATGGCCCGAACTGTGTGGAGAAATGTCCTGATGGCTTACAGGGGGCAAACAGTTTCATTTTCAAATATGCCGATGAGGATCGTGAGTGCCATCCGTGTCATCCAAATTGCACCCAAGGGTAAGTTCTGTGACGTGAACCATCCTAGTTAACTTTCATTATCCATAGCAATCCAGGTGCAGTTTTGGCTTGGTGAAGTGCTTGTCCTGCTCCTGAAAATGAAGTGTGTGCAGCAGTGGAACGAAGCTTCATTTCCAGGCTCTCATGACATTCAAGTTTCTGTTGTAAACATCCAGCAGCTTATCAGAAAAAAAATATTACTCTTTATGAAAACCACACCAAGTGTCTTTTCACAGCTTTCCTGCTAGCTAGCACTGGTTTGTAACAAATGCTGCCATTTACATTTGTGTGTCTAGGCCTGTACAGTGACTTTATTTTGCTTGTTGATGGAATTGTCATCTTTGCTCCTTAGTGTTGCTGAGGTAACCCTGTAGCACTTCTATGAGACACAGAGGGACAAATGAAAAGGGTTTGCCAGGAGCCATATTCTGCAGGAGTCTGAATTAGAGGATACATTTCTCAAGCCCTGCCTAAGTATTATCCCCAATCAATCACTTGTTATGTGTGAAAATACTTAGATTATGCATCTGAGCCAAAATAAGAATCTGTAATGGAATTACAGTATTCCACAGTAATGGAATAGACAGCTCTTGTCTTGCTTTGGCCATATGGATTAGAAATGTCTTTTTGAGGAGGCTAGTGCTGTCCAGGATACACAAAAAGGAAGAGACAGCCAGGGGAGAAAGAGAAAACTTCAGCCAGTGAAATAATCTTACGCAAGAGGCCCTTTCTGTTTAGCAGTTGAAATTAAACCGGTAAATTATTCGATGTAATCTTGATGTCAACAGCTGTTGCCATTCAAAATGAGACCTTTTGCTGGTTTTGCAAATCTAATTATAATAGAGCCATTGGGGAAATGAAGGTGAGATCACAGAGACACAGCCAGGTTCTGTTACAGATTGGTCTTTCCCTCAGACCCTGAATTTTGCAATAAGAAAAGGAAGATGACAGTATGCTAAGATGAGCTGGCTTCAGGAGCTCTGTTTCTGGCTTTAAGAGATGGTGGTTGTGCTAGTTTGATGGAGTCTGACAAACCCAGCTGTGGATGACAGACTTAATGTCTGCCCTGCATAAGAGGCGCCTTGTAGCTATTCTGACCTCTCAGAAGAGTGGGATGTCACCTTTCTTTCTGGACAGTCTTCTATTCTGGGGAGATTGAAATATTACTAATCTTCATAAAGCAGCTGCATTTCTCCAAAAGGAAATTCCAAAAGGAAGTTCTCCAAAGGAAGAAATAATTCTCCATTCTTCATCACTTCTTCATACGCATCAGTATTTTCCAGATGGTTGGTTGGTACTGTCTCCCTGGGTAGGAGGTTTTTACACGTCTTGATGGCAATCTGACATTCTAGCTCATAAACAAATAGGAAGGGCATTAGGCAGTTGTGACTTCTTGCCAGCATTTGTTGGCAGCCCTTGGTGACGTGGGGTTCCTTTGTTCTAAGTTACCATATCATTTATCCCTTGAACTTTGTTTTCCCTTTTCTTTCTGCAAATGTCTGGCCCAGGTTAAAAGTGAAAGAATGTCTCATCAAGCATAATGTGTCAATCCCCAGGGAAATGAAGTACCACTACTATAGAGCCAGTGACTTCTTCCACAAAGATGTCTCTTATGAGGAGCTATGCCTTTGCCATGAGTTAAATACTATTCCTCACAGAAATCCTCATCCTGTTTTCGAAAGATTAATGTCTATTCTTAGGCATTTTATCCCCTCTCGTGAAAACAACATGCACAAACCCCAATCTAGATAAAAATAGATGTTAATTTGTAGTTTTTCTGAAGACTTCCTACAATGGCATTATGTTAATCTCTTAATGAGTGCCCCAGATGTTTGGGGTTTGTGGGTTTTCTATCTTGCCAATATTCTTGGGGCTGAATATTTCCGCAGAGAAGAAGGGAATCAGTCTCTTTCCTTCTCCTCCTTCAGTGCTGAATTCTCTAGTTTCATATCCTTCCTTCCAAAATTAATACTCAAGTTCCCCTCAGCCAGGATTCCTAGTGAAATCACTTCTGAAGGGAGCACATCTTGATATTTGACTCACAACTAAACGGTATGAAAAACCCAATGCTCTACTTCATCTGACATGTCTCTTCTGTCAGATCAATTGCTGGAATAAAACCAGTGCCGTAGAGGTGGAGCTTAGGTTCTTGTGAAGAGTTCTGAGCTGCTGCAGAGCACTGCTCCTAGTATGGAATTATCCCGTTCCTTCAGTACTGCTCTGTGAATCAGGATCCTTGCTAAAATACGTTTTGAGTTCTCTTAATGTTGTTTTTAATCTTCTCCAGCCATCCTTGACACAGGGAAAGGTAGTTGCTCCACGTTTGTGTTTTCTGTGAGCATTCTGCCATAATTTTATCCTGGTACTTGCTGATGATTGCTCACTTGAGCGTGAGATTTGATAATGCCATTCTCTTCCTTTAGTCAGATATAATGACTGCTCCTGTAAATAGGTGTGTTATTATCCAGTCCTGTTAATGATCTTATGTTCACCAAGAGATGCATCAAGGAGTGACTTCCTTGGATGCAGCAACTGTGCTTTTCACTTCGCATCCTCATGATAAACATCAGCTACTTGAAGCCACTTGGAAGCAAGTCTGAGGCATGTGGGACAGCTATCCCATTTATTTCAAGGGAGTCAGAAAACATTTGGCACTTCTTCTTGCCAAGCTAGCCAAAATAGAACACTTTTGCGGAAATGAAATACTAATTCTATAACAGCATGTGACAGTCTGTTTCCTCCCTAAGCAAGGCACAAAGAGGACACTTCTCATCACAGGCATATTTCTTACTACTATTTTTTTTTTGAAGGAAATGTGTTACTCTTTACCAAAACTTCATTATCCCTCTTAGCTGACAGGTCATGGTAGAAGGGATTTGAAGGCACAAGGACTGCCTTGCCCTTAAAGGCATTTTGAATTCCATTTGGCATCACAGTGCAAATTCGGTGGCAGCAAATGCTAAATAACTGGAGACCAATACTGTTTTGCTGATGGAAGAATTTCTCCCTGCCCCCAGCCCCAGTTCAACTTTCCTGCCATCAGTTTCAACACACACTCCTTGTTACCTATATAAATCCTTGGTTTTGACTCATCTGGCTTTATCTAGAGTAATAGTCAAGCGATCAGGTATTTGCTCTAACAAATGTTTTCTTTTGTCCAGGGTTGATCCACTTATGTTATCTCCTGATCAGTTTTGTTGTCAGCAACAAAGTTTTTGGATAATTAATCTGATTGAAAATGGCTTTGCTACTTGAGATCTGTGAAAAGTTAAGGCCCCACTTTTTGGTCTCAAGGAAAATTGATTTGAGACAGTATTTGTGAAAGTTGGGGGGTAATTGTTTTTTTTTTGTAAAAAATTTTTTTTTTTTCATTTTTTAAATTTTTTTTATTTATTTTTTTTTTTTAAATAATTATTTGTAAAGGTGAGGTGAGCAGCTCTACGTATAGTTTTCTGAATAAGCTGTATTGTAGTGACAATGTCGTTAATAAATTGGTATGTATGATTGTATTGATATTACCCAGTTCCTCTTGCAGAAAGAATATTCAAATTCTTCCTCCAGACTCCAAGCAGAGGAAGGAAGTCGGGGGATGAATTTAGTGCCACTGTGATGTATGATTGTGGCATACTTGTATTTATGTGTCAAAAAAAAGCCTGAAATGAAGGAAATTATTTCCAGAGAAAGAATAATTGATGACTTTATGGTGAAAATCAACTTGTTAGTAGTACTAAGTGCATATAGCTGTTACTCACACAGTATTTATTGCATGTCAATCAGGACAACCAAAGAGTATGTAAGTACTCGTAGTCATGTTGAGCAGTTCAAAGTGCACCTAGATGGAGTTTACTGTTTGAGGCTAGGAAACGCACTGAAGATGTTACTGATTATAAACAAAAATCAGTACTACTTCAATTTCAAGTGGGTTAGGTCTAAACATGGCTCTCTTCTTGGATTCAAGTCTGATTCTCTCAGACATCTAGAGAACAAGTGTACGGTTACAAAATGACTGCAAGACAATAGGCTCTTCCTGTCTGCCAGTTAACTGAACTAGTAATGGGCTCTCAGAAATCCAGTTTCAAGAGAACCCTTATCTATAGCAAGAGCCTGAACTCAGCTTTTCTTGATGTGCTAGAAGATGAAAGATCTGAACAACTTTTTTGAGCTGCCTTCATTACTGCACTGGTCTTCAGCAAACTGCTGAGAATACCTTGAAAAGAATGTTGGATTTGGTTTAAGATGGGATAAAACTCAGACTTGTGAAGCCCAGGACAGTAGAAATTTCAAGAAATATCTGTCAAAAGCTCTATCTGAGTTCTTGAGCTGTATTTAAATCAACCCGTTTCACTTCATGCATTATATGTACCTTGGGTATTTAATGAATCTACTTCTGTCTTCCCATCTAGTGAAGGAAGCCACTGTTGAAGAAATATTGAAAATCTTTGTCTCCATGTCACAGCTGTTTTGTAAAATATAATTTCAGGTGAACAGGAGAGAAAGTTCACTACAGATATTGTTGAACATTTGAAGTAAGTGGCTTGGTTGCTTTAAAATTGAGAGCTACTTACTTGCCATGAGTAAGGAGGGACTTGCTTGGCGTTTAGCACTCAAGCATGTCAGGTTGCCCTAATCTCTGAAGGTTCACCTTCATTTGTCTGTCTCTCATAATCTTGACCCTTGAGCAAAAGGGCTAAGTGACTTTTTATTTGAGTGCTGCAGAGAACTTAGCACGCTACTTTGGTTACTGTTCCTTGGGAGGGCAAGAAAACACCGAGTCTCTTCCCCATGGCTGTGCTTGAGTGGTGCTGCATAAAGTGATTCCCTGCATTTCCATCACCTTTGGTGAGCACCTGCTGAATTTGCAGATAGAAGTCTTTTGGCAGCCTCTACAGATAGCAGGACAAAGTGTCTGAATCAGCAGACAGCATTATACTCAGATTTTTTTGATGGGAATCTCATCCTTGAGTTTCCTTGATAAGAGTGCAGTCAGCTTCCAAAACATATGCCCTAGCTGGGCACTGAAAACAGACTGAACAATTGCATCAATTACAGGAAGTGAGGGATAGGAGGGAGTTCTGCATTGTGCTCCTGGAGGTCTCATGTGTTGCAAATGAACAGCTTCTATGCAGTAATCACCAGTTTGATTATTCAAAAAACATCCCGAAAAGGCAAGTCTGTTGTCAGGCCTCCCACACATGCAGGTGAAACCTGCTTTAAATACTGTCTGAGCCACAAACGGTCCAACTTTGGAATGCTGGTTATGTTGCTGTTGTTTCTTTCACAGGCTTGTTTTTGTCACAGTCTATAATTTTGTGGTGACTTGAGTCTCTCTTTAGAATTATAATTAAGTGTGTGTCACAAAGAGGGGATTTCTGCTGCTCGGATTTGCAAATAACCATTTTCTTTCTCTTCTCGTTCTCAATTTGGGTTTGCTGCAGGTGCATAGGTCCGCGTATCGAGGACTGCGTTGGCCTGATGGATAGGTACATGCTGAGTGATCGTTCCCTGTGTGTCTTCCATCCTCCACGTGTGGACAAGGGCGCATGCGTGTGCATGTCCTTGTGAATGGCAAATGACGTCTTTTGTTCTGTAATTGCCTGCAGGTGTAGAGGTCCCGCTAGTCATGACTGCATTTACTATCCATGGACACGACAGTCCACTTTACCACAACATGCTAGGTAACATCCACCACTTCTCCATTTTTGTACACCAGGTTCTTCCCTAGTTATCATAGGAATGTCATACTATCCAGTTTGTTCAGAAATGCAGAGTATGGGGAGAACGTAACTTGTTCTTAAGTAAGACTTGCCTCTGAACACTGAAGTTTATTTACCACTGTTTCATGAAATTAACTGGCTTTGAAATTTTCTACAGAAATACGTTTCTTGATGAAATTATGCTGGAAGCAAACACAGTGGAAACCTCTGGTTAAACTGAAACGTATTATTTTTCAATTGAATGTTTTCTTTAAGACAGAACATAAGAAAAAAATGAAGCTTTTTATTCCATGCTTTCCTATGGGGGGAAAAAGTAAATGATTTGGTAGAACTGAATTTTTCCCTTAATTCATAAAAGTCTTATTTGATCTTTTTCTGTCCAAAAAAAACCAACCCAAAATATTGTAGCCTTTCAGCAGTTTTGTTTTCTAGTAAAGATGATCAAAACAAGTTAGTGCAGGAGGAATCCCAGAGCATTGCAGTTACACTCTGTTCATTTCTGTGCAAGTTCTTCGTTGCCATTAAGTTGATTAAGATTCAAACTGGTTAGTATGACTTCCAGGCTCTGGGGTTACTGCAATGAGCTAGGATTAGATAAGAAATGTATCCTTTCAATCAACTTCATTATTAATTCAGTTAAAGGGAAAATTTGAAGTTTGGCACGTAATATGAAGATCACTTTTCTCTTGCAGTTGTGGGAGTACGTGTTTAGGTTTGAGGAATGGTATAAATGCTATCAGGTGATATACCTGTGTAATTAAATGGGTGTCAGTTCTGACTCAATTCTTAGACCAGTGATTAGACAGAGGAAGACGACTTAACATTTTTCACATTTCAGTTTTTTTTGGAGTTTTTTCTACTTTGAGGTATCTCGAATGAAGAGCTTCTAATGTGGGATTCATTTTCAGACATACTGAGTGTAAGTTACTGAAAACCAGCAATCTGTTTAAAATATCTACCATTTTAACTGAACTCAAAGCACAAAGAAAGAATGTATTATGATTATTTGCCTAATTCTAAATGGTATACCGGACTACAGAGTATGAGCACCATGCTGATGTTCCTTGCTTTGGTAATCAATTTTGAAATAGCATATATTTCATCAACGGGGTTTTTAATGAGTTTTTGAAGGAATGTTAAGGGCTTTGTACTAGGAAGATGACATTTTTGGCAGCAGTTTAACTCTCGGTGCTGCAGTCTGCTCCCTCTGGCTTCCTCTGTTTGCCCAAAAGTTGCTCAGACCTTGTTCACAGTTGAATTCAAGTGGTGCAACTCCGAAGCTTATATTTATATCAGAAATGTTCTGTTAGCAGTTAAGTCTTTGTGGGTACTGCCAAATACTCACTGAAGCCAAGGGAATAACTGCTGTTGATCACAGTAAGTGATTGGACCCTGGGACCTTGAATGCGAGGCCACAACACTAAAGGAAGCGTTGTCTCATGAGGTGTCAGGCTTAAGCCAGGGGTTAGCAGGCAATATTCATGTCATATTTTATGCTGTGTATATCTTAGCTCATCTGAATCTACTATGCAGGTAGGAAAACAAATGGTCAGATTGGTGGGTGTTAAAGCAGATAGTTTACCTCGCTCAGGCAAAGCATTTCCACCTTGGTTCAGAAGTACGAGGGGAGAAGGACCCTCAAATGTTGCTTCGAGCTCATGGATATTCTTCTGTTTGTTTCAAGTTTACTGAAAGCTTACTTTCCCTGAGTTTATCTCGGGGAAAGCTAGTGCACTGTAAATGTGATGAAATGGTGATATTCTTTACATTTTAAACCAGGAAAGGAAATTTTAGTGCTTTTGCACTTGTATATTCAGTAGATGTGTGAAACTGTATTTTGTTTGTGAACATGGTACATTTTGTTTGGGCTAAAAATGGGCAAAACTGCACTGGCAAAACTGATACTTCTCATTAAGAGAGCAAGCAGGAGTATAAATAATAAATGGATCTATTATATACTTCAGATGGAACCACATTCTTGTCCCTTTAGAAGTCATGGAGTATCCCTAGACCTGCAGACTTCAATGATTAATTATTGTAGTTTCACCCTTGTCGCAGGGACTTGAATTTCTCCCATTTTTCTTTTAGTTCTTCAGTTTTGCAGTTTGCAGATTGGTTCTGCTGTGATCCGTTGACCTGGGGGCTTTTGTAAGAGTCTGATAGAAGAGCAGGGGAGTTTAATGTTCAGATGCGCATCACGTGGCTTGTTTCCAAAGGACAGGTGAAATATTAGTTTTTCTGCTAATGTTTGGTCCCCAGCGCTTGTGTTTGGAAACCCCAAAACTGAACTTTATTAGAGTGCTGCCCAAAGGATGAAAGAAACCCTTCTATTTCTTCATTTCCACTGATAAGGGCTGTTACACTGTTTCCTCTAGGCAGCATGATAGATTATTTATTTCTTTCAGATTACTGTTAGATGACATGCCACGTCTTGTGTCCTTGTCACTTCCCTGTGAGAACCTGCGTTTATTTTCAATATAGGTTTATCACAAAGTCTTTCATCATATTCTTAACTGACAGCCAAAGTGCAGTCTTTGAAGGAGTGAATATCACCGTAAGAGAACCAGTCCAAGTGGCTGGAAGTCATGGGAGAAACAAATGCCTCTTTTTGCCTGCTGTTAGTTACATATTGTGACTGTTGTTGTAACAACTCTTGATTCACTGCGGCAAAGAAAGCCTTTCTCATGCTTGTGGTGTGTTCTGTCTTCATGCTGTGCTCAGTGCGTAGCGGTCCCATCACAGTGTTGTCCTACTGCAAGTGGCTGCCTGAGTCAGCTTGCTGAGCAAGCTTTCTGGCTGACCTCTGCAGGATATCTGGCTGGTACAGGGTTCCAGAGGAGCGGGCAGGCCTTGCTGCCTTTCCCATGCCAGGTGGAGCCTTGGCTGGGATGAAACTAGCACTGCTGCTGCTTTGCTTTCCTTTCTGCCCCCATCCTGAGGGCTCTCAGCATAGGGGATGCAGAGGATTCAAGGGCCCAGAGTTTTGCTTTGCCACCTGTAGCTCCTCCTGCTGCTGTCTGTCCAAGAAGGTATGAGATTATTGCTATGGGATGTTAGTTTGGGGTACCCTTTCCTAGAAATCACCAGAGAGAGAGAAGGTGGAGCTGTGATTTCCCGGGGTGTTAGCACTCCCCTTTTTCTACCCACTTACTAGAGCAGTGCTCTGTTCTGTGCCTTCTATTGCTTGCATCCAGCAGTGAGTGGAACAGCATAATTCTTAGAGGGCCTGGGTGCAGGAAAAAAACGTGCTGAGTGCAGTACAGAGAACTAAAAGAGAAGTATGTCTGTTTCAAGGAGCTGATAACCATTGCCTTAGTTGAAGATAGATAAATTGTTGCAGTAGTGCTCCATCAACCATTAGGAAAATGACTTGTTGGTTGTGCAAGGCTGGATGTTCTGTGTGCCCCAACTCCAGACAAGTTCGGTAAGTTCGGTTATTGAAGCTGGACTTTGGATAGTTTTTGACCTGAAGTATGTATCCTAAATGATTTATTCTTCCTGTAATTCATAAAACTTGGAACTAAGAAGAGATTGTTAAAGGGAGTGAATTTTGTGATTTTCTGATGTCTTGGGAGATGATAGATCTGAAGATGTAATTGTAAGTATGTGGCTGTTATGACAGGGAACATAGCCTTAATGTCACTGATCTGAGCAATCTGATGTCTCTGTTTATGCCTTAAGAAAATGTCACGTTTTCCTTTTAACTAACAGAAACGAATTAGAGCCACTGTTGTCAAGTGGCTACATGCAATGGAGTGTAGATGTTAACTCAAATTACAATCCTAGTGCTAGCTTTATATCAACAAAGGACATTCTCTCAACAAATCATCACTTCCTAAATGAAAAAAGCCATTTTTATGTACTGTGTGTGTACATGAGCTAATTAACAATAAAGCCTATGTAATGCAGGCAAATCCTTTCACAGCTGTTTTGCACCCTCACACAGTACGGCTTCGGTAGAATTTCACAGCCACTCCGACTAGATGGTGGGGAAGGGAAACCACCTCTAATAAACTGTTAATGTTCATTGCTTTTATGGAGCTCTGTTCCATTGCTTGGAGGAAAGCATTCCATATGCTCTCTATTTCTGTAGAATAATTATAGCCACTTCTGGAGGGGAAGAAGTGGAGAATCGCTGTATAGAGTAAGAGAAGAAATAGGCTCTATGGGCACTAACTAAGCAGCATCACTCAACTTGAATGATAAAAGATGCTGCTCTTGAGAAACTTCTAATATGGAGCTCTCTGCTGTATCAGAATGAAGTTGAAGAAACATTTTTAATTCCTTTTTAATTTCATATGTATGAGTAAGACTTGGAAACTGCTGTTTCTTGTCCCGTCTCTGTGGGTTGAATACAGCTT
This sequence comes from Pavo muticus, assembly GCA_016647715.1. Classification (NCBI taxonomy): domain Eukaryota; kingdom Metazoa; phylum Chordata; class Aves; order Galliformes; family Phasianidae; genus Pavo; species Pavo muticus. Next base: position 121,550 of record JACDJE010000146.1, on the reverse strand, counting down.
TCAAGTGATCCATTTGTGATAGACAGAGAAACCTCTAGTTTTGTGTGAGAATTGCTGCTAATGAACTGTTTTTAAACAGACCTTTGCTGTGGGCATGCTTACTGTCACAACAACATCTCACTGCCTGGAGCTTTGGGAGGAATATGTGTGAATCCCCCTTTGTGTCGGGGAGAGTGAAGGAACCAGAGGCAACTGTTGTAATGCACTTAAAATCCATTCTGTGTCTCCAGTAGTTTAAGGATCCTGTTGAGAGCGCACAGGATTGAATAAGGCAAGTTTTGTTGTTTGTTGTAATTGTTTTTACGAACAGTATAAGATGAGTGAAATGCTCTTGCTGTGTATCAAGATGGTTGCTGCTCACAGACCACGGTTCTCAGCAGCAGAGCTATTGTTTGATGGATATAAGTAATTTATTATTGCCTAGCAGTGCATGTCAGACAGAAATGCTACAGTGAAACTATACAAGCTGGCCTATCCTATTGATTTGTGGATATAGGAACGGCAGTCTTTATGGTATGGTGTATTCCAACCCTTGCACCTTATTCAGCTGGTGAGCTCTGAAAGAACTTTAGTGCAGTGCTCAGTCTTAAAAAGCAGACAGGTTTCTTGCAGAAATGTGTGGTGTGATGTGTATTTGGTCTGTTCAGGACACAGGGACATCATGAAATGCATAGTCTCTCTTATCCCTACGCTTCATGACATGCATTCATTAAATCCTACTCCTCTGTGGCTTCAGTATACAGTCCAGCTTGGTGAGCTGTGTGTAGGCAGCCCTACCTTAACAACAGGATTAATGGAGATATGGAAAATATGTATCATTAAGTGTGATAATTACCGAGCCTTGGAATTTTCTCAGGCGTTTAACTAAACCTGGTAGCATCTTTGAGGACGCTCCTCAATGAAGGCTATTTGCTTGTTATTTCTTTTGCATGTTATATTTCGCAGCTCACAGTAGTATTTGTAAATACATTTACAACAACAAAACCTTGTTCTAAAAACTGGGTAAATTATTGTTACTGCATCTTATGAGCAGGGGAAGTAAGAAGCAGGTAGACCAGGTACAACAGGTCTCTACTGAAAGGCAAGTGTTTGGGAAATTCCAAATAGAAAGTGGTTTGTTAGAATGGGAAATAGCACACAGCCCTGTTGCAGAGGTCACCACCTTTCTTATCAGCCCACACAAACCTTGTGTTGTGTGTCTGCACTGCTTTGGCTGTACAAATAATACAAGATGCAGTAGTAAAATGGTGTCGTGAAACAGTGACCTTATTATAGAGCAACGGTATATATCTCACATCTCTCCTGTGGGTTTCTTTTATGGCTTGAAATGAGAATTTAGTTTAGATTTAATGTTGTTATAAATTAATTATCCATTATTAAAAATACATTTATAGAGTTTGAGAAATATGCAAGATGTCGTGTTGTTTAAACCTCTCTGAATGGTTTCCTAATAATTCATTAATATTTAACATACAATAAATTAGAACTAAAGCTCATGGTCTTACTTCCAATCTACCTGCGTAATGCAGGATTTGTCACTCTTTCATATTTAGACAGTTCACGTGACAGATGTATTTCAGTTCAGAGTCTGACCGAGACTTAATTCTTTGCGTTCTGGCTTAATCACCATGACCCACATGGTGACAAATGAGCTGCAGTTCTTGCAGTAAATGGGGATCTCTTGGTTGGAGTTCCTTTGAACAGTACGTTGATGGCGCTGAATGTTTTTTTTTAAAGCATACGTACACTGAAAGTCAGTCTACTTAATTAGGTCTCTTCAGATCAAAGTTAGTGTCTTGGTGCAATCTACTGTAGAAAGGGGACAAAATTGGAGTTAGGAATAGATTTATTCATTTCTAGTATCTATAAAATCTTGCAGGATTTCTCCCCGTATGCACACTTTTCCATTGCCTATTTAAAATCACTTAAATATTTCTTTGAATGATTAAATGTAGAACATTTAATGCAGATAAGAGCTTGCATGTGAAGTCTGCAAATGATATTACCTTTTTTTCCCTTCTCTGTTTCTCAGTGAATTTGGCACAGCTTTTCCAGCTCTAGGTCAAAAGTAGTAACGATAAGACAGTTTATCTTCATTTGTTTTTGCGTAAATGGAAATTATGGTTTGGTATCTCAATCTTTTGATTTGGAAGGGACCTTAAAAGGCCTTCTAATCTAACGCCACTGCAGCAAACAGGAACATCTGCAGCTACATCAGGTTGCTCTGAGCACGGTCCGGCCTGACCTTGAATGTCTTCAGTGTTCCAGGTGGAGTCTCACCAGTGCAGAGTGGAGGGGCAGGATCACCTCCCTCACCCTGTTGGCAATGCTTCCATTGATGCCACTCACGATATGGTTGGCTTCCTGGGCTGTGGGGGCACGCTGCTGGCTCAGGTCTAGCTGCCATCCACCAGTACCCCCAGGTCCTTACAGGCAGGGCTACGTTCTATCCTTTCATCCCTCAGCTTGTTCTGATAGTAGTAGTTGTCATGACCCAGGTGCAAGATGTTGTGCTTAGCTTTGTTGAACCTCATGAGATTTGATAAGATGTTCTCCAGTTCTAGCTGTGTGTAGCCTGAAAACATAAATTGCTAAACTAATGGAACCAGGTCTAGCTAAGAAGCAATTGGCTAACATTTGTCCTAGCTAGCTGTGCTTGCTGTGGAAAGCAGTGTTACAGCAGATAATGTGCGACAGCATTATCACAAATAACTGCAGCTGTGCAGGAGTTTTACTCATGAGAGTAAATCAAGCCATCAGACCAAATTAATTGATCTTACTATAATTTTTTGCCTGTCATGCAGTTAAGTGATGTAATAGCGATGGTGTGGGTGAATGTCACATGAATTACCTGTATCTTTGAAACTCTTCATCTAAAAAGCCCAAATACCTGTGCTCAAATTGTAGTGAGAAGGAGAGATCTAGTAGCAAACTTATCTCCCATGCAACTTCCTCTTTCTGTTACTTCAGCTTACTTTGCATCTCTTCTGTAACGTAAACCTGCAAAGTATTTGGCTGCAGTGTTAATGGCATGTAGGTCTCTATGCTTCTTGTATAGGATTCTGGGCAGTGGTGTGGTTGAAGTGGTGTCTGTGTTGGCTGTGAAGCCTAGGACTGAGCCTGGCAAACCTGTTGAACTACTGCTGTAGTAGTAGGGTTCCAGTTGCAGGAAAGCTAAAATTGTAAGAGTGCTAAGGAAGTCTGCTAGTCCAAGCTTCTTTCTGACAGCAGGATTAACTATGACTAATGGGTGTTTGTGTGCAGAGAAAATGGGTTTTGATCACTGAAGTATCAAGACTTGAATTACAGAGAAAGAAAGGTTGAATCCTTTGGACACAGTAAGGTATCTAATGATAGAGTAGTTCTTGGAAGGACTCTGAGAAGCTTGTGTTTTAGGAAACTTCAGGAAGGGACATGTGGCAGAAGAACAGTATCAGGTTGGGATAGGATTGAGAACTGGTAAAAGGAAATGAGGCCAGTGATGTGGAGGAGGGGAAAAAAAGGAGAAAGGAAGATACCGAAAAGAACTCAGGATGGACTCGATCTCAAGAGGTCCCTTCTAGCCCCTACAGTTCTCTTATTCTGTGATGGAAATAAGGTTTAGCATTCTAATAGTAATGGTAGCTGATCCATATGGTGTATTTGGTGCTGTTTGTTGTGTTCCAGTCTTCCTTAAAGAAATGTGAAGGTTTCAGAAAATACCTCTTTCCCTGCCTTTCATGGTCCCTTGCAGGAAAGGAAGAAAAGAGTATTGCATTAAAAATGGACCACTAGCTGCTGATAAATGCAGTCTCAATCTCAGTAAGGATCATAGACAAAGTACAGATAGCAGAGACTATATCCTAGCTTCATAACAGTCCCAACACCTTGTAGCTAGTTTTTCCCATCTTTGTGGCAATGATACCCTCAGCACATAAATGACTTGGATGCAAGTTAGATTCAGTGCTGTTCCACTACTTCAGCTTTGTGCAAACTGTCTCTATTTGGATTTTTGGGATCAGCCAGCGGATCGGACTCCAGATGTCCAAATTCCATGCTTTGGGACATATGAGTCATCTTTTAACCAACAGACTTTGAAAATGAAGGAGCCCTTTTCCCTTACCAAGGAAATTTTAGTTAGAAAAATTACTAGGCTATAGTAGTGTGTATGTATTCCCTCTAGTTACTTTCATTAACTGTTTTACATGCCTCACTTCAACACTGTAAATACATACATTTTTAAGTGTGATGAGAGGCAATCCCTCTCCCTTCTCTCAGTTGTGGTGGGGAACCTGGAAGGGATGTTTGAACTTCATCTGTCCTGAGCACACACGGGCCTCAGAAGCTGTGGACTGTAAAATGCACAGAAGGTCAGCAGGGTTTGCTGTCTGCCAGAGGAGCTGGTATGTAGCTGTCTGTTCATGTGCACTTTTACCCTGTCTGCTAGGTGTGCTCCATTGAGAGCAGTTAACAGCTATTGGAATAGAAGTATTTTAATATTTGGATGAGGCAGTACCTGCAATAAGTTTTGGAATGTTGTAGCATACTGAAATTCAAGAGAAAGCAGAGCTGTTTTACTAAATCATGGTTGGCCATTATGTGGGCCATACTGTACTTCAAAATAACTGTAATAAAACAGCTGTTGCAGAGACTAGGTTATGCTGAGCCATATCCTTGCTATGGACACAAGCTGTTACTCTAATCGAGTCACATCTGTGACTATCAAGATGATAGGAGGTTGCTGTGTGTATAGAGACATGCAAAAAATCATCAGAACTGAGAACAGAAGCTGGGGGTCATATTCAAAGCTGAATTTTTTAGTTCTTTTTACTTATTTTTTCTTTTGAGTGTCCTGTAGGGTCACTGCTGGTAATGTGATGACTAGAATTAAGAGGAGTTCAAGGATTCACTTAATTCTCTCTTTTCCGTTTGGTAGTGTAAGATCTACAGGGGAGGACTGATGTGTTACAGATACAGACTTGAGGGGCTCGTCCAGGTATAGGGATGATCCTGCATAAGCTTTGCATCAAAAAGGGGATCTCAGTTTTTCTACCTTTTTTTTCCTCATAATCAAATGACATTTCCTAACAATTGATATAATTTATGTAAGGCATTTAAACAGATGTGACGGTACCCTTGTAATATTATAGTGATAAATCACAGAATGGCCCAGGTTGAAAGGGACCTCAAGGACCATGAAGCTCCAAGCCCGTCCCCAACCTCCACATTTAATACTAGACCAGGCTGCCCAGGGCCCCATCCAACCTGGCCTTGAACACCTCCAGGGACGAGGCATCCACAGCCTCTCTGAGCAGCTGTTCCAGCACCTCACCATTCTCTTAATAAAGAACTTTTCCCTGATATCCAACCTAAATCTTTTCTCCTTCAACTTAAAAATCGTTCCCCTTGTCCTGCCAGAAATGCTCAGAAACAAATTCCTTATGCCCTGATCTTTATCAATTTTGATTTTGCTTGGTACTTAAAGGCCTTGGCCACATTTACTCCATCCTATGCTCTACAAAGATGAGTTATACGTATTTAGAAACTCTCACGAGGAGAAGCAAAAATGGATGTTCCAGTTAACAGCATTGTGGTCTTTTGGAGGCACTTATTCCTCCAGGATTAGCAAGCATTTATGCTAGTGTGGAATGAAGTATTAACATGTTTCAGGCTTTGAAGGTGAGAGTCTTAATCCTCTATACAAGCGCATTATATGGGGGCAGTTTTCCAAATGCTGTTAAAATGGAACCTAAAAATCGTCTGTTTCCTCTGACTTGGATCTCAAATACAGGTCCCAAAGATGATTTAATGCCACCCCTTGTTAAAAAGAGCTCAGCTGAAACCCATGCAAGCTCTGCGTTTATCACAAAACACATGATTGGATATGACAAGGTACTTGAATATCAGGAACGGGGTGTGACAGTTCTGTTCTCATCAGTTTATCATGTCCCATTTTGGATGCCTTTTTTCCCTTCTCTGCCAGTGTCCAGTGCTGAACTTGTTAATACCTTAGGCTGACTGCTTGCTGATGTGAAGAGGCTTGCTCACCTTAGCCAGATTGCGCATAGGACTTCAGGTGCAGAGCTGGGGCAGGAATGGGAATTGGGGCTGTCCTCATGCGCGTGCTGAGAAGCATGAGTCAGAAGGATTTCGGAGAGTGGCAGCCTGTGACAGAATCTCAGGCTTCATCCCCAGTGCAGTCCTTGAAAGTTCATTGCTGTGAAATATTCCTGGAGCTTGTGCAAGAAAGCACTGTCCCATTTGATTCAAAGCTGGAACAGGAAAGAGCCTACTGTTCACAACCACTCAGACACTGACTGAAACTGTGCAGTGCTGCTTAAGTCTGCTGAAAGACTGGGAAACCAGCCTTTTCTGACAAAGAGCGATCAAAAGAGACGGTTACACTGAGACTGAGGCATATTCAAAAGGGAAGTGATTTGTGAAGTAAAAAGGAAAGGCACAGGGCTGAGAGAAGTTCGTCTAGCGTCTCCTTAAAGGGAGGCAGGCCTCCTCTGCAGTCCTAGGGGAAGATTTCATGTAGTTGTGCATGGGTTTCAGCATTTTGTATACTGAATGGCTCAATACAGATAATGCTTTACTGATGGGTTTTGGAATATATAGCGGGTACCAAAATGTTACAGTGATGAAAGCATTATAGAATCTGCCGTGACTGTCTGTGGTCAGTGTCAGCGGTCAGTTGTATCGGTATAGAATCTGCTGTGACTGTCTTTGGTCAGTGTCAGCGGTCAGTTGTATCGGTATAGAATCTGCTGTGACTGTCTGTGGTCAGTGTCAGCGGTCAGTTGTATCAGTATAGAATCTGCTGTGACTGTCTGTGGCCAGTGTCAGTGGTCAATTTTATGCTAGGAGGTACACTTGCTGTGTTACCCAGCCCCATTCAAGTTTTGGTTGCCTACTGATTTAATACAAACGCTACGTTGTATTTCTCCAGCTCCCCAAGCCTCAGACTGCTGCAGTGTGGTGCTCATGAGCACAAATCAGTGCTGCCAGACAAAGTGGTCTCTTAGCATATAATGTCCTGCAGCAGAATGCGCTTTGTGGCTCTATTTGAGAAAAGCATGTGTTCTAATTAATAATTTCTCATACACAAATAATTGTAGAGCCTGTTGACTCCAGCAGGTTGCAGAGAAGGCTGTGTGCTGCGGGTTAAGTTCATTGCCTCTAACAGGAATGTTTTATGCAGAGAGAGGCTCTTTGAGCTAACATTGATAGGTTTGGTTTCAGAGCAGTCTGTCAGCACCTGTGGCTATTACTGAGCTGATTTTCTTTATTTGAAGCAAAATATTAATCTTTGCAAAGAAAACAAGAAATATGATAAGTTTATAAGGATGATTATTCTTTTGCTTGATGAACTGGCTTCACCTGCGAGTCTCATCCAGAGGATTTTAGTGGCTTTCTGTCACAGATGAATCAATCCCCATTACGCGAGGCCTGACTTGGAATATTTTACAAGGAATGTTAATCCGTTTACCTAAAGCACAAGCCTCAAAACAAAGTCACCGTGCAAGCTTTTAACGAGCGTTCCTTCCTCATGCTGTGGCAGAAGAGAAAAATCTCAGCCTTAAAATATCAGGGGCACAACAGATATCAGATGGACTTTGAGTTTTATGGGGTGAGCAACCCATGAAAGCCTCGGTATTGATGCTGTAGGTAGTGGCATTTCAGTATTTATTCCCAATCAGCTGTATGAACGGGGAGTTAAAACAGATTTCTTAGTAATTTATGGCAAAAATAAGAGAAACATCATTGTTCTCCTAAATTATTTAAATCACTGCTCAGTTTTGATGCATCATAATAGCACTGTTGCTTTCAACAGCACCTCTTGATCAGTGTGACATTGTTCTGCTCATGGCTGAGAACTCTGCCTCTCATTTGGTGGAGATGGTGAAAAGCTTTGGGCGCACGGTTTGAGTCGCATAGCAACGTGCTAAGGTACTTGCTTAACTGCAGGATGGGCAGAGTGGGACCTACCGTGTAGTGCTCAAGTTGCATGTTGAAAAGTCATGGCTAAAACTACCTGCCACCAAAGTTCTAAGTAAAGCGAGGTGACAGCATGATGGAATGCGGTTTGCCTGTATCTGGATTTAAATGTGAAACTGGTAGGCATTGTGAGATCAGTTGTCAGTTACAATTTGTGATTATGTGTGATAAAAGCCAATCTGAGCATAAAGGTGACATTGCTCAGTGTTTAAACATCCTCAGATTAGGTGGAGAAAGGGAGAAGGGACTCTTGTACAAAGCAGAGCACATTGTAATGTGAATAATCCTAGCTGAACTCTTCCTGCTCTGGGGAGCACTGTTCTGTGAGTACCAGGTGCTTGGAGCTGTGGATGTAGAGGCTGCCAGGGGAGTGCTGCACAGCAGAGAGAAGCTATTAGGCATACTCAAATTTGCTTCCCACCTTGGCTGTTTATTTTGTGTAGTTTAAATGCCAAGATTATCATTCCAGGATTAACAAAATCCCTTGGATCTCTGAAAATGCATGTTGTAAGGTGACCAAATTCCCCTCTTAGGGAAGGGATGAGGAATGCAGAAAGTGAATTGTCCATCTCAAAGAAGAACACCTTAGAAGAAAGAAAATGGAGTTAGATAAAATCTGGAGCAGTAGAAGGCTGGGAAATGTTGAGGCAGGAACCGGAAAGCTTGGTTTCAAAGCTCAGTTTATTTATGTATTGTATTAGGTGGGTTAATGCCAAAGATGCGAAAACAGGTGTTTTCTCAGCTTTACTCTATGGACTACAGCACTACTGCCTTGCCCTTCTGCGTTGTTCTCCAGTCTAGAGTAGAAGTAGACTCTCTTAGTCTAGAGTGAGTAAACCACATACTCACTGAGGTCAGTAATTAGGCTTTATACCTGACTCTCAGAGCACTGTGGGGATTGCAAATATGTTGATGTTTTGGCATAGATGTAAATATACAGGCCTACTCTCTTGAGCATCCTTGTCCATCTTGAAACACTGACTTTGAACTTGTCGTCTCAAATTTAGCGGGCAGGACTGGGTAAACTCTATATACATTTTAAAAGGAAAATATTTCTCCTAAGGGAACATTAGAATCTTACTTTCAGCTTTTAGCCCCTTACACACAGTTTACAGTTGAGAAGGCAGGGTTTTTCACGTGTAGTGCTTTTTTTTTCTCTCTGCCTACCTCCCCTTTCTGGTCATTAATTGAGTATTCTGTCTTCAGCTGAGGGAGGGGTGACGGATAGCAAATTAATTACGTGGGATTGAATTATGATTCAGAGCCATATTTCTTGCACTACAGAGTCTATTTTGATGAGCATAAAAGTTCAGAAACGCCTAGTAGAGAATTTTTTACACCCTCTGGAGTAGGTTTTCGGTGTGTAAAGGAAAATAGTGGCTGTGTCAGCAGTTTCCTGGTGGTGGGCTTGTAGTGGAGCTGTAAGAAACATGAGCTAGAGTCGACCTCTGGCTGTCCATCCTTATGCTGGATAGGTAGGAGTGACATAAAGCCGCTCTCCATCCTTGAGCTTAGCCTTTCTGAGCCCTAGCAGAGACATGGGTCCTCTGTGCTTTTAGTGGTGACTTTACCAAAATCTCTCTGAAGACAGCTTTTTTTGTCACAGCATTAACATTGCTGCTGTTAATTTTGGTGAAAGTATTTTTAAGCAGAAAGTAGTCTGTAATGGATAGATGCATTCTCAGAGGTGGTTGTGGGCTAGTAATGTACCAGTAATGTAAACGGATTACATCCTTCATGCCACTAGAGATAAAGACCTCTGCGCATGTCCAGCAGTATGTGAAGCTGAACTGATGGTTTGGTGCACATGCTGGAAAAAAGAAAAGAGATGGGATTAAAAACCAAAAACAGAATGGGGAAAAAAGGTGAAGACTTGAAACCTATATCTCTGATCAGTAACACCTTGCAGGGGTCTGCGTTAAACAACCTTAACAGTTAACTAAAGTAAACAGCATTTTAATGAAATTCAGCTGAGTATTAAATTTGAGATAACTGCACACAAGAACACCAGAAAGATTGCACAGTTGAAGGTGTAAGCAGAATAGATAAAAAGCAAACTCAGCCTAATGAACCTAAGTCAAAGTAACCCAAATGAAGTGGGTGACAAAATAACTCAGGTGCTTAGGAAACAATCTCACTGTTGTTTCCAACCACATACAGATGTGATACTGACTTGCACTGATGATACCAGAAAGCACTGAAGCCAATGGCTCATCGTTTGCCAGTGTGTCGAATGAAACTCATTACTGCTGTTGTCTTTGGGGCTTAGCTTTGTGTTGGCAAGGCAAGGAGAAGCTGCTTGGTATACAGCTGCATCCATTTAGGTCTGTGATGTTTCTGTGTGTCAAGATTTTTATGTAAGGATGTTTGGTCTATCAGTGAGGCAGCTAAAAGGTAAAAAGAAAAAAAGAAAAAACAACCTTTTTTCAGTTCTTCAGCATTTAAAAACATTTCTTCTCATATGCCATAGTATTCCTGTTTTGTGGCCTTTTTAAGCTTAATAGCATATTTAGATTGTAGCTCCTGAAAATTTGGATCTAATAAACAGTGCATGTTTTGTTTTAGTGACTAAAGTTTGGTTTGGTGATCTTTATAAGTGCTTTTTTTCAATTCACTGTTAAAAATGATGATTTCCTTTCAAAATCAGTGAGAGTTGATATGATGGATGTCTCCTTGAGAAGTGATTACTTATGGACTATCATTCAAATATTGTTTGGACCACTTTAAGCATATATAGTGTCATAAACTTGATATCAGCAGTTGTTATGATGGTTACTAATATGCATTTCAAAGTCAAGAGATCTTGTTTTGTCAGTCTTTGGTTTGGAGGTGGTTAAAAACTCTGTGGTTGTTCATATATCATTGTAAAAAATATCTTTCTGCTTCAGAGCATTAGTGCTATCTGCACAGAAGTCTTTTGATGGCTAGTTCAGACGTGGGCTTCAAAATAGTATGTAGTGGTAATGTAGGTGTATCTTTAATATAGCAAGCCAGGTTAGACAGCACTGCATCCCACTGCTTGGCTTTGTGGTATGGTGTAAAGGAACAACAAGGGATCAGATAAATCAATTTAGTGTTTCTGTTGGAGACATTAAAATTTTCAGTACCTGTGTGCTACTTTTATTTTATGAAGCCATGATGTATCTTCCGCTTTGATTCAGACATAATGGAGGAGACTATTAAACCAAAGCAATGATACTTCTACAATCTTGGCAATTGTTAACCTATTTCCTGTAGTAAACAGGACACGATTTCTGCACCATTCTACTCTGCAGTTGTCATGCTGTCTCTTTTTACCAATCTTTTCAGCTACTCTGCAGCCAGCGCTGTTGGGATGTTAAACACTGTGAGTGTTTAACTAAGTTGCTGGCATTCTGTGGGAACACCTAATTTAAGATGCTGGTATGAAGGCTTCTATCCACCCTATAGAGACAGAGAAAACTAAGTGAGGGCAGAAGTTGCTTCGACTTGTTCTTTGGGAGGAGCTTGTTTCACTGCACTTACCATGTGGGAGATTGCAGGGATAGCGGGGGACAGCGCTACTTTCTTATGCAAAAGCTGACTGTAGTTTGGTACTGTTCACAGGAGACTTTTTGGCTCCCACAAAACAGTCTTCTGTTCAGGGTTTTGACTTTGCTGGGAAGAGGTAACAGAACCATATGGGTGCAACTGTAAAAACCCTCACCAGAATATTCATGTGGAGTAGTAATGAACTAAGAGTGTCTCGAGGGTGTGTGGTACTAGTAATGAATTACTTTGTTGAAACATGAATGTCCTCTACTTGAGCAAGGCTTGCATGTGTGTGATGCCTCCAGGTTTCTCTGACACAGCATTTTTGAAGTTTTTCCTCCCTTCTCTAAACTCAGGAAGATGCATCATGTTGGTAGTGTAGGCAATTTTTATTCTCCCTCTCACTGCCCCATCCTGTGAGTTAATGTAGCTGGAGCCAAAGAGTAAGTTCAGGTAAACAAACCTCTTGCAGGAAAACTGCAAGTATCTGTATCCTCATTTTGCCATTGCAGGTTTGCGTTTGCCATCAAAGTGCATGTTGTGTCTCCTTGTCCACACAACTTTTCACATGTGCATGGCAGTTTGAAAAAAGTGAAATTGTTTTATTGACAGAAATCAAGACAAGTTATTAATACGTTTCCCCTGATTTTATATTTGGTCCAACTAAGAAACCGTCACACGACGGTAAGCTTTCCAAGTGATTGTGTTTTGTGTACCCAGTCATTCTCTGGTCTGTCACCCCACCTAACAACGAAGTCTCTGATTCTGATTGCTAGAACCCCTTTGATTGCTGCGGGAGTTATTGGCGGCCTCTTCATCATCGTCATCATGGGCCTGACGTTTGCTGTGTATGTTCGACGAAAGAGCATTAAAAAGAAGAGAGCGTTGCGGAGGTTCCTGGAGACTGAGGTGAGGGTGGAGGTAGTGAAGGAGGCACTCTAGGAAGTATTTTTAAGCATAACATTTAGTCTTTATTTGTCGGTTACAGCAGAAGTGATTACTGCTGTCTCCACGCTCCTGTGCTTTGAAACACGTTTGATTATGATGTTAAATCTGCAAGAGAGATAATCAGTCTTGAAAAAATAGTTCCGTACTGATACTTCAATAAGGCTTTTTAAAAAGTGCTGTTTCCTGTTCTTTTGTGAGGATCCTGCTCCTGCTTACTTCCACTCTAGAGCTTGACAAAAGGATTTATGCATCCCCAATCTGTTTTCCTAAATACCTTTATACTGGCTAGAATTTGTGTTGCTTGTTGAATACTGTTCAGGTTTATAGAAAGCTTAACTTAATGCTTTTAGGTATATTAACCTTGCCATCATACCAGCCTGCACTTAATCAGTAGTGGTTTTAAGCAGATAGTCTTCATTGTACTGGCTTTGACAATAGTTCCTGTTCTTCATTTGGTCAGATAAAGGCTGTGGCTGGTGGTGTTCCTCCTGAGGGACTAAGGTCTTAATAGAAGTAGTAGTAGAAGGTCTTAGTATGTGGGGAGGCTATTGTCTTGCCTGTGAAATGAAAGATCAAATCAGGAGTATCCTGAAATAAACACACACAGCTACTGCTCCCTTCTCTATTTCTAGCTGGAGGTTATAATAAACCTATCTTTCTCTTTGTCATTCTCAGTAAAGCTCTATAAGTATATTTTTAAAACCCACAATACTGCTTCTTGCTGCCATTCGTGTGCTGATGGTCTACAAGACATACATACAGAAGAAGGCTTCCAGTCTGGTTTTCTTTAATAGGGAACCTTCTTTCTTTCACCACATTAATACTGAGCATCTAAACAGGAATTAAGAATTATTCTTTTAAAAGCGCAGCTCACGCTATTTCTGTGATAACCTGTCTTGTTGCTGTTTGGTTTTCCGAAGTAATTTCCAAGTAATTTCCAACTATTGGTGTTCGAACTTGAACTAAAAAAGTCTGGTCAGCTGGTAGGTAGTCCACGATGCTCAAAGAGCCATAGCAGGAGTTCTGAAACCATGGAGCAGTTAGCCTTGTAAACAGACAACTCTGAAATACTGCAGTGGTGCGAATCCCATTTGAGTAGGAGTAGCCCTGAATTATTTCTCTCATCCTGTAAAGGAGCAGGCTGTTTTTCATTGTTTAGAGTATTGTCCTTTTCACTTATTTTTTAATTTATTTTTAAAGAACCATTGCTTTTCTGGCAACCGTGGGAGAGTATTGATTTCTAAAGTCATGTTTAGCAGAATGCCCGACTGTGGTTTATTTATAAAGTTTCTTGGGACATGATTGTCATCTTAAACAAATTGCTTAATTCTGCCTTCTTTTTGCAGCAAATTAATGGCTGTTAAAAATGGCCTCCTTTAAGCTGCTTTCTCCTTAAACTTGTCCTCCTATACGGTATAGTAGCAGAAGTTGAGAAGAATAGTCCCTTCTCCAAAACAGAATAAGAATACGATGAGCCATTAAGTCAGGGTTATTTAAAAGAAATACGACTAACTTAAGAGGCACTAAAATGGTCAAAAATATAACGTGGTCCACTGATAATAAATGCTGTATTTCTGTCATGTAGAAAATATTTATACTGCCTCCATTAGCAGAAGTCCTTGGGTGCGTTACTGTGACACCAATTTTATTTCCAGTTTGTAATTCCATTGTGCAATTCCTGGTGGAAATGATTACATGTTAAGTGAGGATTTTTTTCATACTATTGCTCAGCATTTGAGAATTGCTCAGCAATTCTTAGCATTTGACAGTTTTCTTTAAAAGTGAGAGATAACTCTAGGAGTTGTTAGACCAGCAGTCTCTACAGTCTTATTCCAGTGTTTAACTGGATTGATTGTTTCCACTATAAATTTATTATGGATTTTAACACTTTCAAATACTTAACACTATTGGACTTCACTTTGTAGCTTGTGGAACCCTTGACTCCAAGTGGTACGGCACCCAACCAAGCTCAGCTTCGTATCCTGAAGGAAACTGAGCTGAAACGAGTGAAGGTTCTTGGCTCTGGAGCCTTTGGAACAGTATACAAGGTAAGAGTCTTCTCTACGCAGCAGTGACTAGCCTCATTTAACTTGTGAACAGTCAAGTTCTGACCTCATTGCTGGTGATACTAGTGGGAGTTTTGCAGTAGCTTCAGTGAGTTTATCATCAGATTCTAGAATAAAATAACCCAGTATTTTGTTTAATTGTGTGGGAGTCAATAGGTAGTGAAAAAATGTGCATCTTTGATGTGCTTACATCATTCGATTTAAAGGCAGCTGTCGATGACAATACCAAGAGGATCTAAGGACATTTGCTGGCATACAACCATCCACTTACATAAGGGTTTAGTTTTGATGTAAGAAATAGTTTTGTGAGACTTCTTTTTTTTTTTGCTTTTAATAGCTTATTTTGTTTATTTTCAGTTTCGATGTTCAGAATTGTGTGACAAAATAGATCAAAAAGAAATGTAACTGAGTGCAATTTTTATGATTATTGTCTTACTAGTCTTCTGTCACTTTGCCTTCTCTTTCTAGGGTATTTGGGTCCCCGAAGGAGAAACTGTTAAGATTCCTGTGGCCATTAAGATCCTTAATGAGACCACTGGTCCCAAAGCCAACGTGGAGTTTATGGATGTAAGTCGCTTTGAGTCTTGGGGGGGATCTTTCTTCAGTCCACAGAGGTTGTGAAGAGTAATTTCTGCCAGTTGTTTTTCTTAAATAGCAGAAGGAGGTTTTTTCACAGGACTGATATCATGCTGATGTTTAGCATGTGCTACACCATGATGGCCTACACACAAAAGCAGCTGAGTTTTAATAAGGATAAGTCCTTCTGTTAGTCCTTGATGAGCTGTCTCTGTGTTAATGCATTCTCTATGGTAGCAATGCTGTCAAACAATAAACACCAAACAAGGTTACACCTCAGCTGGGGGTAGATCAGTGCTGCTTCTCTGAAGTAGAAGAGCTGGACTAATCAGTACAGGGCAGTACCATCTGCCCTGGTCAGATTACTGCTTGCAGATAACAGTATTCTGGAACCCTAAGGATGTGGTAACATCAGTGCCAAGGGGGCAAAGGGCTGGGTTTTGCGACTTGCAGATGTCATGGACCTCAAGATGTCTGGAGTTCGCTTACACATGGTCATTCCATCACTGGAAGGCTCATCACTCCTCTGTCTCGTGCCAGCAATTTTCCATTTCTATGGCAGAGTATAGAGATCAGAGAAGGAGTTGTGGGGGAGCATCTTGCCACGTATGCAATTCTTCCCTGGTGTAGAACTCACAGGAACAGAAACTTAACTCTCTTCTCCTTCAGTTTCCCTGAGAACTTAGCACTGAGTCTGGGGGCAGTCAGCAGCAGTAAAACATAACAGGGAGGAAAAAAGAAAATATGCCCAATTTTAAAATTCCTTTGGCTTTGCTAGTCTAAAATACTGTTAATAAACGGTCAAGATCATCATTTTTATGGATGTTCTTTTGCTTTGTGTCAAGATTGAGCCGTATTGACACTGAATGTTTGTGTCCAAATCAGAGGCAGTATTTTGACAAATAATAGCAATTTGCATTTTTTTGTAAAACTCTCCTGTGGACTTGAAAATTACATAGGACTTGTAAATTCTGAAGGTCTGTTTGGTGTGCAGCCTTAATTTGATAAGCATTAATGAGACTATAAACCATAAGGAGTAGATTACATAATGGAAGTACCATCTCCTACATCTAGAAATTAATAACAATGTACAGTTACAGCTCTAGCTGTTTCAAGCAAATGATCACAAGTTCTCACGCTGGAACTAAAGCTGTGTGTAGACCAAGGTGCTTTGTATGCTTTTTTTAACGAGCACTGCACCTGCACGTTTATGTTTGATGACATTTAATAATCATTGTGTACAAACAAAAAATGGGCTCTGTTTGGATGAAATGAATTGCACTAAAGGGATAAAGAGGATTAGATGTTGGCTTAAAGGACAAAATAATGGTCAATGGCAAAGCTCCAAAAAGAGGAGATCTGGTGTTCAGTGGTCCATTGAAGTGAATGCCTAGGGAGTGGAAGGCTACTGTATGCAAGCTGCATGTGTGCCGTTTGATGTCAGCAGACACTGACGCAGATTCCATTCTCAAGTAGACAGAATTAATATTGCCATATGAAAGTCACTGGAAGTGTACAGTTGGTACCAGATGAGGAGCTGACCTTTTGATAGAGAAATAATAGTAATTGCTGCTTCCTTGATATCGATTAACCTTGGAGCACATTACAAAGAATGTGTAAGATCCTCGTTAAAAGACCAGGTCGGTTGATTGAGGTTTCATAGCTCAGCATCATCAGGTGACTTAATTCACTGGACCTCTTTTCCTCCAATGTATGCATCTGATGAAAGGCTCAGAAATGGAGAAATTTTCTTGGGTACTGTAGAGCTTTTAACCATGTAGCGTGCAGCCACACTAGGAGAGGTTTCTCCTTAACGTTCTCTTGTGAGCCTCTGATCTAGTAGTAATCAGGTGGGGGAATGGTGTGGGTTATTGTGAGTCCTAAAGGTCATTAATAACCTGAAGGTTACTTTTAATCATAGCTAAAAAGAATGAGACCCCATCATCAGCTGATAGAATTAACAATGAGAAGGACTAAGATACTGTGTATCCGTGCTGCATTGGAGATGTGTGCAGTGGTCTGTAATATTCCTTGCTGTACAAAATTGATGGGAAGGCAGACAGAATTTCCCTCTTCTGAAATAATTTTTCATGCAGTAGTACAGAAGTTCCTGCCATCCTTGCCTCCTAACTCAGCCATCTATTTCCTGAAACAGCTGGCATTTTAATAGATAACTTATGTAAATGAAGAGCCAAGGAATTGGTTATGGTTTTAATGTGACCCCTGCTTTCTGTCCCGGAAGGGATATAATTTTATACTGATAAGCTATTATGAGCAGATATTCTTCAATGGAAGATACGTAAGTGAAGTTGTAGTAGGAAGCCATTTTATTCCTCCTCACTCTGAGGCTTTGGTCAGTGTAACTGTGCTCGATGAAATTATCTGTTAACATTATCTACTGGGAAAATGTATGAGTAAGTGTGAGAGCACAAGCCATCAGTTGTGCTTTCAGTAAGAAGAGTTGTTGTGAATGGCCTTTGTCAAAGCAGTTACTTTTTAAGTTACATAGGAGCTAACTGCCATTGGGAGCGTAATGGACATTGACTTCAGTGAAGGGTCTGACAACGATTTCAATGGGAAGGGGAGGTTAATAGGAAGGAGGTATCATGAGTTATCCACTTGACTTTCCTTTCTTTTGAACTTGTCAAGTACACGTGTGCTTTTGTTGGCAACTCTTACTCAGCTGTGTGTCCTTGTATGTGCAAGTAAAGCTCAGTGTTCCCTTTAGAGAGGCTGTGGGAGATGTAAAGCCTCTTGCAAACACCGGTTTGTGTACACAGAGGGTACTTGGAACACTTTGCTGTCTGCAGCAATAGCTGGTAGAGACGGCAGTGGCATGTTCCATTGGCTCTGCTTGAAACTATTGATGTTGGCAGAATGTGAGTCTTGAAGTGTTCCGAGATCCTACTAAATGTTATGCTGAAAGTAAAGAACAACAATTTGGCTGCTGGGCTGTCATTTCAGCACCTTGAACATCCTCTAATGGATCAGTAATGACTATAATGATAAAATGTATGGTGTTAGCACCTCCTATAGCCAAACACCTCCCACCAGGGGATGATGAATTGGCTGTCATCAAAAACTACGTTCCCTATTTGGTATTTTTCTTCAGGGAATGGCAGCAGAGTCTATTTTCTGTGTTTTTTCTTCAAATCCCTAACTACCTTTCTTTAACACTGCTCCCTGCTTTCTTATATAGTTGTTTTTTCTCTATGGTAGTTCTGTCAGTCATGAGGCAAGCCCAAGTCTACTGCATATCCCAAACTGCCTTCTCCAGGGGAGCAGCAGAATGTACATGTGGACTAAGAGAAGAATGTTTTTTTTTTAATACTCAAAAGAGGTACTATTCCTTCTGAAGTTCAAATTGGTGGTCATTTATCTCTGGAATAATTTCGAAGACTAAAGGATATGCCCTTAGGCATTGAAATGGTTTGATGCTTGGGGTGTTTTCACCTCCCTGCTAGGCTCACCGCGCCTCATGGTCCCCAGAAAGGCCCTGGAATCTGAACTCTGACTACAAGCATGTTTGCTGCTGCTTGTGGGTCTGGCAGAGGAGCTGCCACTGGCTGCTGGCATCCTGGGAAGGGTCCTTCCCCTCACCCCAAGGCTGGCAGCTGTAAGAAAAGATGAGGCTGTTGGGCAGGTAGGAGAAGGCTTATTATGAGAAAAGTCAAATAAGCAGCTGAGAGGCTACTTGATAATTGATCAGGGACTTGTCATTTCACTTGTGAAAACAATTTCCCCTCCTCAACCTCTAATTATTTGGCTGTTACGATTGTCTGGTAAGTCAAGTAGCCTGATCAGATGGTTTAACATCAGACCAAATGCTCAGCAAATAATGTCATACATTCCAGAGACGCACCGCAATTGGAAAGTGTACCAAGCTATCTTTGAAGCTAAAAAACATCTTAAAATGATTGTGTCTTAGGGGAACAGACGATTGATGAGAGCCTTTCCTTCCTAGCCCTCTAAGCTCAGTGCTTTCAGGAAGTAATCTTGTGAGCTCTGATTCTGTCCAGGGTTTTGATCCACTTACAAATTTAATCTATCCTCACTGAACTTAAATGCTCCATTATCTGTTAGAAAATAATTAGAGGCTGCAAGCACACGCCTGCATACACAGAGTTCCTTGGAAGTCCCTGAGCTCATTGAGATGAAGACAGTTTGACTGATGGTGGTCAGCTGATGCTGGTCAGAAGCTAATAATAGAAGGCAGTGCTGCTTAGCTAGGTGGGAAAGTTAACTTGGGAGAAATTAAGCTGAAAGGTTTGGGATTTATGTTTGGAAATAAATTTCCCGTTCTCATTTGTTTCCTGGTAAGAGAGCTTCAAAGGCAGTTGGTTTCTTTTATGGTTTTATAATTAAGATCTAGGGGGATTCTTGACTTTTCCTAGGCTTAATGTAGTTCCCTGCCATCTCTAGTAGCAGTATTCATTGAGCAGGAGAGCATTTGTCAAGCAAACTTTTAAGGTAATGAGTGACAGTGACCTCCACCAGGCATACGGTGAACAAATCAAAGCTGTCTGTATGTAGGGGGCTGATACGCACATCCTTCACTCCATCGCATTTGTATGTCTGTTTAATTAACTAAATGAGCAAAGCGGTCAGTCTTCATGCACTGCAGAAAGATAAACTTTTCCTCAATTGTGAGCCCCTCTTACGTATCAAGACAAGTAAGACAAGTGCTGAAGACAGACCGAACTTAGGTTTGGTTCAGAGATTTCAAGGGAAAAAAAAATTGTTCCTCAAGGAGGGTTTATTCTCCTGTTTGGCCTGAAACCAGGAGGGATCTGGATAGGTCTGGTTATTTCCTTGTTTCTCTAGTTGTGTCTGGAGGCCACGGTGGAAAGTACAGCCAGCTAGTCTTGTGAATAGGGTGAGAGAGGACTTCTCTTGTTTCCACTATTTCTAGTGGACATAGAAAGGTCTTAAGCTAGAGATACAGGTACCTTTTCTCTGAGGGTCCTTCTAAGATCTTGCCTTTTATTATGAGTGTAGGGGTGACAGCAGAAAGATTTTGACCTGTCCATTGACTTAAGCTTAATTCCCTTGTGCTGCCTAGAAATGCATTTGAGCTGGATCTGAAAAAGTCTGAAAGTCTGAAAAAGGCAGCGCTGCTATCAGAGGTTGAGTGGTATGTGCAGGCACTTCATAGTCCTTCCACTGACTGCAGGGCTGCTTGGGAAATAGCACTGAGTTAATCCTGAACCTCGGTTTAAAGGTCAGCTTTAGGATCAAATGAAATCCTGTATGGCAGCAGTGAGATGTTTTCCCTTATCCTCCTCTTCTGTCATTTATGTAAACACTCTTCTTTCCAACTGGCATAAAGGGTCCCTGTAAGAATAGCAGCTAAAGAACAGCGGTGTTGCTGCATTTGCCTGGTAGTGCTTCAGCTGTGATTCAAACAGGTTTTCTTTCCATCATGTTAAGTTGCTGTGGATGGGAGACTAAGGGGTGACCTAACTCATCTGATTGTAGATTCCCTTTTGTTCACTCTTCACTCTTCCTCCCACTTATGCACGCTGTAAGTGTAGCCACTTAGGAGGGGAACCTGCC
The DNA here is from genome assembly GCA_016647715.1 of Pavo muticus. Lineage (NCBI taxonomy): Eukaryota > Metazoa > Chordata > Aves > Galliformes > Phasianidae > Pavo > Pavo muticus. The sequence continues at coordinate 100,914 of JACDJE010000146.1, read as the reverse complement.
TGCCTGTCAGTTCCAGGCACAGAAGCTCACTGTGATTGCAGTTACAATTTCCAGCTTGTCCGGAGATGCCAGAAATCAAGCTGTCCTTGAGAACTCTGCATACCGTGTGCAGGCCCCGAGAGTGATCAGCCGCTATGGAAGCTGGGAATCTGATCACTCCTGAAGGTTAACTGCTTTTAGTCCTTGGAAAATGAACTGTTTCAAGGACACGTTCGCTGTTATTTCCAACAGAAGTAGTCATTCTCTTAAATATTTACTTCAGTAATTTTTCTTTGCATAGTATGCATGTGTCTGTGGGGGTGTGTGTTCACTTGCCATATACAAGAGCATGTGTCAGTACAGAGAAAAGATGGAGCCTAAGCACAGGCAGACAAGCCAGGCTATTTGGAATTGATCCTGCTGGCGTAACACCGTAACTGAGAAATACAGTGAGGGAAGGAGAGTGTTAAGGCCTTGACACTGCTGCCCAGAAAGCTGTGGGTGCCCTATCCCTTGAGATGTTCAAGGCCAGGTTGGATGTGCCCTGGGCAGCCTGAGCTGCTAGGGGCATCCTGAGCTGGTGGGGGCAGCCCTGCCCTTGGCATGGGGGTTGCAACTGGGTGGTCTCAGAGGTCCTTCCAGCCTAAGCCATTCTGTGATTCTGTTTCCTGGAAATCCTGTACAAGTTGGGTAAATCTGGGAACAGGGAGAAAATAAGGAGTGTTAGTTTAGTTTTTTCTCTAGAAAATAATTGTAGATTAAATTGAACTACTAAAACTTGTCATTGAATACAAGTAATAGTACTGGTTACAAAGGCCATGCATTTGAAGGCAATGGTTTGTACTGATCTATTAAACTTCATTTTAATAGGTATGAGGTACACAGCAACATGGTTGATACCTGAGGATTTTGCTTTCAAGTGTACGTTTGAGCAGCTACTGAAATAGGAAGACAGCTATTTGCGTAGCTGCATGTTACAAAGATCAGGAGAGGAAAAGTTCTGTTACGAATCATTAAAAAATTGACCAAGCAAGGGGTGGTAATGTGAGGGGAAAAAGAAGCAAGCAAAAAAACCCACACAAATCCTTTAAAAACCATTTATACTTAAATGCATGCAAAATGGCCTTACTTAAATGTAAGCACAGCAATTGGGAGCACTGGAATTCTTTGCAGAACCTTCCCGACATCTTCACATATCAAGTGCAGGAGAAAAATGATGACCAAACTTGGTAAAATGGCAGATTATTGAATAATGTGATATGTTGTGAGGAGAAACCGATTCAGATAGCCGACTTTATAACAGGCTTTGGCACTGAGAACTGGGCAATTAATGCTGGCTTCAGACTAAATGAAACTGAAAGTATTGAAGGAGCTTTGTATTGCTTTGCATTTTTTCTTTGTGCCATTTGCTCACGTTAGCAATATAGGATAGGCACACAGTAGTGTTTGAGTTTCTGAAGTGTGGTGCATATGCCAGAATTTTATCACACTGATTAAAAAAAAGTAAAATTAAAGATCAGGTTTTTACAAGCCCTCTGCTAGTAAAAAAGAGGTGTCATTACTCCCAGCAAGCCATCAGTAGCTTGAGGTTAACAGTGATCCTAATTAGGTTTGTTGGAAAGCTGAATAAGAAATAGCCTGGTATTTAAGTTATAGGAGCTGGCTGTAAAACTGTATGTATATGCCGGCTAATCATTTTTGAAGTATGCTTGCCTGTGATTTACTTTAGTTGCAGATGGGCAGGCTGTTAACAGTCAGATTCCTCATGAGGACCGGTGCTGAGGCTGTGTATGGGCAGTAGCGCAGGCTGCGGTGCCCAGATCAGCAGCGGTGCACAGACTGAGCGAGAGCAGAGGGTCCTGGAGGATCAGTGTGCTGTATTTGTCATGCTTGTTTTTGTACTGCTAAAGTGCCATGTCAACTTTAAGTTGAGGGAGAACAAGGATTTGGGGGGTTGAAATGAAGGAGGAAAAAAAAATATGCATACAAATATCGTTTGTGTTCAATTTTAATAGAAATGTAAGGCTGGGGATATGCAGGCTTAAAAGAGCTGAACTCAAAGTGTTGCTGTTGAAATAAGCTTTGTCTTAAAATCTACTAAGGAAATGCAGTTTGGAATATTCTTTCCTTATCGTTTCATTGTAGAAAATTGTAAAGTTGTTTTCCCTGCCTCAGTGCTGATCCAGCCACCTCTGATACATCAGTAACTGTCACGAACTTACAGAAATGGAATAATTAACATCTGTTCATATTAATATTCCTCACATTATATGCAGATGGTAGTCAGCTGTCCCTATCGCTGCTTGTCGCGTAGTTGTAAGAAATAAAGGGAAATCTGGTGCATGACTGGGTTGTTGATGATGTTAGTAATATTCTGCCAGTGCCTTTTAGGCTTAAGTACAATAACCAGGATAAACAGAGACGGAGCTGAGGTCGCAATGTGGCTGTCAGATCACAGGGCAGTAATTGCTGGTTTGAAATGCTTGGTCCTCTGATATTGAAACTACAGTTCCAAAAATAAAAAGATTTTACACAGCAATATTTTCTATATTAACTTTGGTGTTGCTGCTTATTGCAATATATGTCATTGCTTGGCCCTGTTAAGATCAGAAACCCTTTGTGCTGTGTAACCATGGTGAGCTCGTCCCTGCCCTGAGAAACTTCCTATCAAGATAGACACAATGTATAAAGGACAGGAATTATTTATTTTTCATCTTCCCTTCACAGATAGGACTCCGTGAATTGCAAGCTAAATTTCATCATCTCTGAAGCAAATTCTTTATTGGTTATTATTATCTTCTAAAATTACATTCTTATTTTCAGTGTTTACTTAGAAAAGCAGGTATTGTGTGTGAGGGGAAGAAAGCTGTTTTCTCTAATTAGTCACTGCACACATGTCTGTAATGCTCTTTTCAAACATCTCCTGTTATCGGTCGGTGCTTGCCAATAAGTCGGGTCTTCTAAAGAAATGGGATTGCACATGTATTAAGGACAGGAGAGAAACTTGGTGTTCTTCCCTTAGTTACGTACGAGGTGATTACAATTGTTTCCTGAAGGATTCTGATCTATAAAGAAGTTATTAGCTGCGTAGACAAAGAAGCATTGTGTTAAATAGTAGACCAAGGCTTACTGTTTATTAATGCTTTGCCAGACAAATGATTTTAAAATGTTTAAGCAAGTAATTACTTGGATTTTTGAGCTGTGTTAACAGATGGCATCTGCATTCAATTTGCTCAATCCTAGCTTCAGAAGTGTTGGTTGAGTGACTTGTATAGGTACATTGTATGATATGGAACGGTGTGGATGCAGTGGTTGGAAATGGCTGAGGTGTAGTCAAGCAACTGTTGATCCTGTGGAAATGGGAGACTTGGAGAGTGGTAGGTTTTGTTGAACAGGGACCAACTAAGGGCACTTTTCAGGTGTCCAGTGCTGAGCGGGGTAATACCAGAGGGTACTGTGCTGAGTCTCATTGGGAGTGTTCCCTGGGGTTGAGGATGCGTTTTCTATCTAGGTAGCGCTCTTTGCTTGGGTTCAGTGGGACAAAATGCGTGTGCATATAAAAGCAGAACACTTGGTTTCTAAATGAGCCCTTGTTGGTTTGGGTGAGCGGCTAGAGTACCTGCTGGAAACTAAGTCATTAGGGAAGTTATCTAAATAATCCAAGTGTTTGCAGAAAGGTTGGGAAGAAATGACATTTGAAATGAGGCAAGCACACGAGTTCCTTTGCTGAAATTTTTCTTGGCAGAATTTTCATGTTTTTTAGGTAAAATGTATTTCAAACCATGTTAGACAAAATCCTGGTCAAACTCAAACTGGATTATTGAACATTTTTTCTTGTGTGATTGGGCTGTGTGCAGTGGGGAGGAGGAGTGGGAGGACTGGGGAATTCTAACTGAGGAAGAGCTGGGAAACATTTTGCAGTCCTAGGTCATAGATGAGGACTTGAATGCAGAGTGGGGAGATGATTCTGGTCCCTCTGCAACTAATTCTCTTTTATCAGGTGAGAGAACAGTTGCCTTCTTGACAGCACTGTCACTCAGGTGAGAACATAGATCTGAGTGAATCTGTAGGCTACCAAAGGTTATTGATGTTGATGTTTACATGAAGGCTCAGCAAGCTCTCAGTGTCCTAAAGCTCCACAAAGTGTTAGAGAGCATGCTGTGTCACCGTGACATGTTCCACTGAGCTGGTGCAGAAAAAGCAAGAGGCAGCCCCATGGCTCCGTGTGGCTACGGATGTATCTGTAAGACTGCAGATGTATGGCAGCTTTTGATGATTTTGTGTTTCAGCGATGCCAACTTGGAGAGAAAAAAGTAACCTTAACAGTGAACCTGACAGTCCATTTAAATCTTTTTCGTTTAAATATTATCTTCCCTTTTCAGCACTTGAGTTCTGAATGTGATGCTCTTACACATCTGAAGTACAGACAAGGGAAACATGGAAATGAAGAGTGTATTTTCAACTCTGAAATGTGATAAATGAGCTACCTGGGCTACGGGTGAAATTCATCTTGGATTAAAACAACTTAGTGTTGATAGTACACTTGATGAAATGAGGTTTCAATCTGATGGTATCCTTTTAAATGGTTTCTGAAGAAGGAAGGAGCTTTAAGTGTGCGATTATCGAGTCAAGCTTTTCAGTGATACTAGAAAATTTCAAAGCAATGTCCTAAGACTCTTCAGAAAGGGGAGAGAACTTGATTTCTTTTTCCCCTTGCTCATTCTTGAGACCTTGCCATCGCTCATCAAAAATTAAAGCAATAACTCCCTTCTTCTGAAAGAAATCTGCTGCTAAGGCTGAAAATGCTTATAAGCTGGTCAGTGTTGAGGCTCATCTACTCTCCTTTTCAAGTAAGGCTGAAAGGATTATTTTTCAGTGTTCTTTTAAAACTTCAAACCTTTTCTTTGTGTTTGTTTTTTTTTTGCAATTACATGAACATAGGAAGAAACAAAGCTCTTGACAGACTAATCTCTAAAAATGATGCATGTCACAAAGTGAAGTAAAACGCATCAGAATGATGGGGTATCTTTACATGTGATCAGTAAGGGGGGATTGCCAGTCTGAAATCCGCTGTTACTTCTCTTGATTGCTTTCCATGGAAATGTTTACGTAAAGGTTTGTTGTGGTTGCTCAGCTCCTGAACTCATGGCTGCCTATGCATAAAGCAGAACTGAAAGCAGGCAAGAATTTAACTTCTAATCATCAGAATCAAATGTTTTCAGGCAAGGTTGGCAGGAAGGCTGTTGAGAGTTGTCTTCTGGCTGGATGTTTGATGGGAGGTGTTCACATAGCTGGTTGTGCACAAAGAGCTCTGTTCCTTTAGGCTTCAGATTCCTCCTCAGCTGTCTTAACACAGGCTCTGATGAATTGGGAGACTTAATTGGTAGAAAGGCAGCTGGGAGAAGTCAGAAGCATATGGTGTGTGAGTATAACAAAATGCATCTCCTACTCCATCAAACATTTAAGCATGTGCTTAACTCTGAGCACTTGTACTCTGCTGGAAGCAGTGTGGTTGCCCATGCCCTCAGTGTTGGCAGGACAAGAATCACCATACTACTTAATTGTTTCTCAAAAATATTTATAGAGCCAGGTTGCTTCTATAAGCATGTGAACATATCTGTTGCTATGAGTGTATCTATTCCTATGTGAGTAGGACATTCTGCTCTTCTGAGGTGGACACAGCGTTGTTTGACCCATCAGTCTGTAATTATCACCTTCAGAAGGAGAGCTTTAAGATCTGAATTGTGCTACTTTCAAGTGTCTGGAGGAAAGTGGGGCATTTCTCTCATAGACGTAAATCACATGGGTATTTGCATGCATTTGATTTCAGTATCAACAATGCAGGCTGAGCCTCCAGTGCTGAGTTAACAGGATTGCTTAGCCGCTGCTGTGTGCAAGTGCTGTGACAGGCAGTCTCAGTGGCTTCAACTGCACTGGGAAGTCCAGCACATCTGAAGACATGCCACCTCCAGAGAAGGAATAAATCTCACCATTTAAGCACTTGTACTCCAGTCTGAGTACGTGGTGACTCTGCTCCCTAACAAAGGGATCTCTGTCAAGCTCCTTGTTGGAAACTGAGCTTGAAAACTTCGGAAGTGAAAGTATCAATTCTCTGATGGTGAAAACCAACCGGTCAAAACCTGTAGTCTCTTTAATCGTGGTGGTTTGTCCTAGCTCTGAGGAAACACATCTCAAAAGACTCATACTGTTACGTCCTCTATTTGTTCACACGTAGCTTCTTAAACACAGCTTCCTAAAGCAAAACAAGCACTGGGGGAGGTCTCAAGGAGGCAGTGGATAGAGATGAGAAGGGCCTTGATTCAAAGCTCTTGCTGTGCCTGCCAAGCAGTGTGAACGTAGGCATTGGCCCTGAATGTGCACTGTTGGGCTTCTGTGCAACAGCTGTAGATGAAACAGTGCTTGCTGGAAGTACTGATTATGCTTTTGTGCTTGGAATATGGGTGAGGATATGTAGAAGGGTTTGTTTGTTTACTACCTTTTTTCATTTGCTCCGAAGTCCAATTTCTCCAGTGAGAAGTTAAGAGAATGTGTTGTATGTGACCTCTGTGTTGCCATGGTCTCTCAGGACAGCACAGTGCCGGAAACTTGTTTCATTGCAGGCCACAGGCCATGCTATTGCACTCCTGAGCCAAGCTGAAGCATGTGGCTTGGTTCTGCAGTAGGAACCTCAGGGCTTAACCTGCCCTTGAAGCATTCAAGTGCTGTTGACTGCATCACCTAGCAGTAAAACAGGTTATATAAGCTGTCATCTGGTCCCAAATAAAACTTCTGCCCGAAAGTGCTGTTTAATGTGTCTGCTTCTAATGGCTACAGAGCAGTTCCTGGAAAAATAGTTGTGGTAGATAATGATGGCGTTCCTTCCTCTGCTTGCTGCTGTTCCTGCTTAGGACTCAGATACCCTTTGCTGATCCTGTTGCTGCATCTTTCAGTTTGGTGTCAGAAATGGCTCAGAGGCTTCTAAAGAAGGTTTGCAGAGAGGATCTGCCTGAATGGTGAGAGGCAAACACCAAGGGTTATACATAAAAGTAGTGCTGTAAAGCAGTTAAAAACAGTGTCTGGAATAGGAAGTACATAAGTAAAAAAAAATGGGTATCACTGTCATACGATAAATGTGGGCATGTGCTGTTTTGAATATATGTCTTGTGCTGTCTCTCAACTTAAATGTTTGTGCAGACTGCATGTGCTAAGCTGGCTGTAAACTGGGAAGTCTGTAAAGCCAGTCAAACAAACGAAATGCATTGAAAACAAGTTGGTTCTGTCCTGAAGCAGGTCGAACATGCAATCCAGACAGGTTTTTGCCCTAGCCATTAGGAGTATTGCTTTTTTTCATTCATTTTACAATGTATTTACAGCAGTATCTCTTCCGTTACCATGGCACAGTTTGTGATTTCAGAAAAATGCATAAGACATGAATAATTAAGCTTTTAATAACTTTTCTCAACAGTGATGAGGAAAAATAGGGCTTTGTTGTTCTTCAGTTTCTTTTCTTTTGTTTTGGGGTATTTTTTGGCAAGAACAGTTAGAAGGCTAGGAAACAAAAGATTTCTCAGCCTTTGGCCCTGCCTACCAAACTCTCAGGTGTGTGCGTTCATCTGGAGCAGTAAAATGTGCTCTTAGCTTGCTGTGCTTGGGGCAGCAGGCCTGTGGGATTTTTCTGAATGGGGGCCATGTTTCTCCTGCATTAACTCTGGGGAACAGTATGTAGGAGGGATGCGGCACTGGAAGATGATGCTGGTACCTGTAAATGGACTCCTCCCAGTGCTCTGTGTTGTACGGCCATTGGCACTGTTAACAGGATTGATACTCTCCATAAGCAGCTGAGGGAAATTCTCTTCACCGATTTAGATGTACATTTTGTCACTAGAGCATCATTTTATACGTGACAGGGGGACATCTCTCTGTCAGCTCTTCATTGCCTTTATGCCATCTCCTGGCACCTTGGGAACAGCCTAGCCGGGGATGCTTGGCCATATTCTGAATTGCTTCGTGGTATACTAGTGGAAAAGTTTATGCTGGAGTAGGTTTGTGTCCTGGACCACTCTGGACAGAGAATAAATCTTCAGCATGCCCATCAGCATGGCGTTAATTTACCAGAGGTAGCCCGGGCACCTCATGGTATCCAGTGGTAGAGAAATTCACTGATCAGAGAAACACAAGCAGCATCCAGGCATGGTCTTTAGGAGCCGGCATGTCAGCTGGTCTTCATGCGCAGTTGTCGGCTATAGCGGTTACTGGCACCACCTCAGAGAAGCGAAGCGGGAAGTTGAATACCCTCTTGTCAGATGTGTTGTAGGTGTCAGTGGTACCACAGTGCACCTTCTCACAGTTTTAAGAATTGTTCTTTCTTACCGCAGAAAGCTGAAAGAGAGATCTTGCTTTAGTTGGATTTTCAGTTATCTTTCAAGAAAAAGCACTCAAATTAAAGATACTTCAGACATGGCTGCAGTGTGGAGGGTAGATCAAGAAACTGTTCTAGCTGTGATTTTCAAAGCAATCTGAGGAATGAAAGTGACTCGGGTGACCTGTGAGAAGTGAGTGGCTAATTTCTTTCATCATCTGTGTTGACAGATGCTTTTAGCCAGGATGGAGCTATGTATGTATCTGTACCCTGGTGGCCAGCTCCACCTGTCTAAGCGTATTTTGGCTGGGCTGATGATGGGTGCTCTGAAGGCTGCTTCTGGCTTCTGTCTCTTAGCAGTTTCACCTCCTCAGACCTTTGTAGAGGTCTGATGGTCATAGGGCTGGTGGTGGCGCAGCAGGGTGTACAGGCTTACCTTTTTTGTTGGGTGCTGTGCTGTGTTAGTGAACGCGTGTGCCAGAAGGATCAGTGTACAGCATGTACACTGTAACCATGTAACCAGTGTAACTATGCCTGTTGGTGGTTAATGCAGGGTTGTAGATACAAATCATAGGTGCTGAGCTTAATGGGCTCTCCATGTGGTGGAGATCATTTAAACACATTCAAAAGGAGCAGAAGAGAGGAATGACCAACAGGATGTGTGATTTCTTTGTTTAAAAAAAACCATATCTGGGCAGTACAATACTGAGCCTAACTCAGAAGGCTCCATTAAAGTCACCTGCATGCTCTGTGGTGAGGCTGTGTTGGCACAGCAGTGGTCCTGCCGAGCTGCCTGCCGTATCAAGGCCTTTTATTGTTCCTCTTCCCCTCAGACACATTAACACTGAACAGAATATGCATTCTTAGTCTTAGTGTGAAGTAACTTATTTTATGTCTCATAGTACCAAGCCTCAGCTGGTCAAGGCTTGCTGTAGACTGCAAAATGTGCCTTAGAGTTAAGTAAGAGCAGGCTGAGCTCTTCAGCTGCTGCTTGCATCCAACCAGCCAACTTACAGCAGCCCTGTGTCTGCCTGTCACATGTTGCTGTGGTAATTTATATTGCTGTCACTTCTTAGGTATTAACAAACGCCAGCAAGAGATCTGATTTGGCTGAGGAGTTCCTCAGTGATAAGACTTAGTACTCCTGCAGATAGATGGAGAGTGCTTGGTGTCCATCCTTCCAGAGCTGTCCCCTCAGCTGTCATTTCTCAGGTGCTGATGTGAGCATGGGTGTTGCAAAGACTCTGATTCCTTCAGGAAAGATTAAGTATCCTTATTACTTTTCTCTCTTCTCCCTTCTTTATTTCAGCCTGCGAGGGTTTTTTTTTTTTTTTTGTATCAGGAGAGAACAATAAAGTGATTTGGTGCTCAGTTCTCACTTCTGCTCTAGACTTCCTGTGGAGCAGGATAGTAGGTTGTATTTTTCCAACCTGCACTTTCTTCTTATTTAAGTTAGAATGTTAAGTACAATTTTCTCAGTCATTTGTGTGATTCTTCCTGTTGAGCACTGAGGCAAGATCTGCAGATACAAGGCTACCAAAAGATATGGGACATTATAGACTAATTCACAAAGATGCCAGCATCAGGTGGTCAGGTCTCTGAGTTAGGTGCCTTACCTTACAAAACTGAAGTAGGAACCACACTGCTAAGTGCGGAAGTGCCTTGGAAGTTGGGGCTGTAAGGTCTACAGTGTCCAAATCGATTTTAAAAAGGAAACTCCTATTCTTTACTTGCTGAACAGATTTTTAAGCGCTACTAAATGATAATGTTTCTGTTGTTGTTTGTCTGTTTTGTCTGATTAGACTCCAGAAGAACAATTAGAATGCCTTTTACTTTGTTTGTTCTGTGCTGGATTGACATAACCCTGAATCTGATTCTCCTGTAGATGGTAGTGTAATAAAAATAACAATACTTTTACTAATGAGGATAAATACGTGAAGCCAGGATTGATGCTGAATCAATATCCATTAGTAACTTAGGTCTATAATGAAGGCTTCTCTGCTCTGTTGTGGCTCTTACTTCATTGCAGAGCAGTGTACTGCATAATACTGTACTAACAAAATTTTTATTTTTTCTGGCACCATTGCCCAAAACTATTGGAAGGGTATATGCTTCCTGTAACATCAGAATGAGACAAATGACACTGCATGCTTTTATTATTGTGCAGAAGTGTCTTTCCTTTGAACACAGTTTTATAAATGGCAAGTAGCTGGAGACTAATGGAGCACATGCTTCAAAGCTTTCCGTCTGGTCCCTTAGTAAGCAAAAACAATATATTGTCTGCGTTGTAATCAGTCCTCGTTGCAGAGCAAAGTACTCCCACTGCAAGTTCTGGAAAAACTCTTAACTTCACTTGGTAAGAGAGAGGGCAACAAGTACTATCTCTCTATGCATCTGCAGGGAAAAATGGAATGGTGTATAAATAAAGGGGAGGAAAATGAAACTAAGTAATTTTTGCTCTCCAAAAATTGGTAATGCATCAGTCAATGTAAATTTATTCTGGTGGCCTTCATTGACATTTTCTGATGACAGCAGAGGAGACTAAAAGTACTTCAAAGAGATGCCACACGTGTTATTTGAATAAGAGAGAACTACATTTTAATTGGAGCAAATGTTCTTAAATGATGATTCCTTATCTCACTTAGATTGGAATCTCCCTCAGAGCCCCTCCTCTAGTCATCCCATCACATAACCCCTATTGATTTACATATTTTTTTCACATAAGTTTCAGAAAGAAGAAAGGAGGAGATATTCCCCTTAATGGAGGCCATCTGTTCTTTTCTTGTTTGTTGGGGGAGGGAACCTACAATTAGTGTCTCGTTCTTTGATTTCGACAAAAAAAAAAAAAAAAAAAAAAAAAAAGGAAAGAAAGGGAAGTATTATGCAAATAGTCTGCAATTTGCTTTCAAGTATTCTTTGTACTATGATGAGCCATTTCCTTCAGTACAAACTCTGCCTACTTGCCAGGACTTTTTCCCCTTAATACAGGGAAGAAAAAAAAAGATTTAAGGGGATGCTGTGTTCCTCTGATGCCAAATTTTTCTTATCCTTTCTTTCTTTCTGTCTTTCTTTGGCACTGTTATAGGTGTTAAATTGTCAGAGGAATGTCGGATAGGTTTTCTGGAGAAAGAGAACCAAAATAGCTTTACAAAGCTGCAGCTTCATCTCACTTTGCATTGTTCCATTGCTATGATGGAGTGGTCTTGATATGAAGGACTCAGCTCAGTGAATGAGGGAGAAAAGCTTTCTCTTTGCATTTTTTTTGAGTGCCAGTTGCTTGTGATGACAGCGTTACCTGTGCAAACAGATGTGCTGGTTTTTTTGTAAGGAGTTCTTGTGCTGCTTTTCTGTGGCACTTCAGGACTGCATACCATAGCCAACATTGAGTATTTCTGGTTAGGTGTAATGGTTAACCCTGTAACATACCAAGCATAAGATTTCTGATCTGCTAAACCATATTAGCACAGCTTGATCAAAGATGGCACCAGAGAAGACTTGAACTGGGGGCTTTGCTACAGGTGAGTGGTGAAGTTTGGTTGCCTATCAGATGGAAAAATACATTCAAGAAACAAGTTTTTTGTTCCTATTTTTTTAAAGAGACCTTTAGGCATAAGTCAGGTGTGTCACGCATCTTTGGCTCTGGGGCTATGTAACAGGATGGGAATTAAGGCAGCGCAGGGTTTCTGATCTGAGCCTTCACAGCATCTGTGTGGATGGTCTGACCCCCATTGCTTGGGGCTCGTTACATCTAACATTACACTGGATTTTTGCCTAGCTACGTCTCGCACTGGATGGACATCACAGAATCATAGAATCACAAGGTTGGAAACAACCTGCAAGATCATCTAGTCCAACCGCCTTCCCTTTCCTATTAGTACCACAAGCTACTAGACCATATCTTGTAGCTCCTCATCCAGGCGACATGAGGCATCCCCTTTAGGTGCTCTGTGGGAAATCTATGCGTGAAGTCCTTAGGCATACTGGAGTAACTGGGTCACTTCTTTGTTTCAGGAAGCTCTCATCATGGCCAGCATGGACCACCCACACCTGGTGAGACTCCTGGGTGTCTGCTTGAGCCCGACCATTCAGCTCGTCACTCAGCTGATGCCTCATGGCTGCCTGTTGGATTATGTTCATGAACATAAGGACAATATTGGCTCCCAGCTTCTGCTAAACTGGTGTGTGCAAATAGCAAAGGTATGTAGTTGATGCTGTTTTTTTTTTTTTTCCACTTTCATAACTAACAGTAGGATTGCTTCTTTTTGTGCGTGTACTTTTCAGAAATGTTTCTCTTTTCAGGAAGGTTGGGTAGTCTTTGAAATATGTACTGTTTTGTCTGCCTTTGCATCTTCTGGATTATTTAATAATACGTAAAGCAATGTTTTTCTTGGCTGTTGTTCCAACCCAGTGGTAACAGAGGACATTTGAGGAAAAAAGGGTGAGGGAAGAAGCTCCCTGTATGGTTTCTGGGGCAGAGCACAGAAAGGTTTTTCAGCCTCTTCTGATGTTGGTTGCTCGTAGTGATTTAACCTGATCGTGTTTTCAACCTTTCTAAAGTTGCATCGCCAGTTAAATTCTGATACGCCATCAATTGTCTGCCCCCACAATACTTAGAAGTTAATTAGTTGCTTCATGTCAGTCCTTTGGTAACCTCTGTGGTTCTGCTGCTGAAGACCTATCACAACAGCTGAGGCTGGAGGGTCATCTCACTTGCCTTTGTAGAACGCGAGAGCTCAGGCTGGGCCCTGCTTTGCCTGCTGTGGTGTAATGCTCTAAGCCTTCCAGGTGAGTTTTAGGAGCAAGAGTTAAGCCCTTATGTGCTGTTACAGACTGCTTCAGCTGAGGTGGAGAAGCAGAACCAGTTGTAAAACCAGTCCCAGTGCAATCCTTGCACTGTAGCCGTGTGTTTTTACCCGTTTAGATTCTTAGTGCTATACTAAGAAGCTACTGATCGCAAGTTGCAAAAGGTGATGGGATCTAGGAGTGTAGAAGGCCATGATATTTACCAGTTTAAAAGAATCTTTTGTGCAGCCAGAATTGAGTACTGTGAATGAGAATCTGGAACCCACTTTTAATTAAGGATTACTTAAAAATTAGTAACATTTTTAGATTATTTTGGTGAGAATTACTTGTTCCACGTGAACGTATGCTACGCGTTGCTCTGGTACATTAAATCTGCAACCTTAAGTGAATTTGCTACAATATCCATTAAGGAATCTTAATGTAAGCTGAACTTCTAACACTGGAGAGGAACCTGGAGATTGAGTAATTGTTTTGCTGGACAGAATGGCAGCCATCCGGTAAACATGTACTACTTTTAAATACTTTTTTTCTTATAAAAGGAAGAAGAAGAAAAGGACAAGAAATTCATCTAGCTCTAGATATTGTCTGATTTCTTGTTTTGCTCAGGTGGAGGAATGTTTGAGGCTCATCATTAATAGGGATTTTTTTTTTTGCCTAGGAATACATCCATTGTCAAATGGGTCTGAAGATGACAGTAGGCGAAATGTTCGTGGTGCTTGATAGAGGGATTGAAGCTTAGATATAGTCTGCAACTGACTTCTAAACCTTTCAGAGTTTGGCTGGGGAGAAGGGAGGGAGTAATTCAGGAAGCAAGAAACAAACTGAAGTAATTTAATAGGAACAAAAATACAGTTCACTTTCTGATATTGCAGCATTTTGTAGGTGTGTTTTACCTATGATTCTGTTGTAGTGTAGTGGTAGAGCAGCCAGAGTTACACAGTATATTGGAACACAGTGATGGAAATTGCCTGTATCTGGAGACTTGCAAGAGCAGATCTAGGGCTGTTACCAGAACAAGGGAGGTAGGGGGAGAAAATTCACATTCCTGTTTGAGTCTTTTCTTGCAATAGAACCTCCTTCCCATCTGTTTTCCACATTGATAGTGGCCGTTATTGTTTATTTGAAAACATTTACACTGTGCTGTATGTGAAAAGATAATCCACCTTTCTGTTTGTGGATGCATATGTCCTTTGACTCATTGCTCTAAAAGCTGTGCATATTTTGCTCTGGGCTTGATTTGGACAGCTGATCAGTGAAGTGGAGTTGCCCTACTCCATAGCACAGGCTGGGAGAGCTGGTGGAAAGCACTCCTTGGCTCTAAACTGTTTTCTCTTATGAATGGCTTCACTACACTATTCCACAAATCTCTGCCTGCTGGTTTTCTTTATCTGCTTATGATGTGGGAGGATGAGATGAAGCATGGCAGTTATTTGAGTTCTGAGATGATGGGTAACCAAACAGTACAAAGAAGTGAGATCATATGCGTACTAGCAATTGATGGACTGTCAGGAGGAGAAACAGATGCTGTATAGTAAAAGGTGGCCTATTCTGGGGAGAAGCTTAATGAAGTTCTGTTAGGTCACTGAATTGGTCAGATACAGGTTTGAAGGTTGGACTATTTGATGGATAGACAAATGGTTGGATGGTCTTACGGTTCTGTGTCCAACTGGAAGCTGGTCATGAGTGATGTCCGCCAGGGATCGGTCAGGTGCTCTTCAACATCTTTATCAATGACATAGGGGGACTGCATGAACCTTCACCAAGTCTGCTGATGATACCGAGCTGAGTGGTGCAGTTGATACAAAAGAAGGAAAGGACACTATCCTGGGAGATCTCGTTGCGGCCTTCCAATGGAGCTTATATATGGCAGGGAGACAAATCTCCTAATGTAGTCTGATAGTTACAAGACAAGGGGGAGTGACTTTAAAGAGGGGAGGTTTAGGTAGATGTTAGGAAGGAGTTACTTACTCAAAGTGGTGAGGCGCTGCAGCAGGTTGCCTAGAGAGACTGCTGGATGGGATCCTGGGCAGCCTGATCTGGTGGATGGCAACCCTGCCCATGGTAGGGGGAGTTTGAACTGGATGATCTTTAAGGTCCCATCTGACCTAAGCCATTCTGTGACTATCTAGAGCACAGCACAAGTGACTTTGGCCTTGAACAAGTGCAGTAGTCAGTACCTTTGGTGGAGTTGTTAGCGCTGGACCATCGTAGTTTGGCTTTGATTTTTTTTTTTGCTTGATTTCTTAGTAAGTGTCTCTTTCACTTATTTTTACTGCGCTGGTCGGTACTGGGCATGAAGAGAATCAGTACTTATCACACAGGATGTTCTGCACTTTGCTGCTTTTGCATGAATCTCAGTGGTAGTTGGTGGGAGAGGTTCATTAGCGTTGAGAAGGTCACAAGTACTGACTCCTTGCAGACCGTGGTGCGATCTTATTGCAGAAGTAGACTCGAGGAATTAAAATGTTCCTCTAAGTCTTTATTTTCCTCTTCAGTGACCTTAAGTTACAGTTGGTGGTGAAAATCTTACCCATCTTTACGCGTAGGTTGAACATAATTATTATGTAGGAATCTTTCAGTGACGAGAAGAAAGATGTAGGGATGTGCTCAGCATGTTTCACAGAGTTCTCTGCATTGCACTGCACCTTCTGATGGGATACAGAAATGCCTTTTCCTTTTCTAACTCTGATTGTAATGTGGATGGGGGCTATGGGACGTGTACTGAAAGCTGTTTCAGAAGTGGTGGGATGAATAATCTTTGAGATCAACAGACAAGGATTCTCCTTATCCCAGTAAGTGGAGCAGTGGGAGAGCAGTAATGTTGGTTTTCCACTCATCCGTCACATTTAACAGTGACTGGGAGTCAGTCTGCAGCCTCTGAGTAGGAAAGATTCAGTCTGCCTACAGATAGAGCAGTCTCTAGAGGATGAATGTAAAATGTGACGCGCTGATCCCGAGCTGCTGCTCACTGAGAGAGAGGTCTGTGTCCCATGTACCTGTCTCCACTGTGATCGTATCCTGTGCTCCATCACATGGCTGGAAAACGCATTTCTGAATCTTGCTTTTCTAGACTTGTGGGAGCGATTGGTTGTATCTTCCTGCAAGCTACATAAAATGTGATTAGCAACGTAATACAAAGCAAAAGAAGATAAGAGGTATCCCTGAAAGACCTCCTGGTATCTGTCCTTGGTTAGGAACCTCTACATCCCCTCAGGATGGAATTTTCCTCAGCTAAGAATAGGAGTGAAGGAGTTGGAAAAGCCTTGGATCTGAGGTTCAGACTGGTTTTTGTGAATCATTTAAAATCAAGTTGCTGCTGCAATACAATTCCTCCCTGCTGCGCTCTTCTCCATCTGCCAGTGTGCAGACTTATTTATTGAAGTCATTGCTTCAGAGTTCACTTGTTCTGCCAGACTGTTCATTTCCATATGTCTCTAATTCTGTAAAACTAGATGCAAAAACTAGTTAGGTGCTATGCTTGGTTGCCAACCTGCTTATGGCTCTGGAGATCATTTCTGAAGGTTGATGACAGGGCAGTTATTAAGTATTATCTACTGGCAATAGAGAAGAAAGCTTGGATGATTTTTCTTTTTGCTTATCCAGATTGTGTTGAATTTATTCTGACTGTTATATCATTGCAGGGTAATTGTGCTCTCTTTCCAGAAGCCTTAGCTTCTTATTTTATGGATGAAAGTTATAAAAATAGAGTAGCCCCCAAGCATTCTGCATAAACCATGGTTGTTAGACAGCAGCTGTGTCTAGGGGGGCTCTTCCCTTCTGCTTTGCAGATACACAAGCAGTCTCCTTGTGTTTTGCTTGCATGGGTAGTGTCTTGCTTAGGAACTGAGTGTTTAACTTAGCTCAGGCTTTGGCTAAGCTTAACTCAGTGACTTCATGTGGAGCTTGGCATCCAGGAAAAGTAAGCTATTTTTGCGTATCAAGATGCTCCCTAGAGCTGGGGTAAGAGTGACAAGCTTGGCAGCCTTAGGTATAAAAGGATGGAGTAATGCTTCATGAGCATCCATAATATTGACAGCTTGAGTAACTGGTTGAGAATCAAATCTCACAAGGCTTGCAAATTCTCAGTAGATACACTGGGTGGCAAACTTAGCTGGTGCCCCTGGTTCAGTCCCATCTTCTCTTTTGGGCACCCAGATGTTGTTTTGGTGTTCTGAACCATTGTAATTTATTCACATCTCAGAATAATAATGAGGTAAAGTAGAGGTAAGTTGGTACAGTGGAATGTAATGGAAAGGAAATAAGTACTCAAGGAGATTACTTTTCATACCTTTTCAATATAAAAGGATTCTCAAATTACCTCAACCAAAGCAGTGCATTGCTTATCCGGGTATACAGGGAAACGGAGTTAGCAAACACTGTAGGAAAGAAAAAGGGAGAGTTGTAATGATGCTTCTGAGGGGAAGTGCAGGTGATGTCGTTGTGTCTGGTGCATGTTATTCCAGAACATTTGAACTCCTTGCTCTCTTCAAGGATTTTCTGCCAGCAGTGCAGACCTGCAGCTGGGAGCCTACAGGAGCTGTCCACACATGCTCTTGCAGAGATGTCACACCTCTTTCTGCCACTGCTTCTCTCCCCCTTTAGCCAGGTCACATTACAGACCTCCGTGGCCTTCCGCTTTTCTCTTGGCAAGAAGGATGGCCTGTCTGCTCCTGAAGCCTCTTTCCACACTAGGCTTTTTAGAAAGGCATATTTTATTATTGCCCAGGGCAGTGCTTCTCAGCTGGATGTAAATTTGCAAGCTGTATGAAATTCAAAGGCTCTGTGCTGATTTACGCAATTGAGAAGCTGACCCATAAGCTGGAACAGAACTCACCTCACTTTCCTCTCCACGCGTGCAGGCTCTGAACAGGGGAGGCCAGAGGCAAAGCAGGCCCACTCGGTTGCACTGTGAGGGGCAAAGCCCTTTTCTCCATCACAACATGATGGATGAAGACTGACATGCTAGAGACAGCTTTTGTTATTCTCCTGCAGATGGGGTGAAAGACAGAAGCCATGTGAGGTGGGAGGCAGCAGGGATGCCTGGACAGGTTGGGAAAAGGTGGAGGATAGTGGCGGCGGTTCAAGGTCCTTCTTCTTCATTAAGGAAGCCTCCCCTACAGCTCAGCGACTATTCCATCACCGAGCGAATGCAGAGCTTAATGACAGTCATCTATCAGCTGTCCACATTTTAAGCTTCAAGATGACTCTATTCCCAGAGCTCTGTGCCATGACAAGGCTAATTGTTTAATTATAATGCTATACCAACCACTCCTGACGTGCTCACACTGGCAAGGACTGGGGCTAAGGGCTGTGGTAATTATCACTGCAAGCAAGTCCATTAGCATAAATGTAGTTTACTAATGGGGCTGCTCTGTTAGGAAGTGCGGTGTGTAGAAGAGTAGGATCTAAACCAAGGGCTATGAAATTAAAGCCATATTGAAACAAGACGTTAATTGCATGGAGGAGCAAAATCCAAATAGGTGGGGAAAGTGTCGTTTTACTCTCTTGAGTCCCTTAGTGCAGTTTTCTCTCCTTATTCCTATTCGTTGCGACTTTTCTGTGCTTTGCTGGAAAGCTTGGGTGCCCACAGATGGCAGGTGGAAATTAAGAACATTTCTTCAGGTGTTCCTGGAGAGTTGGCCCTAAAGGAGGGAGTGCCACCAAAGCTCAGAGGGGAATTACCCAACCCTGCTCATGAGCAGGGCCTTTTTTTGGTACCCTGCTGGGTGGCCTACCAGGTTGGAAAGGCTCACATGAAGTTGAGAAACCTTTGCGACAGAATTCAGATGGGCCTTGAGTAGGTATTCTGAATCCTCTAACTGTTAGAAGGTGACAGGTTTCTTTACTTCTGTGGTCAACTGGAAGGAATGCTTTGGGTTTTGTGAGAGGCTGAAGAAGTTCCAGTTCTCCATCAAAAGCAGGGAATAAACATTAGGGCTTTGGTCCTTGTGTGTGACCCAACATGCTCAGGTTGATGTGGGCGCACTGTGTGCAGGCAAGGCTGCTGCACCAAGATGTCAGATCAGAGCGGGCAGCTCTCCCTGTGGCTGCTTCGCGTTCTTTCTGGAAATAATTCTCCTAATAAATCAGGGGACTGGATTCCATTGAAAATAATTACAGCATATCTATGCTTTAATTGCATGTTTCATTGGCCAGCACAGTATTCCTCCTTTCCCACATGGTTATGTACATATTTATGGAGAATTTCCTGCTGTTTCATCCCTCCCCACTTTTTGACTAGTCATCTTGTTTGGAGTATTGAACAGTTTTAAGCTGTTTTAATCACTTTTAAAATGTTTTCTACCACACCTCCTTGCTGGCAGGACAAGTTCTTTGTAAAAAGCCTTAAGGAGCGCACAACAAAATTCACCAGCTTAAATGCAGAGCATGTTACCTTTCTCTCTTTCATTCCTTTCTTTCTCCCTCCATCTCATACTGCCTGCTCATCAACTTCACTATTTTCTTTTCCTTTTGGTTATTTTTCTGTTTCCCCTATTTCTACAGTTTTGTGTCGGCCTCTTTTCCCCTTGGTTCTTTAGTGCCACCGTTTTTCTCTCATCTGGCTGCCCAGCTCCCTTTAGCTGGTAGCCACTCAGTGCTCAGAAACCAGCGTGGGAGCATCATGCCTGTCACCAGTTCCATCACCGTTGTGTCTTCTTACAAGGTTTGGAGAGGACCTCCGTTTCTTCATTTCTCTCACAGTAAAAACTTCTGGTTGTGAGGGCTTTAATACCAGCTAACTGATGACTACAGCTTGGTTATTTGAATCTGGAAGGTTGTACTGGAACCACAGAAACAAAAATGTGACGTGCATAAAAATTATAGAGATTTTTTTGCAGGTTTGTGCTTGGACCCCTACACCTCTACAGCCATACTACCTACTGTAATAATGTTGATATGATGTTATTTGAGGTTTTATGGTTGTGTGTGCATATATGTATATATATTTATTTGGTCATTAGCTCTGGAGATAGTTAAGTTGGGTGGAATGACTCAACCTCTGAAGGTGATTGAGTCTCTGTACTGACTACAGAGGCTGTCTAGAAGACACGCGTAGGCTAACCTTGCAGCTCTCTGACAGCTTAATTTAAGGGGGAGAAATGTGGAGCGTGGGGATTATGACAGGAACACTCAGGGAATGTGGGATAAAGCAGGTAGTGGAGCGCTAAGCTCACTGCTAACACGAGGGCTGCTGGGTTTCTTATCTGCTGTGTTGGTGAGCTGTGCCCTGCTGTACTGCATAGGGGCCTGTGAGGAGGGTTTCTGTCTTGATTTTTGTCTGGAAAGGTTTTTTAAGGAGCAGCAGTCATCCTTTCTCTAGTTATAATCTGACTCACTGATGACTTCCTTCTCCCCCAGTATTCCCATGTTCCCGAAAGCCCTTCCACAATTCATGGTTGTTAGAAAAACAGCCGTTTACAAATCACATCAGCCATTGCTAAGGCACAGAAATGGGCAATTTATTGTACAGAGATAGACAATTTATTGTTTCATTAAATGAAATGTACACTTAGCACTGACGTTTATAGGGTCTCTGATATTGGGGACCTGACAGCTGCAGGCTATGAAAGCCCAAAAGCTTTGCCTGCACAGACCAGTGCTCTCATCAAGTACGCTCAGCTCCACTGGGGAAAGAAAAGTGCCATTAGATTTTTCCTAGCAGTCCCCAACAGATTGGCTTGGGAAAGCATTATTGAAAACCACTCCTAAATCAGATTAGAGATATTACAGGAGCACCTACTAGGGTCTGTCAGGATTTCCATTATAAGCCCATATTTTTTAGGTTTATAACTCGACCATAAAATTCCTCTCTGCACTGTGACTTGGCATAAAATGTCTCAGCCCAAAGCATTTTGCTTTTACTATTATTTCCAAAATCTACGTATTTGGCTATTTTAAAGTTGCTGGGGTTGAGAAACAAAAGCTGGGTCTCTCTCTAAATATACCCATAAATTAAAAAGTATTTTTCCCCTAGTGAATACCTTTCTTTCAGTATTGTACTTTATAAGTTAAATTATCCTGTTTGGATAGCTACAAAAAATGGATGGCCAAGGCATTGATGTTTAAAGCCAAGATTCACCCTCCCCCTTTTTATCAAGTGGCCATAGCACGCATGTGCCCCACATAATGGTAACCTATTACTCATACTACTTAAGAGCCTTCAGGAAACTCCACGAGGCCATCTGAGAAGGCTTTGGGGCTCTGAAGTGTGTGTCCGCATTTGAGTAAAGCTTAGTAGTATTCATGAGCTATGTTTTGAAGTTCTCCTTTGCAAGCCAATGCTTGGGCATAAATCCAGCAGCATTTGTACGAGGAGGAGCTGGCGTGTTGAATGGGAAGGGAGAGATTCTCTGAAGAAGCGGTTCCATGCGAAGGCTGCGTTCCAGAAATGTGCAGTCAAATCTACCAGATGTCTCTTAGCAGAAGAGCTCCTGTCCGTGTCTGAAACTTGCATGTGTATTAAAGAGCTGCCCACTGTCCAAGTGGGATCTGGGAGGAGTGGTGGACTGAGGCCTGTTGTCTCCCTGCCCAGTGGGACTAGCTGTGTCAGAGCCTCATGAAGTACAGGAACAGCCATCGCTTGATATACTTTCACAGTACCCTGCCAAGGCACGTCTCAAGCCATAAATGAGTCCCGAAGGTAGTATCTTAGGCTCCTTCCATTCCTAAGTTACGTGGAAACCCTGGAGGAAGACGTGGCCCCTGGGACATTACAGTGAGCAGAGCAGCAGCATCGCACAGCACTCAGCTCTACTGATGGGTACAAGGCTGGCAGAGCTGGAAGAGCACATCCCTGGGATGCTCTGTGATCTGTGGGTGTCTCTGTGCAGTGCAGAAGGCCAAGGTTGGTCTGTTTAGTGAAATGTGAGAGGGGAGGAGGGCAGTTCCAAGCAGCTGCTGGGCAGGCTTTCTGGTGCTGTGCCAACTCTCAAACCCACAGGGTCATCTGGCAGTCAGGTGTCATTAGTCAACACTCTCCCTTTTTCCCACTTCCCATCTGTTGCTGTCTAGCCTGTTTGTGCAAATTAGCTCTCAGTATGCAGCAGTTCTCACTCTTGTTGGGTTTTTTTTTCACCCTGTGACCTTTGTGGTTCCTCAGATTTCCCCTTGTCTGCACACCAGACTGAAATCCATGCTGCTTCTGTTTTTTTTGTTTACCAGAAGTCTGTGTTACAAAGAATCACAGCAGATCTTATTCCTCACAGCACATGATTTAAATGTACAGTCCTGCAGCACTCTGCTGTCTTCTGATAGAAGATGGGGTTATCTGTACCCATCTATGAAAACACTGTTTTGACCAGCGTTTTCTATGAGCCTATGCATATTACTAAAATGCCACACTTAGGGAATTGGGTTTTGTGTTTTTGCTCAAGTTTCGTTGCTCTTTATGGTGAATTTCTTCTCTTAGGGTCTTCTCTACAGCACTGTTTGCCCTGTCAGCACTCATAAACAACCGCAAATGGCATGGTGTATCCAGTGGGGAGAACGTTGAAATGTGAGCTTTCTGAAGTGGGCTTGAAAAGACATGGAGAACTTCCATGTGTTTGGGAATGCAGACAGTTGAAGAGCGAGTAGTCGCCGATGGAGGAGTTATGCATCGCATAAAGCCAGTAATAAGCCTAAAATACGTTGGGCAGGTCAGTTCTCATAGAGATAGGATGTGTCGACATCATTGCATAGAGCTCTCTGACTACCCCCCAAAAAATCAAGTGGCAGTAAATGCAGTGGTTTGGGAATATACAGTTCATTGTACGAGAAGAGATGAAACATTTGTGTATTAAGTTTAGCTAGCTGAGGCTTTCTGTGCTGAGTGTTAGCTATAAGTGTAGCATGGTTAAATACCCAGGAGGAAAACAAGTGTGTAAGGCGAAGGACAGCAGTGGCATGAGAATGAATGAGCCTTACCTGGCTATGAATAAATTGAGAGCGGAGATTAGAGGAAGGTTATTAAGTGCTGTAGTGGTAGGGTTCTCAAACCTGCTGGTAGAAATAATGGGGACAAAATAATGAATAACTTTTGAGATGGAGCTTGATCAGTTCATAAAGCAGATTTGGATGGAATAGTATGGTTGCTTTCAGGGGGCTGAGCTTGATGGCATTCTTGCTTTTAGTTCCATGTTTTGAAGCTGAGTAACCGGACAAGAACGAGCAATGAAAAGCAGCGTTGCCATGCTTTGCTCAGGCCTGAGATGTGGAACTTCTCTGGACATAGAGATTGAGTTGTGTTTAGCGCTTTGGATTGTTTCTTGTTATTCTGTTTCTCACTTACTCACCTTATACATTCTTAATTCAAGTTAAATCAGATTCTGATTCCATTAACTGAACTGAATAATGCATTACTCTGAGTCTTCATTGAAATCAGCAAGTCTATTCATGCAGGGATGATGCTATTCTTGTGAGTAAACGCCTCAGAATCCATCTCCTGTGTGTTCAGCCTGCTTCACCCTAAGGAAAACAATGCAGTTTTCACTTCTGCTCTCCTTTTTTCCACTTTGCCTTGAGCTTGCTATCAGTAATTCATGCTCTGTGTACAATAGGTGGAAAATAGTTGTAATTGAGTTATTTAATGAAGAGTTCGTTGCTTTTAAACACAACTGTTCTAGTTTGTGTTGGAGACTAATGACCCGCAGCATTTCTTTTGCAAAACTTGTGGTTGAGGAACAAAGATTGAAAAGAGAGTGCCTTTGATTTTGGCTGTATTAAAAACACTGCATTATAGTTCGGAGCTAACTCGGACAATATCTTGTTGAAGATGGAGTTTATTCCATGTCCTCCCAGTCTCTTCTGTTGTATTTTCCAGCTCTTTTATTTCTCATAAGATGTTCAGTCCTATACGTTCTCATTCAACGCCAGCACTCGCAGAAAAATGACTCATTGTGTCTGCCACAGTTCTTACCTCCCTCCCATTGTGGATTCTTTTCTGCTCTGCATCTTACAAGTACACCTTGTTACCTCCTCCCCTGTAATCATTCCACTTTATTCTTTCTTGACTTTATTTCCCGTATGCTGTTCTGCCTTTTTAAGAGTAGAATGTTAATAATGGTGTTACGTTCTGTTCAGTTCAGTGTCTCTTGAACTATGAGACGCAAAATAATTATTTATACATCTCATTTCAAAACCACAAATGTCACAGAGAAAGGAAACGTAATCACAGAAATGGTGAAAAGCCTTTACTTTGACAGCTCTATACGGATGTTATGTTGGGATTGTTTTGCTTTTTCTCCCCAGCTGAGGTAAGCATTGATTTAATTTGTGTGAGTTTTTTTAATAGGAAATTGCAAATGTGTTTGCAGTCATCACTACAGTCAACAAAATAACACATCCCTTGTTTGAATTGAGTCCTGTGCTGCTGAAGCAGAACAGCTTAGATCTGATAAAGAGGAAAGTACTGCAGATTCCTCGGTACCTCACACAGGTTTGGTCTCTTTGCTTGGCTGTGCTTTGGTTCTGAGGGGCAGTTAGGTTAAGACGTCTGTCTGTTGTGGGGTAAAATGTTACCAGAGGCCAGCAGCTGGGATCCGGGTGTTTTTTTCCATGTGTGTTAAGTGAGCTACTTTTTCTTAAAACCTGCTTCTTGTGAACAGAGGAGGACTAAAGGTAGAAGAGCCTAGTGAAACGACAAGCTCTGGTTTGGTGTGTGAGCTAAACCATTTTATGTCATTCCTATTTAGTCCTTACCTGATCACATTTTATTTCAGTTTCTTGTGTTTTAACTGATCTCGAGGTGACACTTTTTAGAAGGTTTTTTTTTTTTTTTGTCTTTAGGGAAAACTCATCTCTGCTGTTGTAATACAGTCCTTCCAACACAGGGAGGAAATGATAGTTAAACACCACCACCTCCCTTTGCTTTGTCAGAGTTGTTTTTTGTACTGGAGAAGTGCTGTTTGGCTTCAAATCTCAGCGCAAAATCCCAGCTTCCTTCTTGTTCCCTTCTAACTGGGCAGGATGTTACCCCCAGGTGGTT
Source organism: Pavo muticus (assembly GCA_016647715.1). Taxonomy (NCBI): domain Eukaryota; kingdom Metazoa; phylum Chordata; class Aves; order Galliformes; family Phasianidae; genus Pavo; species Pavo muticus. The sequence continues at coordinate 75,808 of JACDJE010000146.1, read as the reverse complement.
ATCTTTCATATTCAGCTCCCATCCTTCCCTCCCTCTCCTTCTGTATCGAAGTTCCAAGGTGGTCACGGCAGTCCCCTGACCCCTAATTTCCCTGCTTATTAGGTGAAAACTTGGGATCCCCTTCATAGGGTAAGGCTTTAAACTGCTCCTCTGTGGTTTGAAGGACTCTTTGGCTTAGCGCTCTTCTTTGCAGGGTGCACAACAGAGGTAAGCTATGCTCTGCCAGTGATTTCATAAAACACGCCTATTTTAGGATTAAATTGCAGAAAATGATAATAAATAAGCCATCTGTAAAGCAGGCTTTTGACCCTTTGTCTAATGCAGTCCCACACGAGGCCTATTTTGTGTTCTCTCCTTTCTCTATGGGATAAAATTATGTCTGAATAGTGGGCGCTGCTTTTTTAGGTAGCTCGTGGTTTTGTCCAGTTCAGCCGGTGGTTTGTGTCTTGTTTGACTTTCTTCGGAACTGTTTTGATTAGATTTCAAGGCTTTACTTTGTCTGCTGCTTGAAAAGATCGATGACAAACATATGAGGAAGCTTCTTTGTGACAAAGCTGGCCAATTACAGATTTTTCATCACTTGGATAAAAAGCAAGATTATACTCTTAAAAGCTCCCAAAACGTACTTAGCATATTGCATCTTGAAATAAACTCAAGAAAATTCATGTTAAATACCTTCATCTCATATTCTTACTATATTGCCTGGAAGGTATAATATGGTATGTCAAGTGTGGCGTACCATAACACGTTTGATTCTGACATAACACTTGAAAAACTTCTGAGGGCACTTTTGATTAGATCCTCCTTTGTTGCAACACAAGCAGGGAGATGCTTTGATCAAAGCAAGCTTTTGTAATTTGCTTTAAGTAGCAGCTGCTTTTAATGGTTGTTAATATTTTGTAAGAAGAAACTGATTAGCTATTATATTTTATTATTACTTGATATGTTACGGTTTTCCGTTGGGGTTAGGAGAGTAAAGGTGTCACTACAAAATAAAACAATGCACAATTACCCGATAAAAGAGAGAGAAATACAATGTTAGAAGCCCTTAACCTTGTGAAGGACTAATGCCAGCATTTAACAGCTAATGTACTGCATGTCAGAACAGCTGTAATAATTAAATAAAAGCTACGTGCAGCATCCCAGAAAACATGCAGGTGTATTTTGGGGGAGGCTGAACGTGTCTAAGGGTGCAGCACATTCAGGATGTGTCGAACTAAGTGTTGATCTGAGCCACGTACAGACGACACACAGTATGTGTGGGACAGGGATTTACCATATATGTGCTCCAGAGCACAGTTACTGATATTGTTGTCCAGAAATGGACACCAGGGAGTCCAATTGTATGTTTGCAGTAGGGTCTCTTGCTGTAGCTTAACTTCATATCCTCTTAAAACAAGCTCGTGTATGCGCACATGCTTGTATTAGCAAAGTGTTAGACCTCTTGGCTTTTTTGCTTGGTAAAGAAATTACGCATCACATTCTTGAATTGACTTGCTTGGTAAGATCTGGTGTTCTCTTGATTGATACTGGCAATCAGCAGAATGAGAAGCAAAAACCAGGGGCATTAGAGAGCACTTTGCTAAGTGCCAATGCACACTGACTACACATGCAATATAGGAGCTGTGCTAAAGAAGTGTGCAGAGTGGCTTGCAATTGAAGAGTAAAGTAGATGAAGTCACCTGACCCTAACAGTGAAAATAAGTCAGGCAGTTTTTGATTTCAGTCTGTCTGTGTGCAGAATCAGTTGGAAGGCGCTTTCTATTTTCTAGTCATTTTCATGAATGAGAATCATTCAGTTCATCCAGGCTGCATACAGTGAAAAGAGATAGTTTTAATCTTCCGTGTGAACATTTTGAACAAATAAAGGTGAAAACTACAGAATTGAAGCAGTGGGTGATAAAATGCCACTGATTCTTAGGCAGAAACCTTCCCTAGGCATTTGCTTGTGTTTTTTCTTTATTGGCGCTTTTGTTCACTGTTGATTCAGAAGGCAGAGTGATTCAAATGGGAGGAACTGTTTTTGTGTTAAAAGACACAGATTTGTAAGGACTGGATTGTATTCCTGGCCTTTTCATTGTCTGACTTGGTATGACATTTAACACATCAGTAAAACACTTTTCGGCAAATGAACTTGCAGCCCATGATGAAGCAGAGCATTTGGAGGTCTTCTCGTGGAAGATGCTCTTCAAGTGCCTGGTGGTTACTGCCTTTCACCCTGGGAGAATTTCATAATGCTAGGCAGGGCAGACCTGCCTCAGGTGTGTTGATTTTATTTATGTAAACCTAAAGATAAGTGGTTAGGTTCTGTTTTTTCAGACGCATCATTCACCCTTGTTATTAACTTGAAGTATGTGAATTGGCGTATCTTCAAACTTCCACCTGTCAGCTGACAGGCAGCAGCCAACCGTGTGCTCCGGCTTTCTTCTCTTACACAACAGAGTGAAGTGAGGTCAGATCAGAGCTGACAGTCAGTAAGTCTGAGATGTGTTAGTGTTTGTATTAAAGAATAGGGGTTATGAATGAAAGGCAGGATGAAATCTGCATGGAATATGCCATATTGCCATTTTCCTCAAGTATGCGTGGGTATAGTTTTATTTCCTTCTCATCCATTTGTTTAAAACCTCATTCTCTCTCTATTCCCAGCAGAAACGTTATTTGGCAAAGTCAAAAGCATTTCGGCCGTTTATGATGCTCTCAAATACAGTGGATAAGAATGATTAGGAACACAGATGCCTATCTGTGGGGTTGCACCATCTGATTTATACCTGTGGCTTCTCAGATGCAGTTGACACAACAATACATCATTTGTCATCTATTGTTGGTTTATAAAGCCAAAGGAGCGTACTTGCCGCAAATGGATAGCAGCAATTCATAAGCAGTCTACTTCATAATTGATAATGTAATCTTGTGGTGCCCTGAAGAGGGACTGTTAATGTGTGTGTTTTGAGCCCAGCAGCAAATTGGAGGTTTGTTAGGAACAGCAGGTATTTTAGCTTCAGCGGATCTGTAATACGCTTTTTTTTAACCCCCTTAGTTGGTAATGCTCAGCACAAGTTCAATGATGAAAAACACATCTTTGTGTAGGTTTTTTCCGTATAGTTGCTAGAACAGAAAGCCCGGTTTATTGCCAAGCATGTTTCCTAATTCTCGTGGGGGGACAAAACAAACCGAACCCAGAACAATCACCAAAGAAGAGAAAATATGTCCTTTTATTTTGAACGTCAGCAGTCTGCAGGAGAGTCACGCTTTCTACTTAGCCATAAAATGACTGGCGAGCCTGCTTCAAGGATGCTGAGGTGCTTAGGTAGCATATGGAGCTGGATGGCACTTCTCTTCATTCTAGTTAGCAATCAGAGGAAAACTTAGTCTGAATGTTGATGTATCTGAAGCTTTTCCCCACTCCATGAAGCAGCTTTTTGTGGCCAGCTAGAGTCCTTGATGTTGTCTGGGCTTAAGCATGGTGATTTAATAGGCAGACTGAAATATAAGAGTGCAGGTAAATACTGTTTAATTAAATCTGCATCCATATACTGAAGTCTCTCTACAGAGCAAGTTGATTTTGTCATCCGTCACCTTTCTGATGCACATTTGTTTTGTCATTTGGAAAGACTTCTCAGATAATATCACAATTAAGGAATGAGTTTTGAAATTGAGCTGGCTGTAGTGGAAACTGGTGAAAGGCATGTACAACCATTTCGTTGGTTAGTATAGCATGCTGTTTCAAAGCAAGGTTACAGATGGCTTTCCAGTGTGCCGCTTCTAATTAGGTTCAGCATGATTCAGACTTCAGTCTCTTGGCTTATATTGTCATAGAAACTTGAACTGGAATTACAGCCCTGTATACCCCCATAGGGACTAATTTATCTTTCCTGTAGTTACTGATTGTGTTAATGTTGCCTAAGTGTATCCTTACTGGCCATTGGCGTGTGTAGGTGGTGCTGGTGAGTTAGGAACACTTGTACACAACTGCTGGAATTTCAGCAAAACTTCAGTGCCTCGATAGCTTAAACTTCTGTGTAAACCTTAGCCTTGAGGGACAAAGAATGTGGCAGCTGCTAGTATAAGCTAAGCCTGTTTGCCAGACCTCACTTCTCTTTGGCATTCCTAAATGGTGCTTTGTTGTGTTGTTGCAGCCAGTTGTTTCAGTTCTGGTTTATTTAAAGCGGACTTGCTTTATTAGAAATAGCAGAAATGCAAGTAAGTGTTGTTTTACATAGAAACGGCACATACTAAACTGTTTGGGAGCTGCTTGCTTGGTAGTGACACATCAGAACGCAGGTAACTCTCAGCAGTTTATAGAAACGCAGCTGTATGCGTGACCAGCTTTCTCTGTGTTTAGGGCCAGCCTGGGGCTGGTTTATGGTTTGAGCCAACATAACTTGAAGTAATAGCAGCAATTAGTTGACACACAGAACTGGTGAAAAGCATCGTCTTAGCTAGGCAATGATGTGTGTTCTCTGGTGCCTTTTTTTTTAATTAATGATGTGGTCTCTAGTGCTGTCTGTCTTAATTTATTAATGAATTTGTCCTTTGTCTTCCTGCGAGAGCAGTAATCATCCTAGGTTGTTGCTAGGGCCCTTATTGGGGATATGCTCCTGGGAAATGCATTTTTTTAAGGAAGTTTTACTTATATGTTAATTGCCTACAAATAAATGAGTTGTTTAGAAAACACAGTGTTGGCAAATTACTCATTTGTTTTAGAGAACTGGAACCAACGCTGGTGATAGCCTTGATTTGAGAAGGAGATTGGACTAGTCCGGAGGTCCCTTTCAACTGACATCTCCATGATTTAGTCTGTGTTCACCACCTCTGAGCTCTTTGGGTTAAGAAACATATAGGCTGATGTAAGCCTCTCAGTTGTGTAATAGCTTCATTCAAGTCCAAATCCTATACCTCCCAGTCATAAACAAAGTAAGATTCTGAGCAGGCTTTTTCTGCATACTGGATCCTTGTGGCAGGCATTACCCATCACTTCCATTATGAATGAAGTCTGTTTTAAACATTCAGCTCGGGTAGAGTAAAAACAGGCAAGAAAGTACAGTTATAGACTGAGATGTTCTTGTCTCTAAGTAAAGAGCAAGCATATACTTCTGTGAGGAGGGCCGTTAGAAATACCCATTATGATAGCTACAAAATGAAGTTGAGGAAGTATTACTATATTTTCATGCCTCGTGTTGGCTCTACATACTGAAGTACTGATCTTTGCCTCTGCCTGACCATAGCTATGTGTAGAACTCACGTTTAAGATGAAAAATTATATAAAAAAAAAAAGTTAAGTGAGTAACAGTGAAAAATCTGAGGGCTGAATGTGCACATTTTCCAGAGGAAATGTGATTTCCTTGGAAGAAGCATGAATTCCAAGCACCAGCTCATAATTCTAAGCATACCCATGGAGCAGAATGCTGTCCATCTTTAAGAAGTCATCAGCTGGCTTCTGGTGACTGTGACCTACTATTGAACAGAGATGCAATTGCTAGATTTCTCTAGAAATATAGTTATTGTTCAGCTTCTGCAAAACACTCTCAGCTCCCAAGATGGACGTCCTCAGGTGCTCCCTCCATTCATTGTGCAGACTTTCAAGCACTAGCAGAACATACAAAAAAAATCCTCCTTCTCTCTACTGTCTGGGTTGTGATTACCATTCCATCCTATACTGAGTACGTTAGGAAGCATTGCATTGGAAAGGGAAGATGAAGAGTACTCAAGTGATGCAGAGAGCTTCCTGACTGTAGGTCGCAAGCCTATCCAGATGCACTTGAATAGCTAATGGCAGTAAACAGATTTTCTAAAATCTCACTAATATCTAATGGGATCTCCAAGGTAGGAAAGTCAGTCAATTGCAGAGTGTCCTAAGCATCAGTAAGTTGTTTGCTGTCTTAACGGTTGTTTGCCTATGCTTGATTTTAAAAAAAAAAAAAAAAAAAAAAATCTATATAAGTATGTGCACGTTAATTTCAGTTATGGAAAGAAGAATGCATTGTTCTTCCCTGTATATTTGCCCACCCTTCCCTCAGTGCTCAGCAAGAACAGCCTTTACCGCTTTTCAGAACCTAATGTGCTGCTGTGACAAGGCTCCAGCTGAAAGGCCCCGCTTTGGAGACCATAAAAGCAGTGATTCTTCCATGCACTAAGACAGTCTTGAGTTATAATCCTTATTAGGGTAGAGTTGAGCACAATGTTCCTACTGTGTTACCAATTAGATTGATGGTGTTCTTGTTTGCCCCCTTTCTGTGAGGTAAGAAGAATACGCAACTTCTGTTCACATCATCTTTCTTCAGCAGCATAATGCATCAGCCCCAGATGTGGGGACATCCTGCAGCTCCCCTTCACTCTATGAGGATCACTTGGGTGCTGGTCCCAGGGCTGTGCCCAAGGAAGGGGTTTTGTTCTTGGCTTCTCTGCTGGAAGCTCCATCCAGTGCTGTTTGTGTCATTTCATTGATGTGTGTCTTCCCACAGGTTCATAGGCTAGTAATAGTTCAAAAGTAGATGTTGGTTTTGGTTCTCCTAGGCTGTGTAGACAGCGAAGGGATTATAGCAGGTAGTGTACATTAGATCATTCTCTTAGATCTTCACCCTGCTTTGTTATACAATCTAGCCATGGCTGTGCAGACAGGTCCACAAAAGAACCATTTCCTGTTTTGTGTGGTTCGTCCACCCTTGTAAACATTTCTGAGCAAAGGGAAGAATCTATCCTGTCATTTGCATTTCTTGTGTGAGTTTTAATTTACTTTGTTGGTATTCAGGTCACCGAAATACTCGGCTGTGTTTCTTGTTCTGTTTTCCTTCATATAAAAATAAATGTCAGGATGATAATTTGAATAATCTTCTTTTTCCTAAAAGGGTAGGTACTTTGCTTTCTGTAGTCTCCTTTGTGCCTTCTTTCCGTTTAATGTAACCTTTCATAGATTAAAAAGGCAATGATGTTAATAGAATTGCATAATTGTCAACTGATAATGTTCTCCCAGTGAAATATAGCTATTGAGGCTTAGCTAAAGCATTTGTAGAAAACAAGCATGCAGAAACAAAACAAAGATGTTTGTTTTCGAAATGACACGTCTGCCATCATTGGCATCCACATGCTCAGGTAGGTCCTTCAGCCTTAGCAGGACCGGGGCTCCAGCATTCACAGCTCTAATTACTGGGAGGTGTGATGACTTCCACTGAGTGCAGGAAGGCTTTGTTCCAATCGTGACCATTATTTCCCAGAGACCCAATGGTGTCCAAGATGTTGATTCTACTGGCTACCTTGTATTTCCATACTAATGTGTTCTTAGGTCATTGCAGTATACAGGGAATGGAGCCTATCTTTTCCCTTACTTTTGTGTTTATATCTTCAGGCAGAAGATGCAGAATTTTAATGAAAGATGTGTAGCTAAAATCCCTAGTCTGCTTTGAAATGAACGAATTAGCAGATCTGGTTTAAGGGATGACCAGTGCCTGCTCAAATCAGTTTATTGCGTTTTGAGTTACAATGTTTGCCTGTTTGTAGAGCAGTAAATATCAAGGATAGCGTGGAGGTGGCTGAGTTACATGTTGTCCAGCTGACGTCAAGGCATTTGTGTTACAGTGATGCCCAGTACCATTATTTCAGAGAGCAGCGTGGGCAGTGAGGGGTACCTATAAGAAGGTAAAGGCTGTGTGTTTCTCATTTAAATGTTCTTCTCAGAAGTAATAAAGAAAAATATCCCGCAAGTTATTAACGTTTGGAATACTGTTAACTGGAAGCCTGGATGTCCCTTTTGGAATTGAAGTGTAGCAGGTTATCTGGCTGACAGTACAACTCACTGCCACTAGAATAGCAACAAGTCAGTGTGTGAAGGTATGTGTGTTATATAAAGATACCTTGAATCTCAAAGAAAAACCCAAGTCTCAGAAAACACCTGCTTCAGTTTCTTGTTGGCAGCTTCACAAGTGAAACCACCAAACTGACAGTGTAATGGGTAATGGACTTCTTTTCTTCTGTCTGTGGTCAGCTGCGAGACCTACTGCTCAAATGCTATTAAGAAATTTGAGTTGGCAAGGTGTGGAGAAATAGCAGTGATTTGGCTGTCAAGCAGTACAGGCTGCGGTGGCACTGCCGTTCAGCTTCCCTCGTATCTATAAGCTGTGCTGATGCTCCCACTAGAGGGGCTTTGCTGTATGTTTCAGCAGACACAACAGGCAGAGCTACTTATTTTGGAAAGATTCCGTAGGAGTAGCGCTGTGCTAGTTAAAGTGGTGGTCAGATGCTATGCCTGGATCTTCAGAAGTGGAGAAAGGGGAATCTGGTCAAGTACGTTGGCAGCCCAGCAGCGTAGTTCAGAAGTGGCAGTCGCTGCAAGGTACAGTTGTGCAGCAGTACAAGGCAGGTGCTGACAGCCTGGTGCTGTCTTCAGAGGCTTTGTTTCTGTACATAGCATCAACCTCAAATGCAGGTTTCCAGCTGCTATGTGTATTCCAGCTGGTTGTGTGTATAGGAGGGACGATGCTAAGGGAAGGGCTACCTCCAGTTTGTATTAGATGAAATTTCAGACAAAGCCTAACAATAATAATAGGAGGTTGCATGAAGGTTCATGCTGTTTAGACAGATGGTAAACTGCGGATTGAACCTGTTGTCACAGTAATAAATGCATTTGAAAAGAAATTCATGTGGCAAATGGGAGAAAGATGGAAGTAAATGCACAGGTGTGTGCATGCAAACTCAGCACTGTGGGTTATGATTCATATATGTATATGTTAAAGCATTCTGTATTGACCCCTTGCCACAAATTGATATGAGAAGCTGTAAATACAAAAGAATGCACTGTTAATACTGACCTGCTGCACTTTTGCCTGATGACAACAGAAGCATTTGATCTGAGTCTGGCATATATTTATTGCCTATTAAATGTAATCCCTCCTCCAACCCTTTCCAGTACATATTTTCCCTTCTGTTTTCTCCATTTTGTAGCATCCTAGCAAAGCAGCCCTGCCCACAAACTAAGTCTGTTTCACTGGGGCCTGAAGCGTTCAAGGTGAGTGTTGCCCCATTCTTTCCAAGCTCTCTGGTTCCTTGCTCTGTGGGAACTATCATAGAAAACAAGGGTGGCTTTACAGAGAAGTGATACTGAAGTTGCATCTTCCCATTCAGTCTGGTATTTAGTCAGAATGAGGCAGACTCAAGGCTTGATTATTGTAAATTCCTTTCAAAATATGTCAGTGAATTCCTTGTTGGTGCAAATTCATTTGAGTCAAAGCGTCTCCGGGGATTTGTACAAGCTAAGAAAATGCTGCTAGAGGTTAGGCCTGCCAAAGGTGTCAAATCGTGTTGCTTATTATGAAGAACGTGGCTTTTGAAAACTCTTTCTGATCGGGCATAATAGGTAAGTATTCATCCAGACCATTTGGGCTGGTTGTCAGCACATGGCTGGGGACCTTGCGTATAGATAGGAATTCTTCAGGAGTTTTTTTTCACTCTCGGGCTTGATAATAATCCAAGGGAAAATGATTTTTCTGTTATATTTGGGCATTCCTGTTTAAGATGGGAATCTATTGAAGTCAGTGGTAGAAAAACTGAGATGAATGGAAATGGTCAGAAAAACACATAGCCCACCACTTCAGCATTTATACTGTCTGTGAAATCAAAAGGAGATGGAGGATCCTAGCAGCTTTTCAGCTTGTATTGGATCAATAAGTGCTTGTCATACCTGTATGTTTCTGCAACTTACACAGGAAAACTGTTGTTATTCAACATGTAGGAATCATAGAGAAAATGCTGTCCGTGTTCATACAAGTCCACCAATCCATAGCTAGAGAAAAATGGTGTTTGCTGTCGATAGAAGCGAAGAAAAAATACAGAGCAGGGCCTTTAATACAGCCTTTGCAGGGATTTCAACTCTTATCAGGTAAGGTTATGCAACTGCTCTGGTGATAAGTCTCTATCTGGACTTGTTATCTTTTTTACTCACAGTGATTCAGTGTCAAAATTAGAAATGCATAGCCTCTCTTCCAGTAGCCATTTTAGAAAGCCTTATTTTTTTCTACCCCTTCTTTCTGAGTCTGCCTGTGAGGGTATGTCATTTTCCATCATTCTCTAAACTTTATATTCAGCTCTTTTTAAATATTCATTTTTCCATTATATTTTTAGCCTCACTGCGATAATCTTTTGCCTGGTTACTTACCTGATTGGTTTCAGATGTATCCTGAGGGGAAGTACCACACTAAACCAGCAGTGTAACTAGATAATGTCTTGAAATTAGGAAGGTAGAGGTGGCTAATAGGGCTGCATCGGGCTCCTTCGGAGAATGACAGTTACCGTAATCAGTTGAGGCTGGAAAAGGGAATTTTATTTATTATTTTCCCTTGTTTATTCTTTGAACGTGGTGTCAGCACTCTGAATGTAGTTGTGCTTGCAGAAGAGTTGCTCAGAATCTCAAAACACGTAAATCCACGCTGCGTTTCTGCCCGAAGGTTTGCAGACTGAAACGTGTGAGCAGTGATACAGATGGTGAGTTGCACCGGCGTTCGAGAAGGCCATGCGAGGAACTGGGGCCTTTTGCACTGCGTCACAGAACCTGAAAGCCACCTGTGGCATGAAAGTGTTTCTCGTCTCACCTTTTCCATTTTCTCAGCCACGCAGGCTGGAATAAACAGAAAAAGTATTACGTTTCAACTCTCACTGCCTGCTGTCTGGCTACAAATATTTACCTCTAGTACAATCCAAAAGAGCAATGAGTTTGAGAATTCAAGATATGCTAGCTGTGTAGACACAACTGCTTAATTTCAGAGAGCAGAGTAAACAGCGTGGAATGAAATTTGGGGGGAGGAAAAAACCTATTTGAATTGATCGGCCTCATTAGCAGACTACTGCACTAAAGCCTTTCCTCTGAAATCCTTCCTTGTGTAATTAATCTTACCTTTTGCAGGGGGATTTCTGGTATTTATACAAGTACAACTGTGACAAGCAGGATAGGTGTCATTTCTGATGCGTTTCCGGTGAAAGCACAGCAGCATACCCCTGCAGGGATGCTGTGCTTACATTGGAAGCAGATATGAAACAAGGGTCCTGCATTGGCTCTACTGGCCCTTGGACAAAAGCTGTGATGCTGCTGCTTTCTCCAAATTGTTGAGTCCTCCTGTGAAATCCTTGCTCTTCGGGGAATTGTCCTCGTAAGGCTGAGCCTCTTCTTGGGTAAGACACTACATTCCTTTTACGGGAATGTGAATTTTTTTCTCCCTTCTTAATAGGGATGCCCGACATGGGTTTGGCTTAGCCTGGTAATACAGACTTTGAGAGTGCACGCACTTCTAAATCTAGCTTTGTGTTGGCTCAGCCAACAGCACTTTATTTGGGTTGATGTGTAACAAAAGGAAGAACAAAAGCGCATTTAACTTAGAGAGTGTTGTCACGCATTCTTACTTTCCATCGAAACAAAGGCAAGAGAGAGAGGGAATGGAGATTATCATCATTCTTTTGAGACGCAATGGTGTTTTCCCAAGGAGGCAATGACATTTCTTAATTACTCTCTTCATGGGTAGCCATGTGTGGAGATTACCAGAGGCTCAGCAGTGCATTGTTCTGCTGAAGCCTTGGAGAATGATAATGCTGACAGTACAACGCTGCCGTCCAATGCTTCTCTCCATATTCTCGCTCTTCATTACACCAGCTAATTATTTCTGCTTCTGGTCGCTGTGTAGCGTTGCTTCTTCCACGTTACCCCAGCAGCCCTCCACTGTCAGTGTAATTTACAGAAATGGCATTGTGCTCTCTTGCTGTTCAGGTTCAGCCCACGAGGAATTAAAAGGCGCTGTTGTACTTCTAGCAAGCTCAGCTGCCAGATCCGCAGCTCAAGTGAGCGGCAGCCCACCTTCATGGCTGGTGAGGATGCACACCTGCCTCTTAATACTGCTAATACTGCTGACTCCTGGAAGTTGCGGTGCACCAAAAACATCAACTAATTTTGTGTCTCTGCCTTATGGGTTTGTTTCTGCTGTGGTGTCAGTAGTAGAGAAAGAATAGGCAATATTTATTTGTTTATTTAGATTTCCCACTAGCTAGGTTCCATTTAGGAGCAGGAAGGTTTGAAAGTGCTTGTACAATGGCAAGTGTTACGGATACTGCTTTTTGGTGGGGTAGTGGTGGTGGCAGTGCATATATTTTTCTTCTTAATGCAGCTATGTGGACAGGTGTCTTCATCACATGCAAATTATATACATGTGTGTTATGTAATGGAAAGGCACTGGACAACTAGTTTCTCTTTATATCTCTGTCCTCCCTCCCTGTGCCATAGATAAGTATATCTGTGCCTGCTCGTGTTCAGAGAGGATGACAGTAAATCCTCCTGCTGTCTAGCAGTATTTTTATATTTTGACTCTATTGACAGCACACAGTGATGTTATCATGTGATATTAAACTTGAGGCTGATAAGAAGTGTGAGCAGAAGTATCAGGACTGAAATACGTTTGATGCTGGGTGTATAACAGAAAATCAGAAATGAGACTTGAGTAGGGCCGAGGTCTTAAAAGCTTGGTAGCTGCAAACATGCAGCCATGGCCTTAAAAGCTCGGTAGTTCTCCAGCACTGCGGTCTCCATCAGAATCATTCAGACACGCTATTGATAGAAGAGCTTACAAAGTGTAAATAACAAACACTAAAACCAACAAAACAACAATGACAAACCTTCCTTCTTGGTTAAATGAACTTGCTGCAGAGTATTTTTGTAACAGATGCATACTTGCAAAGTATAAATAGTTCATAAATATGCAAATTTATATAACAGCATAATTATATATACTTGTAAAATAAATATAAATTGAACAAGATTGTTCAGTGAATTTAAACATATTCACTGCTTAGTGGTGTGTTTAAGTAGCAGAGCAGCAGCCTGTGCATCCTTCTCTGATGATGCTCTTGTAAACCTGTCCTGGAGCAGGTTGCTGTGCAATTAAGGCTGCAGCCTGTCGCTTGCCATGCTCAAAGATGTGAATGGCCTTTCCCCCTGCGTCAGCAGTCTCAGGACTTACCCTTCTTTTTAGAGCATGTAGTGAGCCATTCCTAGGCTAATAGTGCATTCATCAATACAGGTAGATAAATCAAGGCATGTTTGATTTTGTTAGGGTATCCTCTTACACTGGGATGTGGTTTTGCAGTCCTACTGGTGATTGACTGAAGCTGAAGGCTGTGAGAAAACCCAGCTCCTCTCTTCAGGGACAGTGGATGCAAAGGTCCCTGTGTGAGGAAGCCAGCATCCTTTTTTGCTATCCCAACATCTATGATTCCTGAGGAGTGGGAACTAAATTCAGACCAACCGGAAGCATCTCTTTGTCTAGTTTGAGTTTCCTGCTCGTAAATGCAGTCTGAATTAGGCCTGTTATCTGCAGTCAGTCCCAACCACGTGGCCCACAATGGCACCTGATGACAGATTCCCATTTAGTCAATTGGATGCTGCTGGAGTATGAAGCAGAATACAAGCTCTTCCTCATTTCTGTCTTTCCCAAAACTTGGACTACTTGGGGTATGAGTTCCTGAAGCGTAACTCAACTCTACTGCCTCTGCAGTAGCAGAACACATCTCTCTAAACTGAGTGTGAGGTTTATTGCTTTCCTCTAAGGAGACAATGACCTGAATGTTGTTTTAAACCAAAAGATTGACGTATGAGCAGTGCTGAGGAGCTGAAATGGCTGTGAATGTCTCTGCTTTCTGTCTGCTGTTGATAGCCTCCTGGAAGAGTGGAAAGCCTGAGGATTTGGCTGCTCGCCATCATTCTCCCCACCAGTGCTCTTTGGCAGCGCTGTTGAGAGCATCGTTTTGTTCCTTGAGCTCTCTTGCCATGTATGAGCATGCTATGGATGGCTCTCTGTGGCAGCATTTCCCTTTTGCTAGGTTTGTTGTTGACTCTGACTTGTAGGTGAGGTTTGACCTCTTCTTTAGCCCTCGTAGGATACAGCTTTTTCCCAGTAACTTTACATCCTACTTTTGATGTTAACTAATTAATGATCAGAGGTGTAATTTTTGAAGTGTTCGTAAAACTCTTTGCTATAAGGAGTGGAGTATCTAACAGAAAGAAGGCTCTGGGAATAAGTCATTACTGGATTCAGCAGTCATGGTGCTGGAGAGTTAACTGCCCTTATGCTTGCCTTAGACTCTAATGAGCAAACTTGGTGGTAATTAATGATTTCATGGGGACTGTAGCTTAATTCTAAAACGTGGAGGTTATATAAACAGCTCCGTAGTTCCTTACAAAGTCAAATGTGTTTCAGCATTTAAAATGGACCAAAGCAATAGACATTTAAGTAGTTCATTTCTACCAAATATGCTGTATGTAGCGGATGAAGGAACATTGGACGATTGAAACGAGGGATCCATCTCAGTGTTTGTTTGGTACCTGGGCTTTTTAGCATGCTATTTTGTTTTGCTCATTTGTTGTTGTTTGCTTGCTTGTATTTCTTTTATTTTAGTTTGCTGATCTGGGGGAGAACAGTAGAATCAGTCTGGGAGAATAGCCCTGTTGGCTTATGTAGGAACTTGAAGCAGTATGTCTGTTTGAAGAGCAGTTTCAATACACTGGCACTCAGTGAAGTGTTAAAGAAAAAACAGAAGTTTACAGTCTAATTCATAATTGAAGTACCTTGAAAATAGTACAAGCTTCCTATTAAGTACTGTTGGTAAGTGTGCTGTGAAAGCAGGTAGTTATTAAAAAGGCAATTGCCATCTAAATCAAAAACAAGGATGACATAATGTATTTATTTACATGCTGCAGAGGCAGTTTTGCGGAAGTGTACAGTCAGTCCCGGGGGAGTTTTCCATAAAGCTGCTCTTCTCACCAGCAAAGCTGCAGCAGCCAAGCTGGGAATGCTTGGCTGTGTGTGCGTGCTTCCGTATGCAGGGGTGGAGCAGGGGGAGGGCACATCAAGGCGTATACAGCAGGTGCCCAAACTTTGCGGGAGGGTGTCAGAAAACGTAACTCACCTCCAAGGCTCAGATCCTTCTTGCCGTGTGTAATTAGTGGAGAATGGCCACGCTTGCAGAGGGGCAGCAAGAGCACAGATCAAGAGAGGCATGCTCTGACCAGCCCTTTGAAGGAGCCTGTCTCTTTGGAGGCTCTGAGGAAAACAGAGAATGGGAAAACACCTTAAGCTGCTGTCAGCTTTTGGAAGTGACTTTCTAAGTGATGATCTCAAGGAAAGGTAGAGAGCAGTGTGATGCAGGTGAGGTGAGCCACAATCTCCACAGGCTGGATGTCTGACCCAGTGTTGCCCATGCATTCCCAGAGGTGGTCTGGCTGCGTGCTGTGAAAGCCAGAAGAGGATGAGCGTTGCAACCTCTGTGATCAGTTGGGAGGTGCAGTGCATGAACAGCTGAGATTGCTTGAGCGGGGATGATGGAGACATCATGGAAGCAGTGCATCTGTGCAAATGTTGTAATCACCACTGGCATGTTCTCACTTCGGGAATCTCTGTTCCAAAGGAGTGTCCTTATGGTCTAAGTGCCAGAGGCCAGACTGGTTTTGACCAGTCTGGATTAATGTGCAGATGGATGTTTAGAAAGAATAACACATCTTCTCAGTGCACTGTTCCTTGTTCATTTGTATTCTGATTGCTTGATTTTGCTGTAACTCATGCATTAATTATCTCCTGGAGAAGGTAACAACAATTCATAAGAACAGTAGGGTAGAACAAGACAATGTAGCACATGAGCAAGAATGAGCACGTGAATGGAAGCTGTGGGTGTAGCTTCATGATGTGAAGTTAAAAGCATATGCTGGGTCACCTACCTTAGTTACATCTTTCAGACTGAGCAGAGTGGAGACTTGCACTCCCTCACCTATTCAAGTCATTCTGTAATGCCACTGATGTTCTTTTAAATGGGAATAAAAGGATCTGTCTCAGCACTTTGAAAAGTGAAGTTCTGCTTCCTTTCTCTTCAAGTGTTTCTTTACTAGCTTTAAACTCCTGATGAATAAAAGGACTCTTCTTCCTAGTGCCTGAAAAGACACCTAATAGAAGATCTTTGTAAGCAGGTGCCTGGGGTTTGGCTGCCTACATGGGTGCCATCAGTGTGGCAGCCCTGCAGTGCAACCCAACAGTGGCATTCAGCCCTCGGAGGGCTGACGGAGGAGCTGGCTGTAATCTTCCTGCCCCTCGTTAAAAGATGCTGGCATGGTCTATTAGTGTCATCTGCAGTGTATTTTAATAATGTGTTGCCTTTTCCTGAAGTGCAGAGGGCTGATTCCTATTAATTTTGTCAGAATTATCATAATCCGCATATACATCCTGCTTACTAGAAGCATGAGAATATAAAAGCAATCTTTTTTTCTGTGGATATTTCTATTCTTTTTCATTTTTGCACGGTGGCTGATTTTAATTGAAGGCTACAGGACGCAAAGGCATGTCAATGAGATGCTTTAAAATTCTCCAACCGTGGCATATCCATTCAGTGCTGGCTTCTCAGACTTCTTACCATCCCAAACCCTTTTCCTAAGAAGCCCTTGCACCTTACAGTAAAGTATCACTACTTTGCAGTGCAGTCAGAGAGGTGACGTGTCCAAGTAGGTACAACCTGCAGCCACAGATGTGTGTATACAAAGAATAAGATGTTCTCTTGCTCTTTCTGTCATGTGCTTGTGCTGTCTAGGTGGATATGTATGTGAATAATACTAGTTTCATCATATGTGAAGGTGGTGCAAGCCTTCTGCAAAAAAGGTAGTTCTCTGTATTGCAGTCAGAAAGGAGCATGAAGATTTGAGAGCCCTTTCTGTGCCTTATATTGGCATACCACTGGAAATACAAAACGTTTCTTTGAAGTAGGAATGATCTGACATCTCATTACATTATTGTGGCAGATGTCCTTCGCAGTCTCCTTTATTATTATTATCCTCACTCTGTTAAGGCAGAAATGATGAGCAGGTACAGCAGGGTGGCTCCTGCGCTAGGCATCAAACACACCACTGTGTGTGTCAGCTTTTGGCTGGTTCTCTTTTTTCGCTTGTCCTGAGTACAGCCCTCAGCCTCTTCAGCAGCTTTCTTCTGGATTTACAGAGTAGCTGGCCTGTGGAGGCAGGCCATTTATCTCCCATATAGATCAGAGAGTGTCTGAACTTGCGGTGAGCTGACCTCAGCGTGAGTTCAAGGAGAGAAGTCTCATAGCATTGCTAGGATTTGATTGTTCATTATAGAAGGTGGTGAATTTGTAGCAAATGGTGAAGTGTTTTTGCATTGTCATACCATGAGCAGGGGAAGCTATTAGCTACTGACTGCCCAGCGCTCCTCTGGCTTTGTGTTGTACTCCTCCTGATTTGCTACCACATCTGTGTTGTTTGGGTTGCCTCGTGCTGGGAGATATGGGAAGTCCCTTTGTTCCTCCAGATGGGGTAGTCTTGGTGGGAGAATAAATATTTAATATAATTTTAAAGAATGGGTTTTGTGGACTGTGTTTAGTTGTGTGAAATGCGTGAGTCTGGGGCAGTTGCAGAATGCAAGAGATCACATACATGGGTACTGATTCAAGTGGAATTAAACAAACTGAATGGAGCATTAGAGCAGCTATGTTTGTTGGGTTTTTTCTTTTTAATTTAATGAAGCCATTTAATTTAATTCGTAGCCAACCTGGTGCACAGGACCTTCATTAAAACTGTCACCAATTAATGAGGCTTTTCCAGTGTGTTTAACCTGAGGCATGTAGGAGCAGCACGTATATGTCTGTATTTCCTTGTATATTCTCTGGATTCCTGTGTCAGATGCTTTGAGTACAAGTTTCCTTAATGCAGTACAACTCAGTGCCTTTTGCAGTGCGTTTTTAAGAGCAGAACCCAAACTGTGTGGTTTGTCTTCCCCATGAAGACGCCTCTCTCATGCAGAGCACCCTGGAAGCACAGTGTGTGCATGAGACCTGGCAGGCAGGCTGCTCCTCCCCACAGCTGGGGGGCAGCTCACCTTCCAGCTCTCTGCAGTCTCATTACATGCAGGCTCAGGTCTGTGCCGTTCCAGACTTCTGCACAGCGGCCTCAGCCGGGGTCCTCTGGAGAGCTGTCAGCTTTCTCATAGCTGCCAATCTGCTTGACGACACAGTACATGAAGTTATGAAGCATAGAGCTCTGCTACCTTAAGGTTGTTTTCTTTTCCTGTTTCCTTTTCTGTTTTGGTTATTGTGGGGAGGGGATGTTTACTTTTTTTTTTCTGGAGAAGAACCTTTTTCTTATTCACCTGCAGGTTCTAAGTTATCTAAAGCTTAGAAAATCAAATTGGTTTTACTGATAAATCCCCTGATGTATTATGTGTTTTTCCCAGTATTTCATCTATACAAGCTATCCATCTAATTCCTTTTCATATCTCTCCTTTTCAAGCAGGCCGTCAATATGATTGACCTTCCTAGCCGTTTGGTGGGTAATGACAACTTCATTCAGAATAGTTTTATTATTTTTTTAAACGTGTATTATAGGCACCCTTCCTGCCCAGTAAATGATGGTGTGAGCAGGCATCTGTGTTCTTTCACACCTAGGAAAATGGTACTGCTAGCCACTAGCCCCCTGAAGTTGCTGTTACCTGGGGAGGACTTCCTGCTCTCCATATGAAACTCCTTATTGTCAAAATAACAACATTATTTGAACGTGATCTCTTCACATCATGGCAGCAGACCCATGCACCAGGACATATTTTCTCATCCTGTTGTGCTGTTTTATTTTTTTCTATTTTTATAAGCAAACATTTGATCTTTACTTGCAAATCGCCTTGGTTTTTTTCGGCAGTACTATTCTTTTTCCTATCATTCGTGGCTTTTACTTCTGAGCTTTGTCCACTGGGAGGGCTGCGTAGGTGTGTGTGCATGTTTGTTATCGGCTGCGTGTTGTATATGTGCAGCTAAATAGAATTAATAGCCTTTTGTCTCTCCTTGGGAAGTCTCTCAACATCTGCGCATCGCTGTGGTTGCTAATACGCAGCTATCTCAGTAAAGTGAAGTCTTGAGTAGGCGAGTCATTCTGCAGGGTGTTTATAAGGTTCAAATGCATAGGGTCTGAGTATAATTAAGAAAGGGAAGGGAAAAATACTGAATATGTTGTGCCATGCTGGAACTCCTCACGGAACCTGCTCCTTAGATAATTCAGATTTGCAGAAACAAAACTCGACAAGTGTTTGATGTTAGTCAGCCTGCTGACAGGCCATCTCCTTCCTCTGAAAGAGGCTGGCATACTCCAGAGAATGCTCTGAAAATGCTTTAGTGCGTTTCTGAGGAAAGCCAGAAGCTGACGTAGGTTGATAACAGCCAAAAACCTGTGCGTTCTCCCCTCCAAGTGTAATATCTTGATGGTGGCCTAATTATCTCAGCTTCCCCTTTCTCTTGATTCTAAGAATGGAGGGGTTTTGGAAGTAGAAACAGAACAAATCTTCAGTTGCTCGAAAAGTTAAGATGAAATCCAGGCGTTGTCAAGCCTTTTAAGAGGGAGATGTCCCAGCACCCAGAAGCTGCAAGGACCCAGTAGTGGAGCAGGGCAAGGGCACAGCTGGCTGCAGTGACAGCATTTGTGTGCTGACCGCGTAACCTCTGACTCAGCTGAGCTCATGAAATCTGGGAAGCTACAAACCTGCCATTTACTTATAGTAAGTTCAGAGTAAGTGTTCGGATCGCCTCAACATCGCATTACAGTTGCACACAAAGCGCTGCCTATAAAGCCTTTCATATGTCATTGCAAGGAGGTATTTTCGCTTTCTACTAGGATGTTTTATCTACTTAACTACTTGTAGTGCTGAGGCACCTTTTTTCTACCTTCCACAAAAAGACTGCTGACCCTTGGCTCCTGCTTAGCGAAGGCCATTGTGTCGAACAACAATGCTAACTTACAATGGGAAAGTGATACTGTGTAAAGGTTTTATAAAACCTTTCTGAAGGGCTGCTAAGCCTGCCTTGCTGAAATGGTTTACCTTTGTGGAAAGATGAAAAGAAGCCCCCATCACGCTTTTATGGTGACCCATCCTCTCTCATGTGACTCAACCTTGTAGCATTCAGTGTTTTGCCAAATGTCAGGAAGAATCCTTTTGCATAGTTCAGCACTTAAGCAGGGCAGGGCCTCCAGGAATAGAGGATAGAATGAAGCTAGTTTTGTAAACAGTGGTGCCTGAGATTGTGATTACAGAATTGTCTTGTTGCTCTTTGGAGTTCTGTTGCTTTCACATTCGTAGACGTTACTCAGCTTTTCAGAATATTCATATTTCAAAGCAATGTCCTTCTACCGAGGCAGAATGCAGTGCTCTTCAGCCAAGTTCACATTGTCTTGGAGGCCGTCGTTCTTTCTAACGAGTCCACCTTCCTACCAGGTTCTCTCTGCAAAGTATCGTATTACTGCTTCCTGGTTTAAATGGAAACCTCCTGCTCATTTTGGATATCGTGTACAAACATCATGCATAGATATGCAAGTGGATGTTTTGTTTATAGTAAGAACGATAACTTGATATCTCTGCAAGTTTACATGCTGACTGTCGCTCCCTTGTCTCAGAGGCTATAGTTTATGTCATTTCCTCAGCTGCAGTAACTTTTTGTAACTCAAGTGGTACCAAGGTCAGCTGGGGAAACATCAGGCTTTGTTTTCCTTTTTAACCTTCCTTTTGGTACTGTGTGCAGTTAGATTCCCCTGTTGACTGTGTCCTCTCCAGGGTAAACAAAACTCAGTTTGCTCAGCCTCTCCTTGTGTTGTATCCAGTCTGTTCTCCAGCCATGTTAGTGTGCTTCAGCTGGACTGGTTCTCATCTGTTGACTGTGGACAGGTACCTGAGATTTCCTAACAATAATCCTTTTGAATAATAAGAGGGGGAATAATGTCCAGCCTTGACCTGCTGACTATTTCTTGCTCATACAGCCTGGTATGTGGCTAGTCAACTACAAGGGTGCACTGCTCACTGATGTTCAGTGCCATGTTCGGATGAGCGCTACATATTTCTATCTGAACCAAATAAATTTCCAAACTTAATTTTGCGATTTGGCATTTCTTTGCAGTACAAATTCTCCTTCAGGTATGAAACGTGCAATGAATTGTGCATTCATACCTTGAGGTTGTCTGTTGTCGCCTTTCATCTGGAAAGGAGAAAAGCCCAAATGATGTGATATAAATAGTGTTGGGACACAGCCCTGACAGTTAACTCTCTTGGCAGTAAGTTCCTTTTCTGTCGTCTTGTCTCCAGCTGCTACTTAAGTAAGGAACGCATTTTGGGATATACTCCTTTGGCAAAAGAAGTGAAAAGCTGGAGGTGTTGGAATTTGCTGTTGAACTTGAATACTCGTTCTCTGTTCCTCCCTGTTCCAGTGGTGTTTAGATCAGACCTACAAAGTGCATTTTTCTTTTCCTCTGTCGCTCTGCTAATCCACTGGGTGTATCATACAGGGGCTTTTCCCAGTGGCAGCAAGTCTCTGACAGGCAAGGTGGCTTTAAAGAGAAGGAAAGGCAAATTCCAGCTGCGGACACTCCATTGTGCACAGTGCCAGCAGGTGAGTCTGGAGCATTTACATTTGCTAAGGTCCTGAGGAGACAGAGTGCTGTGGTTGTCATGAAGGTGCAGGTCATTTGGAGGTGAGATGCTCTTAGCAGTAAGATATTTTTAAATAGGTATTTTTATCCTATCCTTTTGTTCAGAAATGAGGCAAAATCAGCAGTAATTTTTTCTTTCAGGTTAAACTTTGTCAGTTGGGTTTGTGTTTGTGTTGATTCAAGTGCTCTTCCTCAGTGACCTTCATCTCCCATGCCTGTGAGATGTGAAAGATGCTGTTGACACAAGCAAAGGCTCCAGCTCCCTCAGCTCATATCCCAGACACCACTTTAACATGGCATGTTTGATGCTGCATATTTCTGCCTCACTGACAAAGTGGCAGTGAATGTTACTGCATTCATCTGGGAAGGAGAATGGAGCAGACTGAAAGCCACAGCATACCGCATGCGGTTGCCTTTCTTCTGTACCCTTGGTCCCTGCCCTCCCACCTTTCTGCAGGGGGCAGAACGGAGATGTGGGCAGTTACCACAAGGCTCAGAAGTGCCCTCACTGAATCTAAGACCCAAAATGAAATGAGCAGGCATGGCCTGGGAAAACGCACTGGGCCTTTTTTGCAGGAGTGATGGCTTCTGCATTAGTGCTGAGAAGTCAACTTGCACACTGAAATTGATAGTTCTAATCTTCCCTAGTCATGCTGGAGGAGCGTGTCCCTTCTGGGTGATGTATGGAAATGAAATCAGCAGAAGGGGCTGGGAAAGCCTCGGAGCTCTTGGCTGGTGCCACCTTCTGTAGGAACCTGCCCCCCAGCCACCAGCACAGCAGATCTGAATGTGTATTTGTTGTGTGCACCATCTAAATAGCAGCTCTGTTGGGTGAAGCACGGAAATAATTTCCCAGGCCTGCTAGTAGGAAATAATGGCTATAAGTCTATCAGGAATTATGGTTTAATCGCAGTCTATAGTAGAAACACTGCACTACAGTTTAGTATTGTAAGTGAAAGCCTGCTATTAAAAAAACGCTACCCCACACTTTGGTAGATCTTCACCACCAGCTGCAAGCGGTTTCAGTTCTGTTTAGTTGGCAGGGCTCATTGCTAACAGACTAAGAACTGGAATTAAAATGCGTGACAGTGCATTAAGGAAACACACTAAAGGGGATTTAAAAAACCCATCAAAGAGAAGCAGATGGGGGCAGGAGAGGGGAGAGCAGGCAGCCCGATGGCTGAATGGCTGCTTGGGATGTGGGAGAGGAGGTGAAGGGAACGTAGTTTTTTCACTTCGGAAAAGAAGTTTTCAAACATCAGTGGCATTCTTCTGCCAGCCAGCAAGCAGATAACTTGAGCAAAGGAAAGGGGACAGGCCAGCTCAGGTGGCTCAAGAGAAGCGCTGTGAGAACTGGCTGCTCCTTCTGTTCCCCTAATAGCTGATGTGATTACTTTTGCTGTTCATCCCAGGAAAACAAATGGCATCCCTGAGGATGTTTCCCTACTGAATAAGGTGAATTACTATGGTCACAATTAGAACTGTGGCAAGGGGAGAAGAGGAGGTCCATGGAAATAAGTAAGTCCAGATCTGTTACCTTTCTTACGGGCTTGTTCAGCCCTCTCTGTGTTCATTTGTGAATAGCAGCTCAAAAAATAATGAAAAGAACGAAAGCATGTGAACTGGAAATGGGCCTCTCCCTGTGAATGGGCACCCTTGTCTGAAATGGTAGGGTGTTAAGGTTTTAAATGTCCGTGCTAGTCCTTAGCCTGGCAGATCTTCACAGTGGCTGTGTGACACTGCTAGGAAAGGGAAATGGAAAACTAAAAAAGAAAAGTTACTTTACAGGAAAACGGTAAAAAGAAAGTCTATTTTTTTTTCCCTACCTGTTGTAGTGTAATACAGTTATAACTACAGCTGTGGAAGACTGTCTACTGCTAATTTTCTCTGTGGCTGAAAAACCGCGGGCTACTTGTAACTATGTCTTAACAATACTTCTCTATTAATACCTCGGGCTCCAGGATTTCTGAAACAGTCTCTCAAGTTCTGTTCCTGGCTAGCTTCTGCAGTCACTGCGTATTTGTAAACAGCCTCACTAGGTTTTGTGAAAGAGGGAAAGAGAGTCAGTACACAGGCAGGCAGGGCCAGCTCAAAGCCAGAACACTGAGGTTTTTTGTTTCTTTTGTTTTACTTTGTCCAATGACTTCTCTGCAAGTGTGGTGGTCTCACAATATAAACTATTGCTTTTTTTATAGTAAGTCTCTATGCTAACTCTGTTATCCAGGTGCATGTTCCTTCAAAAGTGATGTCCAGAAATCAGGCTGGGCTGCAAATTTTGTTCTGTCTAATAAAGTACAAGTTTTATTTAGTAATTATGGTTGGGTTACCTTCATGCTGGAAATGCACTTAATGTGCTGTTTTGAGTCTTGGGCCCGATCAGCCTCTTGTATACTAACTGCTAAGTCAGATCTGGAAGGTGGGTGACACTCCAGGGAGGGAGGTGATCAGTCCTAGCAGAGCTCATCTCTGTAGAAACTGATTTTGGTTTTGGGGGGGTTGTTAGAAAACATGCTTTTCATGACGTGTTTCACTAGCAGATCCAACCACAGGTGTATGAGACCAAGGTCTTGGCCTACTAGATTCCAGCCAGCCTCTCAGTAGGCCGCAGTCCTTCAGCCCTTGCCCCTGGCCTTGCAGATCACAGTTGCCTGAGGCCAGAAGTGAACCTCAGACCAAGAGTTGCTTCTTTGTGCAGCTTCAGTTCCTTGTAAAGGATTGCCCCATCCCATGTAGGATCTGGTACTTGCTCTTGTTAAACAATAAGCATTTCATAGTTGTTTGAGGATGTTTGGGCATATATATGAGAAAACAGTTATTCAGGGAGTTACCTGGAATGGTCACTGTTGCTCCAGATACTACAGCTAGGATCAGTTAATCAGCCAAGATGCATGCGGGAAGCTTTTTCCCGTCTGTCACCTGAAGAGAATTTTAATACTTCTAATAATAGCATGTCTGCTAGCTCATTCAGCAGTTGGACTGAGTGTAACATAATGAGTATAGGAACAAAAATGTCCTGGTGCAAGCAGTTGTTAGTTATAAAAGTAATGAACTTTGGACAGCAGAAGAAAATCTTATTTCTTTTAAAATAAGAATCTTTCTCTGATGCTTGTTTTGCTTTAATTTATTATTTGATTTTGCTTCAATTTTTTTATTATTAGTCTGCATGCCGGGTGTTCTTGGTGTCCTCTTTGCTTCTGTTAGTATTCTTAACCTTCTGCGGTTGGGTGTTAATTATCTGCAGTCATTTGTGTTTCCACGCAGCTGAGGGTATTGAAGTCTCAACCTAAAGGGATTGTTAAATTTCAGTGTCACATTGTGTTTTATGGCTTTGGTGGGTTGTTTGTTTGTTTTTCAGGTTAGCTTCTTTTAGCCAGTTCACACCACTTTGAAATGGAATATATCACAGTGCTTATGCCTCTTGTGTCAAAATAAAAGAAAGGTCCTGCTTTTCATATTTGGATGTATTTCTATAGTGTATCCATCTACATGAGCTTAAGCTTCCAGAATTTCCTACCTTTCAAGCAAAATTGTCATCTCTGAGCTACCAATTATATATGTGATTTACTTAAAATATTTCATTTTGAAAATGTGGGCCTGCAGCTTCTATCTTAGGGCACTTGTCTTACGCTTTATTTTTGGGTCCAAAAGCCCTTAGGTCAAAATGTTCCTAATTAAGTCCTTTCTTAGCTTTGAAAATCCCATCCACTGTACATGTGTAGCTTATCTGTGTTGTTATAGATGTAGCCTGCAAGCTGTAGGTTTGCTGGTTTGGCTCCCGTTGTGAAAGTATTTGGAGAAACTAGCCCAAATTAGAAATGAGTCCACATTCAGATATTCATCAAAACTTTTCTCCCTGTGTTGAAGATCTGTTTGGAATTAGAATCTCAATTCATACTCATTACAGAAATAGGTCTTTTCTATACCGTTCGAAGCTGACATTTCCCTGAACTTTGTCAAATTAAGTTATGGGCATGTAGTCTGAACTCATAGCTAGGACAGCTTTAAGGGCTTCGTTCTTTTCCAGGCAGATGTGATGCAATTAATTTGAGAGGGTTTAGAGCCGCGTAAGAATGGTTTGGCAGAGTGAAAAGGGAAGTTCCTACTAAATAAAATGTGATCTTTACCAGAATCTTACTTAAGCAACTGACTTGTGTGGTTTGTATTTTATAGCTTTGTGTTAAGATTTGTATTTACAGTGTCATTATGCACAAAGTCTTCCACAGAGAGTTTTTTCTTTCTCATAATTAAAACAGTAGGAATTAATGACAAACTGGGGAGGCTTGCTGTTTCTGCGGTAATGAACTGAACTACTTTCAGTGGGCAAGAAAAAAATGTTAATGCAGTGATTATTTTAGTCTGAACCAAGTCCAGCCCTGTTGCAAAAGATGTAAGTATGAGAAATGCATTAGACATTAAAAATGTTAAAAAATAAAAATAAAAAAAAATGCCAACACAAAAAAACAGTAAACACTGCAAAAGTGTGAAAGTAATTTAGCTTTGATTCTAGCACTCAGGTAATTACAACAGAAAGTGTGACAACTTTCAAAATCATTAAGCATTTTAAATGACTTCAAGTGAGGTCTTTTGAAAACTGAGGGCACTGCCCTTTCTAAATCCACCTTCTTTTGTTTCCCTTCCCATTTTCTGTTTTGTTGTTGTTTTTTTGGTTTTTTTTTTCTTCAGCTTAGGACCTTTTAAATCTATTCTGCTGGCTGTTACTGGAGAGCATTCTTTTAGCCAAATCAGTTCTGCAGAAGCAGCGGGCAGTTCCCCACCCTAGCCCTTCCTTTGCCATTTGTTGTTTAGCTTTCACCATTTCCAAAGGGCCTGAAGCACCCTGCAGGATGAGTAGGTGGAGGGAGGGCTTCCTGCTGCAGAAAATACGGCTGTATGGAAGGACCAGCAAGAGTCTAGAGATTCGAGGTAGGAAAATAAATTTGGGAGAATTTAGGAGAATAAAGCTGGGAGAAAAGAAATGATTACCCCGTCTGTGTCATCGGAACTGGGAACAGCAGTTAACTATGAAATTTGGCTTTGTATTTGAGAAATCCTACACCTTCTGGCATCTCAGACAGTTTGTGTGTGACCGTTTTTCCTTATGTCTCTGAAAAATACTCTTGACCCCTCTCCTGAGAACAGCGCTTCCCATTGTGTCGTGGTGCCTTGCATCCTCAGGGAGATACAAACTGCACGAGGAGTTTACCCAGTCAGCCACAAATTGAGATCTTCTATGGTGTTTCTGCTGGCCTTTAGCATGACACCACGCACATGGCCAGTTATTCAAATGGTTCATTCTCCTCCTCCTGCCTGGATTCCAGTCTCCAATGTAATATAAGCAAGTGAAACAATGTTATGATGTAAACATATAGTTCAGTATTGGCTTGGGATTGTATTTTCATCATTGAAAGATGGCTTCTGAGCACTGCAGGCTAAGGAGATATAAATTGGAAACAGTATGAATACTGCAGTATAAATTATAATAGATTTAAAAGATGAATGTAACTTCTAGACCTTTCAAGAAGTTCGAGTCAATCATTTGGAGAGTATCGTTATTCTAAGGCTGCTTGCACATCCACCTTCTTGCCAATCGCTGTGTTGTAAGCTGTCATTTCTCCAGATCTTCTGCAGACTCTAGCTCCAGTCGCATGTTGAGATTTGCTGCTTTCTTTCTGAAGAAAAATGAAAGTCTGGATGATCTTGCAAGCAGGGTGAAAGCATGCCCTGAATCCTCATAGGCCAATGGGCAAATAAGAACTGAACTGTCAAAGTACTTTCAATACCAGAATTTTTTAAGTAAACATGGATTTTTATTTTTTAGAGAGAGATTTTTATGTTTGGCAGTATTGTCTGTTAACGTTGGATGTAATTACCCAGTACAGTGAGATGTGAAGTTATCTGTACGATAGGTGTGTTGCTCGCTCTTCTGGATTACTGAGGGATTTGCTGCTTTGAAGAGATGGCTGCTGGGGAATTATAGCATTACTGCACTCACTGTGAAAGATCAGAGAGCTGTCTCTGTTAAAAATATTAATAATAATATTGGATGCTGCCCAGGCTTGCTGGCGTAGATCTGACAGCGAGCCTGTGGACTAGTCTGTGATCCGTAGATCCTCCAGCACGGCCTCGCTCCTGAACAGTAGCTCCCAGTTCAGATGAAGCAGGTGGAAGTTACCAGAGCCACGCAGGTATGCTATCCATAACATAAGGCCTAAAGGGTGTTTATGTAGTTCAGACTTCTTCTCTGGAACAGGGCTGGATGGTTATTTTGAATCTCCTTTAAAAGAAAGGAATGCGTAACAGCTGGAGTTTTCTTAAAAATTCTTAGGCTTAGCCTAGTTTTCTCTGGAAAATAGCCTCATTGCAACCTCAATATCTGTCTTCAGTTTCCTTTGCAATAACTTTTCAAAATGTTGGTTGAATTTATTCAGATTTGACAGAGCATAAGAGGTCTCAAAGATATTATCCTTGTATGAGTTTCATAAAAACAGGCATATAGATAGATGAGGCTGTGATTAGTATTCCTGCTAAAGGCAAGACAGGCGCTGTAGGCTCAACCACATTATTAAACAGCTGAGAGCCAATGTGGGAGAATCCCATAGAAAACCAACTTCCAGGTTGTCTCAAAGAGTCTTGCCTGCTCCTCCTTCCACTTCTTTTTCTTCCCAGATTGCACAGGTAGACATCTAGGTAGGTCTTGAGTATATCCAGAGAAGGAGGCTCCGCAGCATCTCTGGGCAGCCTGTTCCACTGCTCTGTCAGTCTGACAGTGCAGCACTTCCATGCATTAGTATGGAACTTCCAGTTTCTACCCATCACCTCTTGTTCTACTGTTGATTACCATTGTTGATAAGGAGTCCACCCCTATCAACCTGACTCCTGCACTTTAGATGTTTGTAAACAGCTATGAGATACCCTCTCGGCCTTTACCTAAAGAAAGAAGCTCCCTGACCCCATTACTAGCATTTCTGTAACTGTCCTTTAGTGCTGATATCCCACGGACAGCTGTCCCAGCACCTGCTCCCCAGAGTAGTTTTAGACTAGTGGGTTTAGTTCAGTAGTTTTAGTCCCCCTAGTTTTAGTCTAGATAAGTGTATGTAAATAGGGTTGTATTTTTTCCTCTGGTAGAACTTCACGGAATTTGTGATCAATGAGGCCCCCTGGAGCTCCTTAGAAAAACAGTTTTATGAGCAATAGAACTGCTGAGAGCTGGTTGCCTATGATTTATGCCTTATGATGAGGTTATCTGGAATTTAATATGTTCTTAGTGCTAGTAAAGTATCTCAGATAATGTCTCTCTCTTACGTGGAGTCTCTAGGGCCCAAGAAAGACTGCAAATGCAATAGCAGAGAAATTGTTACAGTCTTTCTCCTGTACTTGCCTACCCACCTTTAGGAAACTCATAAGAATGCAAAACTGTTGAGACGTTGTAGTGCTAAATAAGGCTGAAGGCCATCAAAGACGTCAAAAATTCCTGGAGTGGGACAGTCAGAGCAATGTGTACACACACGTCATGATGACACCAGCCTCATTCCTTAGGGAATCAAGCTACAAGTAGATCAAATGGGGAAAAAATTATCAACATGTATACATAATTCAAATGAAAATAGATAACGGTCACGTCTGAGCTCTGCTGGTAGGAGAGAATCTCAGTCTCTGCATCCCATCGCAACCCGTTGCTGTGACCCTTAGCGGATGGTTTTGAGAAGCTGTTGCTACTGTTCATTGTGTGTGTGTTTGGCTAGAAATTATAAGTGAGTTTTAGTATTCCTAGAGTCTGGGATTGGAGGTGTGTATATGACCTGTGCTGTGTGCACTGATGTGTTAAAAGCGATTTTGTTAGTGGTGCAGTTTGGGGGAGTTGTGTGTGTTTTCTAAAGAGGCAGAGCCAGAATTATATATGGGTGAGTTCTGAGTTGTAGTAATAATTTTACGGGCAAGAAGCCAGTTGATAGGTGTGCATACGTGATCCCAAGCATCCTCAGTTATCTCAGTGCCTCAGGAAAAGAAGATCTTGCCATTATGATCCATGGCACCTGTGACTGTGCAGCATTTATTGATGCAATTTTCTTATGCTTTCCTCAGTGACAGCTTGATTCTCTTTGCCATGTGCCTAAAGAACTCTTAGCATAAAGACCTTTCTAAAGGAATTTCTGTTTGGGGGGTCACGTTGTGCCTTTGCCTGTGTTTTAATCAATGTGTTTCAGTCAAGATACAGAAACAGTTTGAGCCTGGTACCTGTTAGTTTTAATTGAATGGGAAAAAATAAACCAGCATGATTGGGTCCTTGGGGAAATGGTGAGTTTCTGCAGCTGAGCCTTCAAGCCGCCTAAGCAGTTTGAGAGAGGGAGGCGATGCGAGTGTGGCAGCCAAGAGTTGTGGCTGAAAAATTGCAGCCAGGAGGGAAGCAGGAGCTGCACAGAGATTTCCTGTGTATTTGGGTCTCATGCACTTGAAACAAAACTAACAGGAGACTTTTTTTACTCACTGTGAAAATTTGATTGTAAGCACATCTTTCCTTATGAGTTGTCTCGTTTCAGTACTTAAATACCTATCAAAGAAGCTTCACGTAAGATGACTGTGGCTGCATGGCGGACTGGCAGTGCAGGGGCATGGCAGTGCTGCTGCAGAACTGCAGGAGGAGAGGGGCAGCTTCTTAAGCAGTGTTAGCAGCCAGTCCCCACAAGGTCTTGTTGACAGGATAGAGGAAGAAGGGGATTCCTGTTAAAAGGCCCTTAGTTCTCCAGGATATGCAGACTCTGTAGACAGTTTGTCATCCTAACTCATACGCAAATTCTCAGCTGAGGTTTAGAATGAATGGCAGAAGGCATGGCTTTACAGCTAGGGAGAAAGGTCAAATAGGAGTCTTGGCAATCTTCTAAAATTTGGGACTCCAGAGGAGCCCAAAGGAGCTAGATTTCCCCTGCTTCCCTGTTGAATTACTTGGCCAATGATAGAAAAATATTTCAGTGTGCTTGGCAGGTTTGAGCTTGGTGCTGTGTGATGGTAAGAGCACTGACCCAGGGCTTAAAACTGCCTCTGCTGTAATTAATGGAAAAGCTGCCCTTACGTTTAGGGAGCCAGGAACTGAGTGTTAATAAACTCTGAAAGTTACTAGCTGTGGCAATGCAGCTGCCCTGGTTTCTCATTGTTCTACTCAGGTCACCTGTTTCAGCTCAGCAACTCGCAAATTTCCAATCTATTCACCCGCCCACATGCTGAAATCTTAAGATGTCAAAGTCACGAGTCTGTCTTTCTTTTCGAATAAATCATGGCATCCATGACTCCTGAGACAGCTTGACAAAAACGTGGCTTTAACTGAAATATCTGCTGTAGCCAGGAGGCATGCAGAGATCAGCTGAAGGAGCCAGTTCTCACTCACTCAGAAGTTTCTTAAAGCTGGGAACTGAGACCTCTAGTGCTGTGGTTAACACGAAACCTAAATGGGCTTTGAAATTTGAATTTAGATGTTTCTAGGACATAGGCAGATAGGTTTTGGGGATATTTTAGAAGGTTTTTTATATTTGCAAGTTCAGAAATACAGTCTGTAGGATTATGGTCTGCTGGTAAAACTGTAGGCCCGCTCTGCAGAGTGGGTGAACCGATGTACTGCATGAAGCATTACCGCAGTCTGTGCTCCATAATGGTCTGAGTCATTCTGTTTTCCTGTAGGGTAAAAGTGTGCTTTACTTGGTTTGAGTGACACACAGCTAGTAGAGTAAGGCTCCTCTAGCCTTGCTTGGAGTGCATTACCCCTACACAACCGTGGAGCAGATGTTACTATCTAGGTAGGACTGAGCTAGCATGTAGAGAAGCAAGGAAAGGAGCCGGTCACGCATCCCCGTGCAGCAGGCAGCGATCAGCAGACCTTTCCTTCACAAGTGCCAAGTCACTGTGCCTGGCTTTCATAAGCTCAAGAAGCATCTGGCTATTTCATACCTTTCTTGATAAATTATCTGCTATAAACATCCTCCTCAGGATCCTGGAGTGAAAAATGACAAGCCCTATGCAGTGATCAGCCCCACGCGCGCACACACACCAAAGGATGCTCGGGCTGAACACACATAACTCACAGAGCACAGTAGCAGTTTGACTCACGCTCTGTGGGCTCTCACTGTCAACACAGCAATGCTGTGAGCCATTAATAATAATGTGACGTTTTAGCTGGGGGCAAATATGTCTCTTGAAACCGAATTTCTGTCTTTCACTCACCCCGTCCTAGTATTCATCTGGATTTACTGAATAATATTAATGGATTATTTAGAAGTTTTCTCCAGCCACTATCAGCTAGCACACTGTTTACATTGCTGGCCTCTCCTGTTCTGTCAGCTGTCATAAACTTCTCAGTTAGAAAAGAAAAAAAAAAGTATGAAATAGGTAACCATGGTTACCTGTGATGTGGGTTTTTAAGAAGTGCTCAGAAACCTACTGGCAACAGAGTTTGGAAGTTCAAAGCTTTAATTTATTCAAGAACTCACTTGAATCAGAGTATCAAAAGCATTTGGAATAAATTCAGACCGTTTTCTTTTGTAAAACAACATTGCAATCCTAAGCAGAAGCCCTCATAGAGAGTAGCCTGACCGCTTGCTGCACTCGTGTGAGAAGAAAACAGTATCAGGAGAGAGTAAACATGCCCTCCTCCCAGTTTTCTCCTGCAGAGC
Source organism: Pavo muticus (assembly GCA_016647715.1). Classification (NCBI taxonomy): domain Eukaryota; kingdom Metazoa; phylum Chordata; class Aves; order Galliformes; family Phasianidae; genus Pavo; species Pavo muticus. The sequence goes on along the minus strand of JACDJE010000146.1, from coordinate 43,675 downwards.
CTGGTGACCCTTGCAGTGGAATAGCTTGTGAAGATGATGGCTTCCTAGAGAAGCAGTCCTCCTGTTCTGTTGTGTTCCTGTTTACATGGAAAGGATGCCTTCAGAAGTGGTCGTGCAGAGCACTGAAGCAGTGTGTGCTTCAGGGGCATCTCTCAAGTCAAGGAGCCAGCCTCAGAAATTCAGCCCCAGCCATGATGTCTGCTGAGGAAAAAAGGTCACTGGGGCTTCATTTAATGAGAATACTGCGTAATGCTAAAAGGTTTCAAATGGACCTAAAGTGCCCCATGAAACTTGCAGCTTGAGATTAAAAAAAGTATTCCCCTGTTAAGTATTTCACTGGGATTGCATACCTATTTGCTTTTTGCAAAGCCGGGAACTACTGTGTGCTGCTGTTAAAGGATTTTCATCTGAGCACACAAGGTACCAGCAACCACAGCATTCCCTGCGTGCTCAACAGAAGGGAAAATAAGTAGTTCAGCTGCCCGAAAACATGGTCTCATTTGAGTGGGCAGAGTACACGGTGTGCAGGGAAGACCTGTTCTGCACGGATTTCCTTACTATAGCACGCAGCTTAAGGTGAGTACTGGAAAGCCTTGCATCTGAATGATGCTGCCATTCAGTCAGTGCACTTCCATTGGAAAACTGTCTGGAAAAAAAAAGTGGCCTTGTAACTAAGGGGTGGTGAGGCTGGGGATTCCCAAGACCTAAACACAGTCCTAGGCTCTGCCCCATTAAGTTTTTCCATCTTGAACACAGCTTTGTTTATTAAATGTTTGGTTAGTTTACTGTATGATAGTGTTAATTAATATGAATGTTTTTTTTTATTATTCTAAGCTCATCTTGCAGGAGCAGCCTGTTTAACCAATTGGAAACAAATAAGGGTGCTTACTAGGGATGCAGAAAGCTGAGTATGTCGCAGTGCAGGGAGATGCATGGTACAGCTGTGAGATGTCCCAGTCCCTGCTGCGCTGCTGGAACTGCTGGCAAGTTTCTGATGTGTTTGTGCTTTGGCTGCCTTCGTTCTGAAACTGAGGGAAGGCTGGCCTCGTATTGGTTAATCGGGAGGCTCCTTATTAATAGGCTGCACACTTCATTGATTTTTAATTAATTTCTGAAGAGACACAAAGGATAAGTGCTGCAGCCCACAGACATCCCTGTACTTATTGCAGTCCACATCTCTATTGATTGCCTGCCTAAGGAGCAGAAGTAATCCATTTTAAATACACTTTCTTGGAGAGAGTGAATGCACTACACAGTGTACTCTCCTGCTGGTAATTGTGTTGGCAAGAGGTCAGTGGTTGGGTGGGGAAAGGCAGCGTGTTGTTTAGTATGCTGCCAGCCCTCCAAGCTCAGGCTGCTCTGCGGACTTGGAGTTTCAAGGAGCATCCTTTCTGGGTTGCTCAAAAGTACCTGGCGTTACAGAAGCACTTAACACAGCTGCGCTGGTTGAAGCGCATGGGGAGCTCCTGAATGGGACATGCTCAGAATTATAGAATGGTTTAGGTTGGAGGAGATTTGGAGGGACCTAGACACTCTTGAAAAGTGGGCATGCAGAAATCTAATGAGGTGTAACAAGGCCAAGTGTAAGGTGCTGCACTTGAGTTTAGGCAGTCCCAGCTATGAACACAGACTGGGACAAAAACTCAGAGAGAGCCCTGCAGATAAGGACTTGGAGGTCCTGACGGACAAAAAGCTGGATGTGAGCCAGTAGTGTGTATATGTAGCCTGGAGGGCCAATGGTGTTCTGGGCTGCATCAACAGAGGGGTGGCAGCAGGGCAGAGGAGGTGATTGTTCCCCTCCACTCCACCCTTGTGAGCCCCATCTGGTGTAGCGTGTTCAAGCCTGGGGCCCCCCAGCTCAAGAGCAATGTGGAACTGTTGGAGCAGGGCCATGAAGATGATCAGGGGGTTGGAGCACCTCTACTATGAATAAAGGTTGAGGGAGTTTGGCTTGATTAGCCTGGAGAGGAAAAGGCTCTGGGGAGAACTCGCTGTGGCTTTCAAGTACTTGAAGGGATCTCACATGCAGGAGGGGATCTGACTACTTATACTGTCTGATAGTGACAGGACAAGGGGGAATGGCTTTAAACAAAAACAGGAGAGATTTAGTTTAAATGTTAGGAAGAAATTTTTTACTCAGAGGGTGATGAGGCTCTGGAACAGGTTTCCCAGAGAGCTCCATCTGTGGAGGCATTCAAGGCCAGGCTGGATGGGGCCATGGCAGCCTGGTCTAGTGGTTGGTAACTCTGCCCTTGGCAGAGGGGTTGGAACTAGACGATCTTTTAGGTCCCCTACAACCTAAGCCATTCTATGATGCTAAATACTACTTGGCTTACAGGGTGAAGGGGAGTTGTTTTAGTATTATCAGACACAGCAAGCATTAATTTGTGGCTCGCTGAGACCCAGTCCCGTGGTATAGCTGGGGAAGGGTATACCTGCAGTAGCTCTGAAGCCTGCGTCCATTTGTCTTGTTTTTTTTCTGCTGTTGCATGGGCAGTACACACAAAGGACATTCTTTTGAAAACACCTGACTGGTTTGTGTGGTCTCCTTCATAAGCCCTTGTGAGGAGCAGATATGCAGAGCTAGCAGAGAGGCATCAGATGCTAAGTACTTTATCAAAGCGTTGGGGGTCACGAGTCCCTGACTTTATTAAGTTTCTCCTATTACAGTTTTTGGTCCTGGGCAGTAATTGGAGGTTTAGAAACTCCCTCGGTGTGTCTGTGAAGCAAGGTATATTTGTGCATCTCATCTTTGTTGGCCTCCTGAGGGTGTGGAGAATTTGCAGAGCCATATCTGGGTTACTGTGTCCTTCTTGGTAGTACACTTAACGATAAAGGCTACTGTTCTCACCTATTTGGGCTGCAGTGCAGTAAGGTGAGCCACGGTGATTTTCTTCAGAGGTTGTAGAACATTCCTGTTCTCTTGCTTTGGGAATAAGAAGGAGGCACTGCAGGAGACAGCTGTAACCTGTGTCCACACAGCCAAGGAGGCTGGGACACCTCGTCTGAGTGAAGCAGTTGCACAAGCAGTTTTTCCAGGGGAAGGCACTGATGATGGCCTAAGAGAGCACCTAGGGCCTAGCTGTCTTAAGGAAGCCCTGTGGTGAGGGTGAGTCAGTGGCAAAGTGGTGGTTGGATGCAACCTCATAGCTCCCTTCCTCAGGAATTTGAAGCGTAGGAGTGAACTGTTTTCTCCCCCTGCTAAAAAGCCCATGTAGCAGCTGCACACAGATGTGCTGGTAGATGGGACCAGAAGATTGGAGATGCACACAATATGGGCAGTTTTCAAAGGCCTGCTTTGCTTCTCATTACTTAAGTTGCTTAGTACTTATGTAACGTCTTCATCAGAGGAACATGAAGTGCTTTGCAGACCTTTTGTTCAGCACCAGCTCTTCTAGATATCTGCATAATCTGGGAGAGCCAGGGAGATAACTCATCCTTGCAGCAGTTCAGACAAGGGGGATGCTTGATGGTAGCAGCAGAGCAATGTCCTTTTCTTGTGACACCTTAGGAACTCAACGCCCACCCAGGACAGCTGAGGATTAAGGACTCTGCAGCATCAGTTCATTGGTAACCCATTTGTCTTGTGGTTTGGAGAAGTGAGAATACACTCCAGAGATTTTAGTTGAGGATTGCAGGCGGGGTCTGAGCCCAGCACAGTGGCTGCTCACCTCAGTCATATTTTTAAATGTCATAAGCTTGTAAGTTTAATTCTCATTTTTCTGTTCTCTCTCTCTTTATGAATCGTGTGTCTCTGGAGTAGCCTGCATTTGTCCTGTTATACTTACCTAAATTTTAGCCTCGTGGCCTCTTTCCCATCCTTTTTGCTTCCTGACTTTATTTTGATCAGTTATGCTGTAGCATCTCTTTCTGTTTGTGTCTTGGGCCGTAGCTCAGCAGTGCAGTAAATCCGGCTCTAGGACTCCTAATTGTGGATCAGGTATAGCGCAGCAGGTGCATGATGCAGAGCAGAGGCCTGGTGGAGAATTTTTCCCCCCAAAAAAGTTTGTTCTTTTGATGGGTAATGGACATGTTTATATCGTCTCCAGTATCATGTGTTCTCCTGTGGTTGTAATGAAGCCAGGTCATTTCAACCTTGTGTTTCTGCTGGGTCAACCAAGGTGTTGTTGCACTTGCACGTGTGAGCAGAAAAAATAGAGAGGTAGGACTAACCTGTGTGCAGAACGTCACTGCGAGCTCTTTTTGAGGCGGTACTAGCCTGAGTTAAGTGCCAAGGAGTTGTATTTACACTGGCTTCCTTTCCGTAGGGGTAATAATCCAGCTGCACTGGCATCTCCTTTCCTAAGTCAAGTACATGGAGTCTGTGATTGCTTTTCTGTGGTATGAACTTCGTAGTCCAGAACCTATTTAGCAAAGCCACTGCAGGACTGAGAAAAGGAACTGGCCAGGTGGACAGGTCCAAAGCGACTGGATGAAAATCCAACTAGTTATGCTAGCTCTGTGTCCTAAGGCTGCATCTAAAGACAGCCAACTTAAGGTAAAAGCACCATGAGCCCAACATATGGCCTGTTACACTCAAATAGCACATTTCTTCAAACTTTAGTAAATTACAGAGAAAATAACGTTGGGAGAGAGAGCTCAATCAGGGGATCAGGAGAGGGGAAGAAGTATCTTACATCACTCAGGTTGCCTTTGTCTGCCCTGTATAAATCCAAAACAATTGAACTCCCAAGTACTTGGTGTTATACGGCACAGCCCGGGGTGCAGAGACGAACCTCCCTTGCCAGCTTTATCTGAGTTGGTTGAACTCAGGCATTTTCAGAACTCCTTGACAGCTAACGTGGTGGAGGAGCACACAGCACAAGGTGCCGGTCCCCAGCTCAGTGTGTCAGCTTTCAACTGAAGCTGTTAGCATCCCTCGCTTTCCCTGCACTGTGAGGATGGCCTTCAGCCCCTGCTTTGCCACCATACGTACAGAACGAATCACACCTCTGCAGCTGAGTCAGTGTATTTCAGAGCGGTGTCAGTTTTTCCCTCCCACAGCTATCTCTGGAGTAACAGCTACTTAGATGATTCTGGTTGCTCATGACAACAAAGGGCACTGTGTTTTCCTTGAAAGTGTATTTAGCCCTGGGTAAAATTATACTTTTTTCATAGGGTGAGCAGGGGAAAGATGATCATTTCAAGCTTTCTGTAGTACTCCTGATATTAAGCTAGCCTCAAGTTATTATAATGAAAAGAGGGCAGTCTCCAAGGTTGGAGATTAATGTCCGTGAGTTTCGAGCTAGGCTTCAAATGTTCTTCTTCGCATACCTGTTTGATGAACCTGCCGTGTGTGCTGGCTTTGGTGGGTGGAAGTCATCACTGAAGAAAGGCAGTTTGTTCTTAATTTCTTTATGTTGCTGAAGATGGTTTAAGATCAACATTCCCTCTATTTAGGGAGAAAATAACGTTTACTGTAGAAATAGCAAGAAGTCCTGCTGCAGAAGTACTTACAGCGCATCAGGCCACTAGTATCGCTACAGTTCTGGTGGCTGGTCAGGCTCTTTATACTTATTGCTTATAATTTGAATTGTCTTACATCTTGCAAAGACATACGCATATACTTAAACTGTAGTTAGTGATTCAACACACCTCAGTTCATTTTTGGTAATTATTCCTAAGGGATTTTGCATTCAGTGAAAATATGTACCTGCTTAAATTCTGTCCTGAGTAACGAATAAGCTTTTTCCTGAAATGAGGTACAGGGGCCTAATGGAAAGAGCTCTCAGATGAGGCTCAGTTGATTTGGAGAGCTGGATGTTCCCTGAGCAGCAGTCGCAACCTTTGAAAAGAATCCAGAAGCATCCTCAGCTGGGGCGTGGGACTAGGGAAAGTCTAGAGAGATGCAAGAAAGCAAAAAAATAGCACCTGAAGCAGCCTGTGCTTGCAGTGCTCAGCCCTGTGAGCTGTACAAATGGACGCTGTGCTCAAAAACTGCCTCAGGAACTGGGAGACAAACGGCAGCTGCAGAAAGTAATGCTAGTGATAAAGTAAGAAAACAGCAAATTGTGGCCACGTCTTAAAGGCAAGACATCTCAGAGAACAAAGCCATAACTTCTTAGAAAAGCTTCAGTTTGCCTGTTTTTTGTTTTTTGTTTTTTTTTAAATCCTTTTGTTCTTTTAGTTCTAGTGCTGCTGTGGTGATCATCTTGTGCAGATGCCTGCAGCCCTGGAAGTCCTCATACTTCATGAACCTCTGTCATACTTCCTGCTGCAGTGCAGCACTTGGTTGGGGGAGAAAGCTGTCGCATATCATTGTCTTCCATCTTCCCTTGGCTTGTTTGACACACAGTCTCCTTTTCACTGTCTGACCTTAGCTCATTGCCATCATGCAGTACCTCATTTTCTGGTCTGTCATTTTTTTGGTGAGAATCACAGAATCATAGAATGGCCTGGGTCGAAAAGGACCACAATGATCATCTCGTTTCAACCCCCTGCTATGTGCAGGGTCGCCAACCACCAGACCAGGCTGCCCAGAGCCACATCCAGCCTGGCCTTGAATACCTCTAGGGATGGGGCATCCACATTCTCCTTGGACAGCAGAAGAAGAGCAGGACCATACCAGGTCTGTCTGTCCACACTTCCAGAGGCTTCACAAACAGTCTGTAATAGTAGCCTTTCTTCTTCTACAGCTGCTGCTAACTTACTGCCTATTCAACATAGTAATTTCTGTTCCGTGTTATCCTTAGCCAAGTTGGAGAGTAACTCATTGGGCAGAGAGCAGGGTTCACTTCAGCTAGTTTTACCAAAGGTTTATTTCCACAAAAAATTATGGAGGCTGCAGAGTGACAGGAAGGAAATTCTTGCTGGAGTTGAGCTCCTAGTGGGCATTTACGTATTTCCTGTCCACCTCACGTCACTGAACAAAGCTGCCTTTGCTTAACACCTGATTTTCTACCCCTCAGCACTGTTCTTAGTTACCCTGGTGCTGTGTGGAGCACATGGGCAGGCCAGAGCAGGTCAGTAAAAGAGCAGGAAAAGACAAAAGACCTTTAACACAAATTGAAGTCTCGACAAGGGTGTTTGTGTGTGTTTGTGAAAGGTGAATTTACGTTTTCACAGCTGCATGGTTAGGTGAAGAGGAGTCTGGGCTGCGGGTGGTTGTGATGCCACGTATTTCTAGGTGAGGATTTGTACAGCACCGGTTTGTCATTGTGCATGACTGGCTGAGGATAAGCGATGCAGCTGAGGAAGATAAAAGACTATTCCTTGTTCAGACTGCAATTCCAAAGGGACTTTCTCAACTTATCAGCGTTACAGCTGTATGCAGTGGCTGTTTGACTTCTTAATAGCATTAGGCGCTGATTCCGAGGGCGACTGTATGTTAAGGGATCTTAGAGGTAATTGCATTTGTAGTGATGTTCTGTGTGAGGAAACCTCTTTCCTGACTGTGGTGACAAAGTGTTGTTGCTGGGTGGCTCATGGCTGATCCTTGCGGTTGTGTGAGATGAATCAGGGCTCAGAGGTGATGGGATGACTGATCCTTAATGACTTACTGCTGAATTTCCTCTTCTTGGTGATTTCAGCATAAAGTCCCTTACTGTGGGTATTCCCATTAGGTATACTGAGGTGTGACATATATTGCTGTCTGGACATTTGATACGTTAAGATTTACATGAGATCTGCATAGCTTTAAGTTGGACATATGAAGTCCTGAGTAGAGCTTTGTCTCCCTAGCCTCACAGATCACTCTGCAAATGGCACAGCATAGTGTCTTTTGGATCAGGCTGTAAAGTGTCAGTAGTACAAGCTGATCCCTTTCTATTGGTCAGGGTCTAAGGTTACTTGTAAATCTCGTAACACATAGTCTTGGCATTTGATCAGGGGCTTGTTGGGTGGCAAAGATACCAGCTGTGTAATGCAGAGGGTGTTTTTTCATTAATGTGTCTCTGCGTCATGTAAAAGGATTAGATTTATAGAGAGCACTTTTCCTACCAGCTTTGAAAATGCCTTCAAATGATGCTTCTTGGCATCACAGTATATGTTTTGACACTATTGCTGCAGTGAATAGTGTAGGCTTCCTGTTTTTAGGTTGCTTCCATTCTGCTTGTATAATCTCACTTATTGAAAACAAATATAGCTATACCTTTTCTTTCATACTTACACCATCCACCTTCAGAACTTGTTGATGGGATATCAGGAAAACCAAACATACTCACACAGTGTATTCCTAAGAGCATTTACATTTCTGCAGGTTTTGGACCTGCATAGGATTTTGTAGCTGTCAACCCTACACAGCTTGTTTTTAGCTTTGCAGATAATGCAGGTGGGAAAAAGCCCCAAGAAGCTTGTTTGACAGAGGTGAGGTAAACTGAAGGGATGATGATACAGAGAGAGATTCTATTCTGAATAGGAAAAAGAAAACCTTGTGTGGTGTTGGGTAGGAATATAATTCAGGTTGCCGGTGAGAAATCTTTCTACTTGATAACACAGCTTGAGATTAGGCTGAATAAAATGTAATTTTTTGAAGAAAATATCGAATGATGGTGTAAGATTGAGATGAATGAGTAGAATAAACAGTGGAATGTCCTTAAGGGTTATTCTCCATGTTTGGAAATAAGGTATATAAAGAAGGCAAAGTCAGACTAAGAAGGCATGGTGAAGGGCTGACGGTGCCTTGGAAGCTCTTTGTGATAACTGCTGTCACAGATGTGATTTTACAGAGCTGCCTTTGTGGCCCTTGTTCCCCCGTTACGCCGCCATTGCTTTTGGATTGTGTGGCCTTCTCCTGGCTGGATGTCTCCAGTTGGCAGTCATGTTGCTAAGCATGGTGCCTTTGGTTTCATGATGTGTTTGTTGTTGTGTGACGCGCACAGTTGGTTGACCTCTGAGATTTGTTTGTCCTTTTCTGACAGGTTTTAATTTGATGTCAGAAATCATTGCACTTCCAAAGACTCAGAGTTCCAATGTTCACCGGCCAAAAGCATTGGCTTGATTGGCAGGAGGGCGTGCTGCTGCAACTAGCAGCGGTTTTAAAAATCGTTCCATTTGCTCTGTGCCAAAGAATCCCTGTGTCCCCTATCAAGCCACCTTCATGTTGACTGCAGCAAAGCCCACCATGTTAAAAGTGGAACAGTGTTTATGCCAAATGCTCTCCCACACATTTACAAATCTTTTTGCAGAAAACTGAAATCTTTCGCCTAGTTGCCAGAGCAGCTCAGAGCTCCACTTGATGCTTTTTGTAAAGACATAAAGAAAGCACTGCATTCTGGCCCAGTCACCACAAGCAGTGGCTCACTCATATGCATCGTCCTCCTGATATCTATAGGGTAGGCACTTGTGGGCTTCTTACTCTGTCTAGCCCGTAAGGCTGAGTAATTTGGTTGTTTTAATGGCTGCCGGTGGCTCACTGAGTTATCGTTTGTATTATGGGCTAATATGATTTCTTTGGTATTTAACAATGACTTTTTTTAAGTTACCATATATATTATAGGGAGCTAATATATTAAGAGATACCGTAAGGGTAATTATTAAGTGTATAATTTCATCTGTAGGTTCTTATAATGATGGTTAATGTCATAAATGGCTTTTAATAAAATTACAGGCTTGTAACCCTGCTTGACTATCCTTTACATGTCATATAATTAGTAAAACTAAGCTGTGGCGTTCATCTCAGTGTCAAAAAACATCATGTAAACTTGCATGCTGATGGTAAATGGTTGGTCTCTCATCACAGTTAAGAAAAAAGAAGGTTGGGCTAGGTAGTCTGATTATATATTACCTATTTTTAAAGGCAGCTAGATGGGCTTGTTAACAGAAGTACTTGTAACAGAACGTATATGTTCATTTAAAAAAACAAAAACACACAAAAAATACAGCTATTGACCTGGTGACTTACTTGTAGCTACACATGCAAAATGAGAAGGGAGTGAAAAGTCAAGCGGACTGCAGCCCATGGAATAAGGAACTGTTTTCCTTCTAATCCACTGAGGGTACTGAGAACTTGTGTCCAGCTTCAAGTACTTGGAGATGGATGTGAATCCTCGTCTTGAATTGAGGACAGTTGCCCAGAACTTAGGAGATTTGAGATTGTTTTCCCATCCGGCCAAATTTCTCTCAGGCTTTGACTAAGTTGCTTAATCCTTCTGGTCTTTAGATTTCCTGTCTGAAAAACAGGGGCTGTAATATTTATTTTCTTTGTCTCACCTTTCCAGATTTTAAACTTGCTGCAGCAAGGTATTGATGGTTGGGTTTGGGGTTTTTTTTAATTATTATTTTTTCCTTTGGCAAGTACCATTAAATGGTTCAAATTGGAAAGAACCTTACGGTTCCTACCTTCTGCTCAGAGCATGGGCAGCGCTCAACTTCAGCCCTTGAGACCTTTTTTCTTACTGTGAATATTATTAAGGGAACCAGATCTTACACGTTCTAAAAACCAAACCAAACATGCGAGACTCATTAAGGTTATTCCACTGTTCTTTGTCCTTCAGGGAATGATGTACCTGGAAGAGAGAAGACTTGTGCACCGGGACTTGGCAGCCCGCAATGTCTTGGTGAAATCACCAAACCATGTGAAGATCACTGACTTTGGCCTGGCCAGTCTTCTGGAAGGGGATGAGAAGGAGTATAATGCTGATGGAGGGAAGGTGAGTATTGAAACATCTGGAAGTAAGTGCATCACACTACAGATGTCCTGAAGTTATTTGTCAGGACAGTGTGTCTTTATGGGGCATTGTCTTTGTAAGAACTCTGTCAGTGTCTTAGCAAAGCCCTGTCTATTGGCAGTGAGCTGCACGTGTGAAAACTGTTCATTTTTCCTTAGTGATCTTCTCCAGGTCCAGAAATAAAATTGCCAGAACAGTTTCCACACTCAGGGTTAGCTTTTGCTCATAAGTTCCATCTTGTGTCCTGTTTTGAACAATTCTGAAGTCAATTCAGTGAGAAAAAAAATTCCAAAAAATAATCAGAGCATAGACCGTGCTTTTATTTGTAGTATACGTAAGAGTTGAGATATGCTCAGCAGAGAGCCACCCCTTCTTTGACCACTAAAGAGTCTGGGTGTGCTATCTCTCACATCCAGGTCCCCAGTACCACGCTGAGTGCCAGGCCACTAAATAGCTTGCTTCGGGATAATGTTGAAACCAGACACTTTTCTTTATTACTTTTCAGCATGCAGCAGAACTTCTATACGGTGTCTCACCCCATTGTTAATGCTTTCAGATTAATGCATTATAAAATTTAGAAGGCTGAAAGTGCACACTGCTGCTGGCTGCTCACTCAACGTTTTGAAATTCCACGTTTCAACCTGTCATGAAATCCCAAGGGGTTCTGCCTCTCCTGTCATTCCTTTTCCTGAACGTTCAGTTTGCTTTCTGTCTGTTTGCTATCTGTGTTTTTCTTTGCTCACTTACGCCCTTGTCTGTGAAAAACAGCTGTTGCCAATGTGTGTTTCTCTCCTGGATGGACTGCTGTCTTATCTGTGTGGCTGCTGCCCTTGGCAGCTGTTGCATGGATGACATCAGTGTTTCAGTCAATAAGATGAATAGTTGGAAAGGAGTCACCAGTGCTTCCCCATTTTGCCCAGTAAGGAGACCCATTGGTAGGGAAGGTGGAGTTTTAGCATTCTTCCCTGATGCCTTCAGTTCTCTCATCCCTTCTTCAGTAACCCCTCTTCCTCTCCCATCTCTTGCCTCTATCAGTCAGTGAATGACAGAAAATGAGCTGGTCCTTGCAAACTAGCTGTTTCCCTGCAGCTATGAGGTTGTCTTGGATTTGCAAGGCCAGTCCTGTGCTGGGAGTTCTGGAGCTGTATTTACACACCACGTGACACTTCACAGTTTCAGAGAAACATCCTGTTAATTATAGAAAACTTTTGCCATTTAACATTGTGCCTTTAGCATGCTAAGAGAGATTCTGTTCAGTTTCCATCCTTAGAGATTTTCAGGGCCAGAGTGGATAAAGCCTTCGATCTTACCTCATAGCTGACCCTGCTCTGAGCCTGAGACTGAGCTAGGGACCACCTGAGGACCCTTCCAGGCTGAGTTATCCCCAGTTAACAATGTAACTTCGCTCCTTAAGCAGTTCCAGGTTGAAACAAGGCTATCGTGTTCAATGGAAATGAAAGCAGTACACTTCTGCAGGAGGAGGAGGATGAACTGTCTTTGCAAGTACGAAGCCAACCATTAGCAGAGTGCTATTTTTGCCATAACTGTATAGGTTATGTTCATTAGTCAACTTCCTGGAAGGTATTTTCATAAGAGTTCGAACGAAGACACATCCTCTGCTTTTACACCCACCATCTGTTCAGAGTTTATGTGCAGCTCCGTCTCTGCTCAGTTTATTCCACTGTATTTTCCATAGTTCCAAATCAGAGGGGACTCATACAAGTCCCTGCCAGGTAAGATTCACTTAAGCATCTGTCCATTAGAAATTAATGGACTTCAACACTGTGCCTCCAAAGCCCTGCTCAGGAATAGAAAACACCAGGATTTTCATTGTAACACCATCTCTAGAGAGAGAACCCTAATTCCAAATTGAGGTTTGTGTTTGCCTGCACTCTTCTATCAGGAAAGAGAGAAGCACCCCTCAATGATGATTCACAGCCCGAGGCTATCTTGGGACTTTTGACTTGCTTTCTGGAGCAGCCGTTCTCACTGCAGGAATGATACAGACAACTGGGAAGGCTGAGTTCTTAATGAATATCACAAGTTAGAAATTAAGCACAGTAAATCTTCCCTGTTGCCTGTTTACGCAGATTATTGTTATTATATGGACTATGAAGTATTATGGACACAGCATTATTAACAAGTCTCATTAGAGAGCAGTCAAGGGCTTCTGCCTTCCACTTTCTACCGCGCTTCAGATTTAGGGGGGTCAGATGGAATTTTTGCACCAGTCCCACCTTCGCTCAGGCACGATGAAAAGCGAGTTGTTCCATTCTGCCCAAATGAGTGAAATCTGGGTGGTACGACAAGTTCTGCTGGTTCTACTGGTTTGTATTTCTCAGTGAGTCCAAGTCCTATTCTAGAGGGCGGGAACAACCATGTCCTCTGGTGTTCCATATTGCTGCTTTTTTTCCAAGCTTGCAGTTGAAAAAGGAAACGGGGAGGAAGCTGCTGTCTACATACGGGATCTAGCTTATTGTTTTAATATTGTATTTCTAAGGTTACATTTCTCTTGTCTTTCCCTAGATGCCCATTAAGTGGATGGCTCTGGAGTGTATACACTACAGGAAATTTACCCATCAGAGCGATGTCTGGAGCTATGGTAAACCTTCACGTGATTAGTTTAAATACATGTCTCTTGTAATGCGTTAAACCAAGTTGTGTTACTGTGATACCCATGTCCTCTTCTCTTAGAGAGGCTAATTTCAGTGGCTTTTGCTCTTACTTTTTTTTTATGTTCAACTCTAAACGGCAGTTGTGACTTGTCTCCCGCCTCACTTCTCCACTCACTAAAATACATTATCGTGATGTCCCCGCTGGGATGACTGCCGTAAGGTCTGGTCTGGTAGAAGTTTGGCTGATTATTATGACAGAAGAAGGCTTCTCCCAGCTTAGCCACAGACTCATAAAAATACAGCTGCAGGTCATCATTTCCAGCAGTCCTTTGAAAATCTTAACTATAAAAGCCACGAATGTCAAAAACTATTTTTTGGCTTATGGGAATTTCTGTACCTGGAGTCTGATAAAAGGGAATTTGTCATAATACAGAGCAAATACAGCAAGAGATAGAAGAGAGAGAGGCAGTCTCTCCAAGCTAAGTAAAACAAGCGTGGGTTTAATTTCACAGGTAACTGTGGAATTGGTTAGACAGGTCAGATCGTGTGGGCTCACGCTAAAAACATCACGTTTGAGAAATGAGATGTTTGCTGAATGTTATAAATGCTGTTACCAAGATGAGGCACTATGTCACATGTGCTGAGCTGTCTGCCTGTTAGTGTTGTGCAGCTAATTACTAATAAAATCATCTGCACCTTTGTAAGTGGAATGTATCTGGGGCTGCAGATTTGCATTTTCTGTTGCCGTATCATTTTGAAATAACAAGGTGTACAGCTGTATTCATTACTCACTTCTACCTGTGGGTAGCAGCAAAAGACACTGTTTGCAGTGTCTGGGTAGCTGCCCTCCTCTATTCAGCTAAGAAAAATAAATGAGAATTCAATTGATCGTGGAAAGCTTTTCTTTCTAGAGAAATTCTGTACACCTGTATCACTTAGGAAAAAGCATTTCTCCATTTAGGAAATACATTTTAAATGCAGGAAGCCCATGATACCTATCATCAGAAAGAACAAAAGCAAAAAGGGTTGGCAAGTTATAGTTATTGAATATCAGTAAAGAGGTGACTGAGGGTAAACTGAATACGTGGCTTTATAGGTAAGGTATTTTTGCCCATTTCTTTTCAGATGAATATGACAGCTGTCAAAATATGGTTACCGATGTGGAGGCATGTTTTAAATGATCTTTGCAATAAAAAATAGGAAAAAAATCAACAACAAAAGAAACTGATGTGGGAGCAGCATTTTCAATATTGAGGATTTTGTTTGATGACAAATTGTTAGTTATGATATATGACCTTTATTTCCAGCTCCGATGCCTAAACAAATCCTATGGCTATTCAAAAAGAGGATCTTGGTTTTTTTAAGCACAGCACTATTATAACTCAAATCCATAAGGTGATATAAGGAAAAATAATAATACAGGTGGCTGTATTATGAGTTAGGAGGCAAAAACAGTGACACAATGCTATTCTGTGCTATACTTCTGTGGGAAATTGATGTTCTAAGTTAAGGAACGTGTACGTTTTCCCCCTAAAATAATAGAGTACGTCAGCTATTCCTTTTCCCTACTGATATGATAAAAGAGCAAGATACATTCTTTCATTATTGCATCCATTTGCTTTCCCACTATCTATCCGTCTTAGACCTTTGTCTTGTGCCTCAAATCTATCATGCTCCTTCTTATGCCAATAAAAATGAGGGAAGGTGCTCTTGTTGATTAACACTAAGTGCTGTTTCTCTGTTTGCTGGAGCTTGTTAAATGTTAAATTGTTAAATGGCAGACCAGACACAAACATTTTCACAGGCCCCGGTAATGAAGAAGAGATTCCGGTCTAGAACTGGACTGTGGTACTGAGCTGTAAGAAACTGGGAGGTAGTCTGAGTAGCACGACCTCAAATATTGAGTCTCTTTTTCTTTGTCTAGGAGTCACTATCTGGGAGCTTATGACCTTTGGTGGAAAGCCATACGATGGGATCCCAACTCGAGAGATCCCAGACCTCCTGGAGAAGGGAGAGCGGTTGCCCCAGCCTCCAATCTGCACTATTGATGTTTATATGGTGATGGTGAAATGTAAGTAACGGGAGCTTTTCGTATCTCTGCATTTGGTGTGAGAGGAGTACTATTTTAGAACATTTGCATGCATAGTTTCTGACAATGCCTAGTAATAGTGCAGGCAGTTTCAAAACAAAAGCTTCCCGAGATACTGTAAATTCCATTTAAATACCGTATGCACATTTTTTTGCAATTTCAAGATTCGAATTTAGCCCTGAAGGGTTGAGTTAGCTTCTTATTACTGTCAGATGGTATCTCATATTCTTTCTGTGAAGTCAAAATTGTATCATTGTTATTGTAAACCCTTGTCATTTCCATGACAATTGATTCTGATGTTAGAAAAGATAGTATTAAACATAATTATGGTACATGGATACTCAGCCAGTGAAGTTTGCAAGGAATAATGCTGGTTCCAGATATTGAGGAAAGAAAGCAAGAATGTTTTATTGTTAGTAAAAGGAATGATGATTGCAATAGTAATAATAAAAAGTAAAATTAATATAAGAAATGATACGGAAAGGAGGTTTATCATTCTTAGTCCAGTATAATAATTTATGGATATTTGTACTTGAGCAGAAAAGGAAAACAGCTTGCGCTTGGTTTCTTCCTACCCTTTTTATCTCCAAGATACCAGCACTAGTGACTGTATTCTCCAAGGCTACGCTTCCAATTTAAAAAGAATTAAGGACATCTCTCTGGTGTTTCTGACTTAATTTAAGTGAGATTAACATACAGCTATCTCATCTGTCTTCTATGGACCTTTCCCTTTTGGCTTGTACACAAAAACACCGAAAGAGAGAAAATAACACCAGCAGAGGTAAATAAGCCTCTTCTGAATACAGTTAGACTCAACAGCTGCCAGCAGTTCATGAAGCTCAGTGTGAACATCCTGTGTAATCCAGGGGTTTGCATTTGGAACATACAGAATTCCGTCTTTTCTTTCCCCAGCCATTTGTTAAAGTATCGAGCTCTGCACTGCTTAGCTGCGGGGGAAAATTTGACCACATCTAGAGTACAAGTTGGTTTGGTTTTTGATGCATGTTGACATTTAAGACAAAGATCTACCCCATCTTAAAAAGTACTGTTTTCAAGGTGGTTTGATGACTGGGGAACAATATGATTCCATAGGGCTGTGGAGGAATTTTCAGTGTGGCTTAATGTAACTCAGGCTCTTCATACCAAAAACGGGCAAGTTGTGAACCTCCAACACTGCTTGGAGCCTGCCAACCCTCTTGAGAGCTACAGCCAGGTAGCTGTGATAGGGATATAGAGAAGGATTTGCTTTTTAACATCAGCTTTCCATTACTACTACATACCGATATGAGAGAAGCTGACATTTGATTGTCTCGTGCCCTACCTAGAAAAGAGTTGTTGGTAGCAGTTAATAGATCAGTTCTCCTTCATACTCCATTACTACAATGAAGAAATTCTGTGAGTCTTAATAAAGAAGCCAAATATTTAAACCAAGCTTGGTGACTTTAGGGAGGAGCCTAACGCACTAGTAGTTTTCTATTATTTATGAATAAATGTTGCAGAAGCACAACCATTAGGAGTCTATATAAGTTCAGGCAGATCTAGGAAATAGAGGTGAAAGCTGCTTGAACTATCATGGACCTTGTAACATAAATGCATGCAGGTAGGAATATCACCTGAACGGTACAAGGGCTTTATGTTGGTCACATGCAAAAATACTCAAGTTGAAAGCATTTCTAATGAGTATAAGGCATTTCTCAGTGAACAGAAGAAATCCTAGCAGACTGACTGTTCTGAAAAGTCACAGCTAGATGTACGGATTTAGTCCTGTAATGCTTGAGTGGAGTTCTTTGTAAGTTATATTAGCTTTGTTGGATTTGTTTTTTTTTTTGCTTTGGTCACTTCTTCCATAAAAGGCTGTGAAGGAGATAAGGCCCGCTTCGTTCTGCCTCCCTGGCAAATGAGAACATGCTCTTGGGAAGCTGCTGATAGAATCTTTCATTAGAAAAAGCTGACACTGAGATAAACTAGTTGCCAGTGGTGACTGCCTGTGCCACTTGCTTGTTTTACAGAAAGCACTAGAAGGGATTGAGAATTGTTCCTAATGAATGTTTCTGGGAGAACGAAGGACCAAAGAATTGCCCTTGAACAATTAAAATTGCATCTAATACCTCGTGAGGTCTGTGTTAATGATGCAGATACATGAATGCAAAAATTACACCTGAAAGGTGGGATGGGAGGTCAGTCATCCTGTGCAAGTGTTGGACAGCTCTTTGTAACGTAAGCTACTGTGGAACAGTAGTTCTGTTAGAGAAAAAAATGTGCTTAGTAATAAGTTCGTAATAAACACACTAGGCTGAGGTGAGATCGGGGATTAATTATATTAGAGACTGGACAGATCCATAATAAAAAAAACAATCAGAGTTGACATCTAAATGGGAAAGGCAAATACAGAAAATGACATGGCCCACTTTGGGGATGGGGAGCAGGAACTCAACAAATTAAGAAATCTTTGCAGTGTAGAACGTTTGGTCTCCTCTGGCCGATTCCAGATATTCTCCATTTTAGAGTTCCACCAGTTCCACCTTTCCCTTCTTCCTGGGCTCCTCATCACATTTTTTTTCTCTAGGCCAGAATTATCAAGTACATCATTTCACTTCAAACTTGTGCATTTTTAAAAACTGCATGCTTTGTCAGTAGCCGCTTATTTTCTTGTCCTTGATCTATCCCCAGGCTGGATGATCGATGCTGACAGTAGGCCTAAATTCAAGGAGCTGGCTGCTGAATTTTCTCGAATGGCTCGAGACCCCCAGAGGTACCTGGTAATTCAGGTAAGCAAGTCTGCAACACGAAGTGGGAAGGAGGGTATAATTCTGCCTACCAAACCTGACTATTAAGGGGATGGCTTTTGAGCCTCTTAATTTCAGAGCATTCTTGAATTTGAAGCAAACGTGATGACTGACTGGTAATGCAGACTGTTGACAAACCTAACTCTGCCTGCTCCACATCATTGGGTATGGTGTGGGGGTAAATCCACCCGGTCATTTGCTTCACACTGAAGTAAGAGTTCCTGGCTGAAGGTTATCCAGGATTACAGGCTACCGCTTCCATGCCTCCTAACTGCTTCTGGGACAGTCTCACCCTACAGTGTTTCATTGCAGTGTGTAGACATGCTAGGCTGCTCTTGGCATATTAGTGCAAAGTATTAACACATGCTAATCTCCTACAACTTAAATTTATTTGAAAAGTTAAGCATTGGTCAAGAGGAATTGGATGTTTCCCACTGCATTAAATGGTAAGTCCAGCGGTTACAAGAGACTCTGGAAAAGTTCAGTTTGATTATATTACTTCATTAGACAGGATGTTTCCACATTCTGAATATCTCTTCCCTTCCTTCTCTCCCTTGTTATAACCATGTGTAGTTGGATAGTTCATCTTTGGCTTCCTCTCCAGTGATCCTTGAGGCAATACAGGCTGTGTACTTCTTGAACAGAAATCAGGGTAACTCCACAGCACTGGTATCTCTGCCATCTTCACTTCCCCCGTCTCCCCAGAGGCTAGCAAGAATGATGAGCTTGCTGTTCAGCTTTTAAACCAGCCTGTGTGCACTGTAGCGCAGCCATCATTCCCTGCCATATTCTACATGCAGTACACTAATTTTTGAGGAATGAGAGGCCACTCTTTATCCATTTAGTTAAGTTTAGCATCGTTTCTACGGGCTGATAGGTGTTTAGGGCATGGACTGCCTTTTCTGATGTTTCATGGCATCAAGCATGGCAAAGCGAAGCTGTGATTTGCCTCTCTAGCTTGTAGGTATTGTTTGTTTAAAAAAAAAAACAAAAAAAAACAAAAAAAACAACCACATCTTATCATTGTTGCTGTTACCTGGTTTGATTTTTATTGCTTTCAGCTGTGTTGCATTCTGCAGAACTTTTAATATGGATGAGAGGGAAATTTACCTGCCCAGGTTCCTAAAAATACAAATGAAAATAAAGCAAACATCCAAACGCAGCAGTTACCACATTATTTTCCTCAACGTGTGCGCCTATATAGCTGAGATTTTTCACAAAATACATCAGACCTTGGCAGAATTTAGGTCAGAATCTGTGCTTGTATGGGAAAAAGAGAGAAGAAAGAATAAAAGCTCAATCACAAGAATGCCAGAAGAAAAGGCTTTGCTTGATTTATGCAGTTATTCCCTATCTGTCATCGTATTCTCACTAAAAAAGTCAAAACAAATGATTTGGATGTGATGTTTTAGAGCGAGCAAAGAAGCATGTGCGCTCCCTGCAGCCTGGCTGTCAGGGCAGGAGGAAGGCTGAAGTTCTCTGCTGTGAAATTAATCCATCTTCTCCCTGTTTCTCCCTCTCCCCCACATCTTCCTATTCAGGGAGACGATCGTATGAAGCTCCCCAGCCCAAATGACAGCAAGTTCTTCCAAAACCTTCTCGATGAGGAAGACCTGGAGGATATGATGGATGCCGAAGAGTATCTTGTTCCTCAAGCTTTCAACATCCCTCCTCCCATCTACACTTCCAGGACGAGAATTGATTCGAACAGGGTAAGAGCGAGCTCTGACAGAAATACTGGCTATTATAAAAGCACAGGTGGAGATATAAGTACTCTAATCAAACACAGGCAAGAGTTGCCTTGGGAATTACAAGCTCCCACTGTAGGGAGACTGACTATAAAAATGTTGTCACTGGGTTCCCTGTTCATTGTACCTCAGTGAATTCTAAATTGATAGCTCAGCCTTGAGTGAACAAAGGCTTGACTTGAGCTGTCTGTCCTGAAAGCACAGCTGAGGCTTGTGAAGTCAAGCAGTGTTGTTTCTCAGTTGCGTCCCAGCCCAGTCAGGAAGTACATAGCTCCCATTCTCCATCCCTGCAGTCATTTCGTCAGGGTTGGCACTGATGTAACTGAGGGCAGCTGGAATATATAGATAATGCTGCTTTTGTGTCTTAAGCCAGATTTCAGACCCGGCCCCTTTCCTTGTTGATACATGATGCTTTCAGGGCCCTCCTTCACAAGGGTGCGTTGTGGCTGAACGCATCACAGATTTTGGCATGTTTATCTTCGTAACATCCCTGTTGGCAAGGAAGTGCTGTTGGTTTGCAAGTATAACTTGAGACACAGGGAGGATTCGGGTGGAATTCACCTCATGTAACTGGAACCATCTTAAATACAGAAATAGACTCTAAGCTCTTTACTTGCACATCCAATTGGTGATGACTGCTGCCTGTTTTGGACATTTACAGTGGGATAAGTCACTTTCTGGAAGTGTCCCTGTCTATCTACTGACTACTGACAGCTCCAGAGCAGTCTCAGACCTTTTCTAAATGCCTCAGTGCCATGCGAGCCCTACTGCAGACAGGACCTGAGTACACATTTATTCAATTCCTCTCCGCTCCTGGTTTCCCTTTCTTGCAGCTCTGACCTCGGCCCTTTGCTGGATTTGGCTCTGTCCTCTTAACAGGTTGGATACTGCCCATTCTCACAAAACTAGGAAATGGTGAAATGGCATTACTACTGTAAGGACATTTGCACAAGCATCAGCTGTACTCAGTAGTTAGGGACTTTCCTCGTTTGGCTGGATTCTTCTCTCCACACTGCTTTTAGTGGAAAGTCACATTTTGAAACACTGCAGTCTCATTTAAATAATAGCATTTATTCCTTATGGTTTAGATTCCTTCTGGACATTTCTCTGTAGTGTAGATAGTTCGAAATTCACACTCTGGTCTGAATTGATATAAACTACGTGTGAAGGTAAACAAGGGAGCTAACACATTGAAACCAGGTCAGTATTCATGCTCTGACTCTACACTGATGTTCTTCCACCTCTCCTGGATAAAGCATTGCTTTTCTGCAGAAAGGCAGACCAAAAGCTACCCTTAAATAACGTCCAATCAATTCGTAAGGGAATTGCTACTGTTGTTAAAGGCAAGGAGACTGAGAGGTCTTTGGAAGGGGCTGGGTTGTAGTCGCATTGCTAAGATGGGTTCGCACAGTACTTCTTCCGCATCACTAGATGGCTGAGAGGGCTGGGATGGTGCATGTTTTAGCAGTAAGCAACTTCCCCTTCACTGCAGCGAGAGTTTCTAGGGCTGATGCCGATCTGAAATAAGTCAGTTTTAGTCCCAATTGTCTCTGGAGAAGTTCCATTTCCTTGCTGCCAATTCTAAGAAAGAAATGACATCAGTTACCTTCCGGAGCTGCTCACTTGCCTGCTTCTGTAAATCGTTGTAGCTTTGCGTTACACAGCAGAGTACTACCAGTACAAGGTAGCCTATGTGCTCGCTGGGATATTCCTGGCAAGCAAAACCCTGAAGTTCATTATAATGGCATGAAAATTCAAGCACTTTTCTCACAGCCTTTGCCCAACTTCCAGCCTCGCTATTGCAATCTGCTTGTACACACGATCCCCCTGAAGTCAGCAGAGCCTCACAAAGAGACCCCATGCCTTCATTTTTGCCACACGGAGAGGCTCTATCACATTCTTGATGTGACGTCTCGCCTCCACAGCTGACAATTTCCCATCTTGGTTTGAGTCTGTGTTCATGTCCCACTGAAGTCAGTGGGAGCTTTGCTTTGCAATTCAATTTAATGACAGTAGCAGCTCTGTATCCTCCTTTCGGTAACTCCTACCGCTGGGAATTTTTCTCTAGCATCATATGACAATCTAACACTTAGAACTGGAATTACACTTTGCCACAAGTTTTCAGATTCTGAGCAGAGTTTTCTAACCTGATGTTACTGAGAGCAGCTAAGGGACAGAAAGCTCACGCTCAGCTCTGTGTTTTTGCACCACTTCTATCCCTGTAGTATTTTTCTTAATTGTAGGAGTTTCTTTATAGAGGAGTGATAGTTCAGGCAGAAAGAGATGGGCAGATAAGTTGGTGTTGAAAGCCCAGATGATGTTTAACAGCACTTGCTGTAGTCACTGCTGAGTGAGTGCTATCCTGTAACAGAATTAACCTTGGTCATCTAGAGGCTTGTCCAGTGTCTCAGATTAGCTTAAGTCTTGGTTCTATTTGCTAACAGGATTGCTCTCCTAAATGCATTGCTAGTGCTGCTCTACAGGCAGGCCACGGCATGAGGTTGCTGAAGGGGCTTGGGATTGCACCTAAAGTCTCATAGAATCTTTGCTCTCCGGTTTTTGGTATTCCGGTGAAGATTTGTGTTGATTTTAACCAAAAAACACTTCTGTAAGGCAGTAGTGCACGCACATACTGTCCGTCGTTCAGTACCAGGAGACGTCAGCTACAAGAATCACACAGAGCTGAGAGGTGCAGTCAGATCTCTCAACCTGCAGTTGTCTGATTGTATCTTTCTTTGTGTTTCCTTTGGATAGTTTGCGGTTTATGCTAGTTTGGTGTAATGGATGTTGATATTACACAAACTCATTATGGTACCGCTGCAGCCATAAATGCCAAATGAATTGATACAGCGTAGGTAGTTTGTGTTCACTGCGTCTGGCAAATTAAATTTTATGGGAAGATTGCCAGGCAATTTGGTGAAGTAAAACACGAGAAACTACATGATCCTCATGTCATTTCAGAGATGGGAAGCTTGAAAAACCCTGCGTTTCCCATCTGAGTTGTTCTGATTGTTGTTTGAGTGAAGAAGGAGCGGGTTACGTGATGGCAGGGCGTTGCACTCCTCTGACAGCTGTAGTAGAATGTTGTGGCGGCACAGCAGGGGACAGAAGCTGGGGGCAGCGAGGCTGTGAGCCTCCTCACACTCAGGCTTCAAGGGCCTGAGAAAGGGCATTTGCTTTCTATAGGAAAGATGCTGAAGTTTGTCTAGGGTGATGTCAGTCCTAAATCCTCACTGGATGAGGTATGCATAAAGCAGCACTTGCCTTTTCACTTCCACATGAGGGCTATTTGGATACGAATACAAAGCACAAAGCTTCACCCTTAAAAAGAAGGCTGGAAAGGAGGAAACGTGGCGGTAGGCTTCCAGCAGGATGTGTCGCATCCTTACTCCTGCAGGGGTGAGATTTACTGAAGGTGTGAGGCTCAAGCACTGCTTCAGCACTTCTATCACATGCAGCCTGCTCCACAGCAGGATCTCCCTAAGTCCTGTCCTGCCCACCCTCTAAGCCCATAGCAGTGCCCTCTGTTACGAAGTCCTTCCTGAGACTGATGCAGTTTTGAAATAAAAATTAGCATCCTAAGCCAAATTGAATTCTTCGTGGCATCTGAAGTCCTCAGTTGCAATTTTGGCTCTTTGGCTTTTTCCAGCTTTTATTTTCCGTGGTCTGGAGATATTCTAGAAATAAGGAGTTTTAGAAGCTCTGTGCTTCTGACAGATAAGCTGAATCCTCAGCAGTGTTTCCATGAGCACAGTACCCCAGCTAGTGCTCGAGTGTCCTACATTCACAGCCATTAGATGATTCATTCAGGTATTTGTAACAAGTACTGCCCTGTGTGCACAGAGATAATACTAATACAGAAAGCGCTCTGTGTACCCCATGGTGCTTTTTGCTCTAAATCCTTGGCTAATTCCTACTGAAAACTGTCTGTGCTGTTTATTACTCACCAATGCCGTCTCTGTAATTTTATCCCATACTCTGTGTATCACAGAACGCCTGCCAACCCAGCAATTAAATATCAAGCTAGCTTTTCAGGATAGGACTTTAATTAATATGTCCAGGGAGAGACTGCTCTGCTCGGCTACAGCAGAGCCTGGGGTGCCAGACGCCAACTGTTTGCTCCCCAGCTGTGCCTGGTGTGCCATGCCAGCCATCCTGGCACAGCGCTGGGGCGGTGGTGTCTGGCAGCTCAACGTCTGTATGTGCCTCTCTATGAAAACCCACTCCAGAGAGAAACCAGGTGAGAAGTTCCCTTTGCAATGAATTTCATCTGGTTTCTATATTTGAAAAGCGGCCATTTTCAAATCACAGGATTGCAAAGGAGAAGGCATTTCACTTCAGCATGGCATCTCTCCTTCCATACCTTATCGTGGACGTAGGGAGTGTTCACCCAATGAGGTGGCTGCAAGTGTTAAGTGCCTGTAATTCAGCACCTAAGTAACAGGGCTGAATTTCTTGGGTACAGAGCTCCAGTGGTAGATCAGATCTGAGGTCTAATAGGACCTCCTGTGCAGACTGAAATTCAGCAGGCTTGGAGGGTGGGGGACTGGAAGCAGAGCTCTCCTCAGTTAGAGCTGGAAGGGAGGGATTTGGGAGAGCAGGCAGAGCTTGTATGGGGATACTGTCCTTGCTGGTGTTGGTGTAGCTGGCAGTTGGTTGTAGCTGCCCTTTTCTGTGGCAAAGGCAGTAGAAGTCATGATTTGTTGGCAATTCCCCTTGTATCCAGAGCTTTGTTAGCAGTCAGCGTTTTCATGGTGCTTGCATTTTTTTCTGTAAGAAAAAGCTGTTCGTTGTCCCTTACCCAAGCTCTCAAATGAGCTCTTTCTCCAGACGTGTCCTGGCCATGTGGGGCCAGCAATAGAACTACTTCATCCCGAAGTAAATAGATAATTTGCGTGAAGAGATATCAAAGCTAGATGGGGCATACAAGCACTTTGTCTAGCCTGCTGGTGTACAATCAGACAGGGACTCCTGTCTCCTAATTTCTGTGCAGAAATGCAGCTTGAGGTGCAGTTAGTCTTCTCAAAAGATTGTCTTGATCGTATCATTTGGGGTGGGAAATACATCACAGATTTTTTTCTAATCGCTGGGCACTTAGCACTGACTCTTCAGCAGGGTTTGGATCCTATTGCTGTCCACCACACACTGTTTTTGTGCTAGATTAAGGAGCTGCCAGTTGTTATAAATCTCTTCTACCTAAGGGTCTGGGTAGGACAGCGCCATTTGTACATGTTTGTTGTTAAGGCAGAGCAGCGTCGGCATGTCTGTCTCCTTTGAATTAGGTTTGTTGGTGGTGTTTGCCATCTCACTGCTTCTGCAATATCTTCTCAAAAATAAGAACTACATCTTTCCTTAGACTTGATGCTTCTCACCGCAGTGCCAGCATGTTTTTTCGTGTTTCTTCTTTCCCTTTTATTCAATTTCTTTAGTTCCTTCTCCTTAAAATCAAAAGGTTATGAACACCTTTCTGAAAATTTTAGTAGTCTGCAGGGATTTCTATTCCTAATGCAAGTGTCACAATGAACTCTCCAGCACCTGAACCCATCGTGACCTTGTAAATAAACTCCACATTGTATCAAAGGGTTTCAGAGCATTTCAGAAAGTTAGGTTGACACTGTCTCTACTTTGGCTCTTGCTTCTTGTAAAACTGCTCGGTCTATTAGGAATATTCAAACTCCACATGAATTCATCCCATGTTTAGTCAACCATCCCGAATGCTGCACCTACTGTACGTTTTTTCTGCTGGGAAGTACTCTATATAAAGTACATCTATACTCTGTAGATGCCCACTTCTAGTCTGTGTTGGGAACAGAGAGAGCGCCAAGCCGTTTTTGTCCATGAAGAGCAGGACTAGAACCGGAGCGGCGCCGGTCAGCCTCATTTCATTGCTCAGCGTGAGTGAAGGAGGAGGAATAAAGATGCAAAAACGCGCAGTAAAACACGTTAGATGAAAAAATGTCAGTCTTAATAATTTACATGAAAAAGGAAAGCTTTTCACAAAATGTGTATATTTAGAATACGAGTATTTAAATACCTTTTTTAAAGTGTACTAAGTCTGCCAGGGGGAAAAAGAAGAAAATTCATATGGAAGTCTCAAAGAGAATAGACGATGCTCGGCTCTTCACAGAGAAATCTTTGAAAATGTTTTATGGCAATTAGTCTCTTGCTTTGCAGCCAGGTCAGCTGAAATCAGTGCTGGTTGTCAAGGACTCAGCCCTTTCCAGCCTGAATAGATTATCAGGACTAACTTCTTAAATTGCCTCATGGTTTTCCAGGTCAAGTGCCTTAAAATGGGAGTTTGTAAATGCGTTAGCTGTTTCCTGTCAAACCTGGACTCCTGGATACGGTGATGGAGTCAGAGTGAAAGTGTTGAGTGGCATTTGGGGTTGAGTTGGAGTCACCATCCCTGGCAGTGTTCAAGAGGTGTCTGGATGAGGAGCTACGAGATACGGTTTAGTGGCTTGTGGTAGCAAGGGTAATGGGAGGACAGTTGGACTAGATGGTCTTGTAGGTCCTTTCCAACCTTGTGATTCTGTGATGCTACGAATGTACCCTTTCTGCCCATGTTGCAGTCCCGGGAGGCCTACAGCAAGCAAATGCTCCTTGGAGTCAGTGCAAGAGATGGTAGCTGGCTGCTGCTTCGGACCGTGATGAATGGCATGTAAATGTACTGAACTCTGGTTAGAAATTGGTTTAAAAAACAGGCTGCATCTGCTTAAGCCGTGAATAGCTGCTGGCTGTGTTAACAGCTGAGAGAGCTCACAGCTGATCCATTTTCTTCCCCACAAAGATGTAAGTCAATAGATATAAAGAGAATAAGTAATAAATATTTCTACAGTGCACTGATGAGGCATTCTTGGAAAAAAAGCAAGCTAGACAACTCTGCATAATTCAGCAGTTGGAAAAATGGACTAAAAGTCAGGAAATAATTACAAGCTGGGAGAAGATGTTCCTTGGTTTGAAACAGAAACTGTTTCAGAGGGGCACTGGGTGGGAGCACTGGGAGGAGCAGGGGCTGTAGGAGGGTGCAGGGCATCCTAAACATACCTTCAGTGGGGATGAAATGACAGCACAGCCTACTGTGCCTTTTGTTAGCCAGAGTTCAGGGCCTGCCTTGTGTATTAAGTGCTGTGGTCTGCAAGGGGGGGGAGGAGAAATAATTGTGGATGCTATAAAAAGGCTCACCAGAAGATGCAGTGGGGAGAAGTGGGAGGAGGCACAGATGAAGTTTAGATTTAGAATGTTAAAAAATGATTATTTTATCCAAATCAGTTGGATGGTTATTTCTTTTAGAGTATTATTGCCACCAGAACCTCAGCCCTGCTCTAAATCAACTCAGCGTTTCATCAAGAAGCCTATTCTTCACTATAAGAGACCAAGAGTGCACAATTACGGGTTTCTTTCCCCCTTGCATAATAAAACTGGGAGATTATCATCAAGTTTCTATTCAGATTTTAGGGAGGCTTTTTTATTTTATTTTTAAAACCCATCTTTGTCTGTAAGAGCTCCCTGTTCGGGCCAGCATGCTGTAATGATAACTGCTGTAAAGGCTTCAGTGGAGATGTGCTCTATTTCATTCTCAATGAGGGCTGATGGCATTTTGAGAGGCTCAGAATATCCTTTGATTACCGCAGAAAACAGACTGGGGAAGATGGCGATGCGGAGCACGGCATGGGAGGGGGCTGCAGCTCGGAGTGCTGCTCATCAACTTTCTTTTGTGCTTTTCTCTTTTTTTTTTCAGTCTACAATGCCGCAATCACAGATCGTGGCCCTGTCGTGGGTTGAAGTCCCGTGCCCCATCCATTGCTTGTTTGGAGGTTTGCACAGAAGGGAGCTGCTGTGCTCTCGCACACGGGGGGAATCGGCCCCGTGTCAGGAGGTGCCGTGTGCTGCAAAACACCTCCAGGCGTATTGAAAAAAGGAGTGACAGAGAGCTAGTCATGGGTGACAGGATGGATGTGGCAGTAAAAGAGATTGAGGGAGAAAGACACATGCAAGCTGCCTCTCCTCCTACTTCGCTGGCTGCTTGACGCTGGCAGAGTGTTCATACAGAATAACAAGGGACAGGATTTTTTGCATCTTCACTCTTGTGTCATGCTTATATCAAACCACGGGTTGTGCCAGCTGTTTGCCAGTCTTCCTGAAGGTTGCACAGACAAAGGCTTACCAGGTTTGAAGGACAGGAGGTTTCCAGGGAGGGTTTTCCTGGCAGTATGGCAGCATGCAGCCTTTATTCCCCGCCCGGGTGTGGGAGGGGCTGTGGCAGAGCCCCTCTCCTGCGCTTTTGTGTCAGTCAGAAACCTGTGGTTTGTGGCACACCGTGCATCTCACAGCGGGCTGTTTTCATCACTCATCTGCCAGTCTTTGACTCCCTTACTTAGTGAGGTTTTAGACAGAAGAAGGATGGTATGTGTCTGGTATTTTCCAGCATTAGCACAGGAAATAGTCTGTGCAATATTTAGGTATCTCATTTCCTGTACCACTCCGCCAAATACGTTTGGTATGTCTCATTTATGATTTATGCCATTGACTGCTCACAGCCTGTACCATATTACTCCTGGAAGGCTGTGTTGAAATTTGGGCATCCCACTGTGCATGGACCGCTCTGAAAGAACCTCTAAGTCTGAAAACAGACAGATGCGGTCTGTGAGTCATCTGCAGCAATGAGTTAAGGCAGCACTGAGCTGTATCGGGGTCACCGGTGAAACGTGTGTACTTAGAAAAAACAAGTTCAGGGATGTCTTAAGCCTACCACACGGGCCAGACGTGCTTGGGCACATTGTATCATACACGCAGCTTCAATGAGGACGTGTTCCAACCATACCTGGAGGCAGCAACAGACTTAACTGTATTTAGGAAGGAGGAACTTTTGTAGGTGAGGAGACTAGTACACAACTATGCTTCCCCATTTCAGAAGAAGAAAATTAGAAAACTGGCACAGTCTTGTGAGTACTCTCTAGGTCAGGGCATGTGTGAGAGAAGCTGGATAGCTGTCCATTCCTGTGGCAGTCAATAGGTCTGATTTTACATGTGCTGTGAGACTTGCTCGAAGACACGGAGGCTTAGGGTGTGAAGATCCAGCGCGCTCAGGTGTTGGAGGGACCACTAGGATAGCATCCATGCTACCTGTGGGCCAGCCCTTTGCCTGCAGCAGAAACTTCTGGTGGGATGAGCTGCCACTGTCCCGCAGGTAACACCATTCCCCTTGTGCTCGGTGCTGCTCTGACAACAGGAAGCAGAGCTTTCTTCTTCAGAAAGGTTGCTTGAGCTGAGGAACCCGTGTGCGTGCTGCTGGAGCAACCAAAGCACGTGACTCTTGAGGGGCAATGTGAGTGGTGTGCTGCATTTGTCAGACTTAACTGCAAGCTTCTTTTCCTGTACAGCTCAGCTCTGAATGGGGGCTAGGACCAGAAATCTCCAATGCTCTCCAAAACCTTCTAGCCATTGCTGTACAAACAGCATTTCATTTCTGCGTAGCATTATACAGAGGGCAGCAGGACTGCTCCCAGGCAGAGGTGACTCTTCCAGTGGTGCTCTTTCCCAGCTGAACTTCAGTTCAGATCAATTGCAAATACCAGTTTGCTCCCCTGAAATTTAAGTGGGGTTTGCTCAGGGCTTGTGGGACTGCTTGTGTGGTGTGCTCTGTCTGCAGCCCCCCTGGAGCAGCCCTGGCATGTTATTCACATCCACCTGCATACAGCAGCTGTCTTCTTTCTGAGCTAACTGCTGTGGTCTTGGTGCTCGCAGCAAGATCTGCTCTGCCCGCTACAAGGCTGCAGCTTGGTGGCCTGAGCCTGAGAATTTGATCTGGTTTTAAATTAGGTGAATATGGTTTGAGTTGGTTTCAAATCAGTTAAGGAGCAAAGAGAGTTATTTCTAAGTGCACACAGACTGGGACAGAAATAGCACGGGGCGGTGTTGCAGAGAGGCCTGAGGTGTAGAGCTCTAGGTGCTCCTGGGCATGTGGGTAGTGGAAAGGTCTGTGCTCTGCCCCCCCTCTCTGGCGTGGTGCTTTCTGTATATGACAGCAGCTGGCAGGGAGGGAGCTGGGTGTGGGGTACCTCTGGTTTGCTTCAGATGTATGCTTGCTTTACTACAGCCTTGCATTTAGTAAAGAAAAGTTTTGCAATCGCATGAGCTTAGCAGACTGCTTAAGAACAATAACTAGCAATAATTATGCGGTGCTATCAGACACGCGTGCGCAACTCAGTGGGTGCGGGGCAAGCAAGCTGTGCAGCTGTGAGGTTGCTGCTGGCAGGCTGTGCTCTCTTCGGGACCGTGCGGGCAGCAGGACCCAGCACTATTTCCATTTCATTGCAGTTGAATAGGCAGCCAGAAATACTACGTCCCTGCTGTAAAGGAGGAGGTATTTGCTTCTGGGAGGCTTAAGAAGTGAGGAATTGGAAAATGAAATAAATGAATAGAAAGCAATAACACAAACCAGTATTCACCAAAGTGTTATTTACCTCCCCTTTATCAGGGCTCGTATTACACATGCGTTAGTTGTTACACGAGCTGGTGTGTCACTGGTGGTTAATACCAGAGGGCCTATAAAAGCCTTTAGGGCACATTTGCTTGCTTTTTGTCTTTTCTCCGTGATGCCACGTTTGTGCCAAAAATTCATTCTTCTAGTGTAAAGAATGAAATCTCAGGCATTTTTGCTAGGGCTGCTCACAGGCAGTGACAAGTGAGAGGCTCCTTTTGGAGGCTGCTTAGGGCTGAAGTGTAGATGGCTGCCGTGTACACTGGAGCTAGGAGGGAAAGGAACATCAGCTTTTTTAAACATAGTGTTTTTAAATGCAAATTGAACAGAACCAAAAAGAAAAAAAAAAGAGGAATGGAGTAAACTGGATCATGCATACAAATGAAGCTATTGAAGTTACTCTTGTTGAGATCCAGATGTTGAGATCCACAGTGTGATTCGTGTACTGACCAATAACAGTTAACTGAGGCTTTCAGTGCTTCTCTTGGAAGCCCGCAAAATGATGACATCACATTGCAGTTAGCAGGCAATTTAAAGGCATTTAAACAATTATATCACATTTTCAGCCCCACTAATTGGCACCGCAGCTGTTTTCTTTGCCTCCTTTTTTGGAACAGCAGCCACAGGGCATTAACTCATGGGGAAAAACAGTAAAGGATTAAAAAAGAGTGCAGACACCTGTGGTTCTGAGAAGAGCCAAGCTGTAAGTATCTGTGCTAAGAGTGTTGCAAGACAGCTATGTTTAGTACAGAGCTAAGGGGGAGGCATCATGAAATTCCGTTACTGTGATCTCAGTTGGCAGGTCACTAACTGGGGAGGGTCTTGTCAGCAAAAATAGCAATAAATGCATTAATGCTAGTCTATTCTCTCCTGATGTTTTTGGACAGGACTATTCTTAGAGGGCACATGAGTTTGTTGTTACAATTGCATAGTATGTATTTAAATGTCAGTCGCAGCCAAGAAAATCTAAAGATACGACAATGAGTTCAGCCTTCTTTAGTTAGGGTGGAGCACAGCATGTCCAGAGATAGATGTCAGGGCAATCCTAGAACAGTTTTTTTTTTTTTTCCAGTTGTTAATCATCTAAATTTTTATTGGCAGGGGTGCATAGCCTTTCTTATCAAAGTCAAACATACTGACGAATTACTTGGTTTGCCAAGTTGGACAATGTCCACACCGCTCTCTGTAGACCTCGGCTTACTACTCCATAGAATCATAGAACGGCCTGGGTTGAAAAGGACCACCATGATCATCTAGTTTCAAGCCCCCTGCTATGTGGAGGGTCGCCCACCACCAGCCCAGGCTGCCCAGAGCCACATCCAGCCTGGCCTTGAATGCCTCCAGGGATGGGGCATTCACAACCTCCTTGGGCAACCTGTTCCAGTGCGTCACCACCCTCTGTGTGAAAAACTTCCTCCTAATATCTAACCTAAACCTCCTCTGTCTCAGTTTAAAACCATTCCCCCTTGTCCTATTAAAAAATATTAGTTTCTGGTCGGGTGTTATCTTTTTCCTCTTATCTTTATCTGTCTCAACTGTGGTAGTGCCAGCCATGCAACCACTCCCTGATGCTAGTTCTTCTATTCCTGCTTGTGAACCTTGCCTGCTGTTCCAGCTGAGTACATTTGTCTCAAATACCCTGTGGCACCATGGGAATGTAAGTACCCTATTTCTTGGAGAGGTTGGCCAACTGTCACAGTCCCCTACAACGCTCACAGGGGAGCACTGAAGCCTCCAGACTGACCGAGCCTAGATCTCTGCCACTGGGGCTGCCCAGGCACGGCACTGCCTGAGAGCACACTGGCTTTGTGGTTGGCATCATCCAGGTGTCTTCTCACTGTGTTAAGACTTACAGCTCCTCTTCCTCCCTCCTCACTCTCCCGTCTCCCTGCACATCCCAGTCTCTCTCTCTGGCCACTGATTTGTTATTTTGCAAGCCACCGTTCCCTGGTTTCTGGCCATCACCTGGTCCTCCAGCATCGCTTCTCTTGAGATCCTTACAGCTCTTCATTCTCTTCTTCCCTTTTGAGGTTGGACTTGATGATCTTGAAGGTCTTTTCCAACCTGAACAATTCTGTGATTCTGTGATGATTCCCTGGGCACCAGCAGGGGCTCTCTGAGGCTACAGGCAAGGTCCTCCCCTGCATTCCCTTCTAGCTGCTCGTTTCCCTGGGGAAAAAATGTGCATGGGGGGACTCATGCCCAGGCTTTGCAGACAGCTGGATAGCAGAGGGACATTCAGCTAACAGAGGTTTCTCTGCACTTTCGTATTTTGCAACCTGGAGCCTTTTGTTAGAAGGTTATCAATTGGCTAAATACAGATGAATTTGCATGAAAGTGCAGAAGAGTGTGTCCCTAACAAGGACTTGTCCACCACATTTACACCTGAGACAAAAGGTGTTGGATTTGAGTTATGAAAAGGCCATGGGAATATTTCTGTCAGCAAATTGAGCCCATTTGTGAACACAAAAAGGGTCTTCCACATTCATTGTGAAGGTTTTCCCTGATGCAGATACTGAGCTTAAACCAAAAGCCTCTCTTTAAAAAGGCTCGTCTTAGTCATGTATTGGTAAAAGGTTTATAAGGCAAAAGCTGACTGCGATACATCCCATCCTTGTGGTGTGACGACGTGCATCTTCTCTAAATTGTACTTTTAGTGTAGCTCTTGGTACGGGTGTTTTTCCGCAAGAGATTTTAACGAATAAGGCATCTTCTAAAGTGAAGCGTTCTCAGTGTGGTCAGACTTCTTAGCCAAGGATGTGGGATTTTTTCCTCACTTGTCTCAAGTTCAGCCTTTTTTTTTATTGGTATCCTGGCTTTTTCTCTCCCCAGGCTGGGAGGTAAGGGA
The DNA here is from genome assembly GCA_016647715.1 of Pavo muticus. NCBI lineage: Eukaryota > Metazoa > Chordata > Aves > Galliformes > Phasianidae > Pavo > Pavo muticus. The sequence continues at coordinate 10,499 of JACDJE010000146.1, read as the reverse complement.
AACACAAGGAAGTTTGTGAAACAAAATGGGAAGCGAAGTAGTTAGGAAAACCAGATCTAGAAATCTAAAATGTAGCATTTTTGCAGTAGAAAAATACATGATAATGTTTCTCTGTTCTATTTTGATTTTCATCCCAAAAAATCAGCATTTCCTCAATGAGAAATAGGTCAGTTTTGAGCAGCACGGATTGATACAGATACAGCCTCTGTGCTGATGGTATCAAAACAAATGAATGTATCTGCATGGAGACATTGCCGTACAGCCTCCAGAATTCTCAGTAGTATCTGTTAGCATGTGCAACTTGCCGCTACCCGACAAGGGAACCTGGCAGCCCTCCCAGGGGCAGGCAGGCAGGCACACAGCTTCTTTACATCAGCGAGACGTGGGCTATCGTTAACATCTTTGCATTTTGGATTCGCTGAGGAAATCTGATGTGCATGTTTCTCCTCATTAGCTCATACAGCTCATGCAACTTGTTACACTCATGTGACCTCTTGTTTCGTATCCATCATTCCATTTTTCTTTCCTATTAGAATGAAATTGGACACAGTCCTCCTCCTGCCTACACCCCTGTGTCAGGAGTAAGTATTTCACATTCAACCTTCATTCTTTAGGTTTTCCTCCTTCCTTCACTTCCTGTTTTGTTTCCCCTCCCTTATTCCTACATAAATGTCTCAAAACCCAAAACTGAATGCAGTTTGTATATGTGTAAGCCATCCAATAGTCAGGGATCTCTAAGCTCAGCTTGGATTCATCTATGGGCTCAAGGGATCGACGTGCAAAATCACTGCTGGTATTTCTTGGAAAAGCATTTAGGAAACAGGCTTGGATGAATCTGTCCATTTTTCCTTCCCGTTTATAGGTCATGTTGTCGAAATTTCCTTGCACGCCCTTGCTGAGAAGCAGAATGGTAGGTTGAGTTGAACCGTTGAGATGAGGTGTTGGTGAGAGCCCGGCTCACTGCCCGGTGGAGCTGCACAGTGTCTGGGTGGTTGTGTGATCGCCCTGCGAGCAGCTCCTGGGAGCAAACTGAGTTCAGAGTTGGCAGCGTTCTCTGTCCCCTACCTCCTCTGTAGTAGGAGATTTCTGTAGCACAAGGTTTAAGGGTTTTGTTCAGAAATCACAGGAGGTTGCCACAGTAATAGAAAAGGAGAAACCATTTGCTTGCCTTTTGCAGTTGTGCATCTCCAACCTCTACGTCTATGTAGGAGACAAGTTCTGAACCCCATTTCTAGCCTCGCTTCCATCCAGCTTCCCTGCTGCCCTCCCTGCACTGATGCTCCTTCCAGAGAGGGGGCCTGCTCCGCAGTACTGGGAAGGTGGATGCTTTGCTAGTCTTGCAGCACTGGAAATGCAGCAGCCTGCAGGGTGGATGAGGCTTCTCCTGCCCTGTGAAATGCATCATCGAGCAACTGTAGCTGGAGAGCCGCAGGCCTGCCTTGTTGTGGAATCTTGCTTCCCTTTGGAGCCTCCTTTATAAGCTGCCTTCTCTTTCCCAACAGAACCAGTTTGTGTACAGAGATGGCGGCTATGCTGCGGAGCAGGGAGTGCCGATGCCGTACAGAGCTCCTGGCTGCATCATCCCAGAAGCCCCAGTTGCTCAGGGGGCGACAGCAGAGATCTTTGAAGACACCTGCTGCAACGGCACGCTGCGGAAGCAGGTGGCCATGCTGGCAAAGGAGGATAGCAGCACCCAGAGGTATAGTGCTGATCCCACAGTCTTCATACCGGAGCGGGTGATTCGGGGAGAGCTGGATGAGGACGGCTACATGACGCCAATGCGAGACAAACCCAAAACAGGTAACAGTTTGTCTTTCCAGAGAAGTTCCCCATGACTGCGTTCTGTATTTTTCTACATCAGCAGCTTTTCACAAAAAGTGGCTTCATCAGCTAACCCAGCAGGACTGAAACATTCTGACTTGATAAAAATTTCTTTGCAGGAAGATCCCCTTCTCTTTGCTTAGTTTTCTAAGCTATTCTTAAGAAAGCTGACTGTGCTGTAGCATCAGGTTTGGTATTTCCCCCTTCATCTTTTGATGCTGGAAGGGAACAAGGGAGAGGAATGATGAAGACAAAACAAAAACAAAAAAACAATAAATGCCTCCCTTCTTATCCAAGAACAAATATTTGTGCTTTTTTCAATAATCTTTCTTTGTCCAGCCGTGGTCTCCACTTTGCTTTGTTTATTGATCTGCTTTATCGTCACAGTATTGTGGTTGGTAAATGTCAGGTTGAACATACCTCAGAACTGACACACGTAGTTGACATCTTACACCCAAGAGAAGTTTAGGATTGAAAGAATGCAGTGTGTTTTGGAGAGACCATCACTGTGAGGTGGAGTGTGCCTATGTTAGTGCCAGCTCAGTGCTATGCTTCCCACTTGGCCTTCATTCTTTCCTTTTTAAATAGTGACAGCACTGTTTTGCTGTTACGGGATGTGTCGTGAGTAATTTGCTTTCAAATATTTGCACTAGCTTTAAAGAGATTAATTAAAGTAGATGTAAATGCCCAGTAACTACTGCATTTGCTACAGAATTTGGAAGCCTCTTGCTACGTGGTGGAAACGGAGGGGTTTGTGGGACGCGTGCTCTTAAAAACTAAGGCAGCCAATATCTCTGTTTCTCTTCCCTTCCTGTTCTTCTATCTCACTTCCTACGTACCTTCAAACCTTTCTGCGACCAAGCCACATCTTTTTGTGGTGCTAACCCACAGCAAGCGTTTTGAAGCCAGTGTAACCCGCACCAATTGTTCTGGAGCTAACGTACCCTTGTACCCTTTGCAGGACTCGCTTGAATTACTTTTCATAATGCTTCAAGGCCCTTTGTCCTTCAAGGATGGAAGGTTTTTAATCAGGCAAATTGTTCTATTAGAAATGAAGCTATCTTAGAAGTTAAGCCTCTCTGCACAAAAACCATCCCCAAGGGCTAACTAAGATTTCCGTAGAGCTTTCTGGATGGAACACTGTGGAGCAGAGGGTTTGACTGATACATTCAAGGTTGCCCAGTCATCCGCAGGGACAGGAGCGGCTCTGTGGGATTGGCCCTGTAGATCATGCTCCAACAGGAAGGCCGCGATCAGATGAGGCACTGGCTGTGGTTCAGCGCGAGCTACTTTTCCAGCTTTGCAGTTGTTCTTGAGTCACTGTTTCCCAGGGTCCTAGCTCTTCATTTTAGCCCATATTTCCTGTTTAGGTCGTAAATTCTTCACTTTTAGCAAGAGAGTGTTCAACATAGATGGCACCTGATGTCATCCGGAGTTATAGGCTGGGTGGAAGGAGGCACTAGTCTGAGCCTGATGGTAACATAACAGTGGGGCTTGCTGTGTGGATGCTCTTCTCTCACTCTTTGTTGATTGACTTTTTTTTTTTTATCTTTCCTTAGATTACCTGAATCCAGTGGAAGAGAACCCATTTGTCTCCCGGCGAAAGAATGGAGACCTCCAAGCTGTGGACAACCCAGAGTATCACAATGCTCCAAATGGGCAGCCCAAAGCAGAGGATGAGTACGTGAATGAGCCATTGTACCTCAACACTTTTGCAAACACCTTGGAAAACGCTGAGTACCTGAAGAACAATTTGCCAGAGAAAGCCAAGAAGGCCTTTGACAACCCAGACTACTGGAATCATAGCCTGCCCCCACGAAGCACTCTCCAGCACCCGGACTACCTGCAAGAGTACAGCACAAAATACTTTTACAAACAGAACGGACGGATCCGGCCCATTGTGGCAGAGAATCCCGAATACCTCTCCGAGTTCTCCCTGAAGCCTGGCACTGTGCTGCCCCCTCCGCCCTACAGACACCGGAACACAGTGGTGTAGTAACCGTGGTCTTACAGAAGTGGAAAGGCAACCCCTTCTAGCTGCCTCACTCTTTCTCTTTTTCTCCTTCTTCCCTCCCCGCTTCCCTTTTTTCCTCCCATGAGCTTCCTCTTCTTGCCAGTTCACTCATTTTTACTATTTCCAAGTGAAAGGATGTCTTGGAGTCATTTGCGGATTGGGTTGGGAACCGGAAAGGAAGGAAGGAAAGAGACTGAAAGGAGGAGTGTACAGCCTGGTGTTTCTCGCCTTCCGCAGATCTGAGGGACAGGTGGTCAGAGAAGCCAGACAGTACAGAAAATCCATGGCAGTGTTGTCTGCTTTCGAGCTAGTCCTAGTGATTCCACCCAGACGCTGTAGGGGAAGCCACAGAGAGGCTGTCTCTCTCAGGAGGAACTGATGAGTCTGTACAGCATTCCTGGAAATCTCAATGCAGTTTCCATTAGAGGGAAAAATGGACAATTTTTATATCATGTGTAATAGCACAGTAATTGAGATAGAGAATCCAGTTTCTTTCTCCTACGCTTTCTATCCCAGCAGCTGAAAATGGCTAACTTGGCTTTTCATAATTGTTCAGATCTTCATCGTGGCTTTCCCAGAAATGATGATGCGACTCTGAGAGCCGGCGCGATCCTTGTTCTGAGCCTCACAATGATTTTGTGCCGCTTCTGAACCGCAGAGACTCCAGCTCAGAACTGGTGCGTGACATGACCATTTTTGTATATGTGCCAACAAGACAAGCATTTTAAACTGAAAAATCTTGTCAGAAATGAGTAACAAAGCCCCACCCCCAGCGTGTTGTTCTTGAACCTAAAAGACAGGCCAAGAAATCAAGGCTCAGTTTTCCTGTTTTATACCTGCTGAACATAGGTACGTAAACGCAAATAAATTCTTCCCTTTTTTCTTCTTTGCGATCATGAAGGTAGTAGGGGATGCTGTCAGGCAATGCTGAGGACGAGGCAGAGCACCGGGGAGTTCACTGTGGGTCATGGAGTCAGCCCAGCTCTCTGTGGGGTGCTGGTGGGAAGGGTCCTTGAAACTGGAAGAAAGACAGACACTGGACTGGAGAAAACGCACATAGAAGCTCACTGGAAAGTTAGTTTGCACTTAAGCTCTGGTTTTATTTGAACTGTTTTCTGGATTTTGAATGAAGCAATATGGAAGTGACCAGCAAAATACAAAATAATTTTAAATAAAAAAAAAAAAGTCAATTATATGTAAAGGATGACTGTGGAAATGCCAAAATGAAGCAGATCAAGTCTTTGGTACGATGTCTACCAATTCGGAGAGGCATTGCATTGAGTGTTTCAGAGAACACAGTGACAGAGCAGCCAGCTCTTACAGCTGCCACATGAAGGACAGCATGGCAAGCCCTGGAAGGGATCCGAGGAGGAGAATGCCTGGCTCTGGCGTGCAGCACAGCACGGAATGCTTTCTTCTAATGAGAGGATTAGTCTGTCACAGAGCACAGTGTATGTGATGTTTGCTAAGTCAGAATGTGAATGAGTTGCAGAGCTTTCAGTCACAAAATGTAAATAGGTACGAGTTGGCCTCCCTGCACTTGATTTTGCGTTCATCTGCCTCGGTTTTTACGTAGATAACCGCACACACCCCCTCCTCCTGTTGGGAAGGAATCTCCAGCCACAGTTTGGGGTGTGTTCAGCAGATGGAGCTGGGAAGGGTGGAGCAGGGGCCAGTGCTGCTTCATGGCTTGCTCCTGCCAACACCTCCTTTGTGAGCATTTGTGCACCTAGAAAATATTGAGGCTGCATTAGGTACCTGTGAAGAGGTGTCTGTGTCTCACTAAGGCTTTTGAAAGGGGGAGTAATACCTGTTGGAGGGCAGTATTTCAGTTTATGCACTTCAGTACTATTAATGTCAAGATCTTTAGGGGTAACCTGGCAACAAAACCAGCATCAACCAGTGGTCTGGAAGTTGTATCCAGTTCCTCCACAACCCTGCGTATGAGCACAGCTTGCCACCTTAATAATTATAAGGGAGCGGAGGAAGGAGTAAGAACTGTGCAATACTGACTGCAATCCTGGTGGCTTGGGGGCGGCCTGACAAAAGGTAGGAGGGGGTTTTAAAGCTGGGTGGTTGGCAGGCTTGGCGGTGGAAACGTGTGTGACGGCTGGGCCAGGGCTGGTTCTGCCAACAGCCTGCTCCTGTGCCACGTGTGCCCTGGCCAGCTCGAGCCAGCCGAGCTTACTTGCAGCTTCAGGGCACTAGGCCTGCTGTGTGGGGCTCTTTGGAGCTATTGAAGGGAGGTGCTGGGCCAGATTGGAACAGAACAAATGACCAGCACGCCACTGAGGTGAGATCAGTGATTAGGTAGTGTCACATAGCTCAAAGGAAGTGTCTCTTCCTGACACCCTCTGTAAAATCCCAATTGTGATGGGTAACAGAAGACGGCACACGATGTCCTGGGGGCCCTGCTCCTGGAAGGTTTGTGGGTAACACTGCTGAAGCACAAGAGGTTGGGCTGCAGTGCCAAGCTGCCTGGGGACAAAGTCCAGCCAAGGACTGTGGAGGTCCTAGCTGCACAGAAGGTGCAGTAGGTGGGTAAAGCAGAGGTGGAAGGGGTGGTTGTATTATCCCTGAACAGGTCATAGAACAGAGTAACTCCATATGGAGAAGAACGACTGCTGTACTGCTTGTGCATGAATTCAGAGGGGGGCACATGAACGCAACTGGGGGAGAGGGATGCATGTCCAAAAACAGCTGCTTGTGGAAGGTGGAGACCTGTTTGTTTCCCTGGTAATTAAGTAAGTAGGACCGGTGTTAGAAATAATCAAAATGTACATAGCGGCGTTCTTGAACATTTTAGTATTTCTTACGTAGCTTGAATTATTTATTCGTTTTAATCATTGTCTGTGGGTAAGGTGCACTTGATAGCGTGGAAATGCAACGTTCCTTGGATGGAGGCAGCAAGTGGGGCAGGCTGTCACCTGGCACCGGGGGCTATCCACACACAAAGTGCATTTCATCAGCACAAAGCTATGGGTGAGCATCGGCAGAATTATTTTCTCCATCTCTGGTTAATTCTCTGGTTCGACAGCGATATCTGTGCACACCACCATCAGCTCCCATGGATTTTTCATAGGCAGACACCTATTGGTAGATGATGTTTTCCTTTTGCTTGTGCACAAAAGCAGTGCACTGCTTCTCAAGAGCATGTAACTCTATCTGCCTTTGTCTAAGGCAAATGTGCTAAATGGAGGAGGACAACAGCTGGCTTTCACCTTATCTCTTGCAGTGACCATCTTAGATACTACCTGCCGAGCTGAGGGCTAGTTCTGACAGAAGTGGAAGTAGTACCTCATTGATTTGCTCTAATAAAGAAATAGTAATTTGTTTTTTCTGCAAAATAGCTAAGGAGTTAAGCATATATGACCATTTGCTCTGATATAGTGGAGTATTTACAACTTGTTTTGAGTGCATAGCAGCGATTGGAGTCATCACATGAATCTGCTCCAAGTACCCTAAGCTCAGCTCAGAGATCTTTCCCTCCTACAAAAAAAAAAAAAGGTTGCACTGACCCTGGATCCTGCCACTTGGTGGAAATGCACTCCTGACTGCGGGGACTGCATGCAATGAGCTCATTTCATGTGGTCCTCAGGGGTAGTGAGGAGAAGCCCCGAAATGGCGTGCGGGGCAGCGGTGTTATTGCTGCTGGGGCCTGTGCAAGAAGAGGGGACCCAGTGCTTATTGCCAGTCAAGAGCTGGGTGCAAACTCAGGTAGGTGTTCATCTCCTTCAACAGTTCTTGAGCTCAAGGGGGACCTGCAGAAAATAGGCTTTTAACAAGGACTAGTCAGGCCTTGGGTGATCAGTGACCTCTTGGGCTCTTAAAGACCATCACCTCAGAACAGACGGCGTCACCCGGAGTACTCTTCTGCCAGTGTTCGTAAGAGATGTTTTTACTTGCAATAATATAAAAGACTGTACACCTGTTCATTTCTGGAACTGTCACTTATAGTGTTCCCATTATTATGGATTGTAGACCTCTGCTGCTGACAGAACAGCTCATCCATTGTTACGCGTTCTGGCTGTGGGTTCAAATGTTGCTTCCACAAGCCAGGCCTGCATACAGGCAGGGGCTGGGTGGCTGCAGCGTTACATTTCCTCACACACAAAGAAGCATGGTTGTCCACAAGGGCAGCCTCAGCTGCTCAGAACATGTCCTCGCTTTTATTTTTGGTCTTCTGCTAAGTGTTATGCAGGTAGAAATGGCCACTGTTAAAATGGGGTTTTCAAATGAAGAACAAATAAAAACGTTCCATGGTTAGAAGCAACTCAAGAATGTCCAAGAATGAAGGTGGACACAAAAGTCACTTTATTGAAGCACAAGGTCATACTCCACCACTCAGATTTAGTACCTGGCGAAGTGAGGGGGCTCGCTGCTCTTGGGGAGATGACTCGAAGATAAGGCTGAAGGTAAGGCATCTCCATTTGTCCCACAGCCATGGCTGGTATCTGTGTGTAGGCTGGGACAAGGCAGAGCATCCTCTGGGAACTGTTAAGTCTGGCTGATGGCAGTGGGACTTTGCGAAACGCAGGGGCAGGTTGAAGCGGTGAGCCCAGCTGGGGGATCTGTGCTAAGCCAGGAGGAAGAGTGAGGAGGAAGCTAAGGACATAATCCCCATTAGGAAGTGTGAAGAGTTAGCACTACTATTTTTTGTTTCTTCTTCATAATTAGAGAGCTTTGGACCTTGGTAGAGAGGGATTTACAGATTTGTAAGGTGTTGGGCCATGTGAGTAGATGTATCCCTGTTCCTCCCCCTCCCAGTAAAAAAAGCCATGAGATTGTGCTCCAAACGTACTGTGGATGGAACCACCAGGGCTAAGGTGCACCCTGCACAGCACCCTCTTGCTAATGGCAGCACCTCTGTCCCTGTGCCCTGCCCAGGCTGTGAGCCCTCTTAGGGATAAAACACCCTATTATGTCCATAGCACTCTGAAGACTAAACCCTTTTGGGATAACCACAGTAATAAACTGTGAATGGTATTTTCTAAGAAGTGTAGATAAGTATGCCGTTCCTTTGAGGTAAGGTACTATGACATATGTAGCATAAGCTGGTACTGCTGTTAAATGGGTCGATTAATACTGAGCAGCTGTGTAGGGGGTAGCTAACTTTGAATGCACTCAAAGCAGCGTTCCTTTGGAGATGGGGCAGAAGGAAGTTGCTGGGTACTTGTCTTTTCATGGTGGGGTATACTGAAAATGCAGACTGTAGAAGACACAAATTGCAGTTGTTTTTAAGAGCATTTGAATGTTGGAAATGGGTGTGCATTTGAAACATTATTCACAATGGTTTTCACCTTTTGGTTTGGTTTTTCTTCTGCCCGGTTTTTGACATCTCCCCAAAGTAGTAAGTTGGAGTTTCTAAAGAGGTAGCAACCCTAGGGTATGGAGGGGATACAAGTCTCTTTGTAAAACAGAGATACCCAAAATACACTCCCTGACCTTGTGGTCCTCATACTTCGTATTCTGTTGGGTGAAGCTCACCTTCCCAAGCTGGGAGGAGATGCAAGAGCAGCAGCACTCCTGCCAGGTGGGTAGAACCCTGCAGAGAGATGTGGAGGTTGGGGGGTGGGGGGGGCCCTCTGCATTGTGGGTAGTTACCTGGGTTCTAACAGTGCGAAGAGATCATGACACAGTAATTCTGCCTTAGAAGTACCTTCAGAAGAAGAAGACCATCAGTTAGTTGGGGAAGACGCTCATTTTGTGCAAAGTGATGCATTCAGAGTTAGCTGCCTTTCTGGAAAAAAAACCACAAAAATACAAAAACTACTGTATGTTACTTTGAAAATGTGAATAGTATTTTTATAGCTTGTTAAAGACACAGCTAGTTGCATTTGTAAATAAGGATAATGTTGCTTTCATTTTCCTTGTGGTCACCATTATTTGGAACATAATTGTCCTTAGGGTTGATTTGTATATAGGTAATTTGCTTGTGATTCATGTGCTCCCTCCCCTTTTCTTTCTTCCCCTTCCCACCCTCTGGTTTTGGTTAGAAATTCCATTTCTGTCATTCTGTGTGATTCTGTGTTATAGCACTATCGTGGTGTGTTCAGACTTTCTGCACTTGCTTACACAGTAGGGTATGCCAGTTGTGTGTGGCGTAATGTTACTTTAACCTTTCCTTTCTCATATTTTAGCTCTTGAGGATTATGCACTGTTAAAACACTGACCTGGGTTAATATTAGGTACATAATTTAGCATAATATCCCTTCTTTTCATGGTTTCTCATTTGTTTTCTTTTTTCCTTCCCTCCCCTTTTGTCTTGTTTGGAGACTGGGGAGAAGCCTGCTGACCTTCCCTTTGTGTGGTTATACTTCACCCCCCTATGTGCAGTCCCGCGTTTCTCCTCACGGTTCCTGGGGTAGAGCTTTATCTGTTCGTTAAGGCAAATGTAGACTGCGACCCACCTTGCATTGACCCATGCTCATCCCAGCTGAACAATTTGAAAACTGTTCTGTGTTTTTGTTACATGAATCTGTCAGAAATATATTTTTAATTTAATATAAATGAAATTCAATAAAATACGAAACAAAAAGCATCCTTGTGTGCATGCAATTTCAGGGCAAGGGTAGAGAATCCCCAGCAACAAGGAGAGGGCTGCTGCGAGGGTGGCCCTCCTGCCTAAACCAGCGGTAACAGCACTGCCGCAGAGGCACAGACC